>JAOXNQ010000006.1:2852641-2939714 GCA_028571165.1 Hypoxylon perforatum
AAGTAGTAGATCGTCTGCGTTGGGCCATTGGTATTGCTATTGCCGTTGTTGCTGGCTTGAGGTTCTGGCGGCTGCCGGAGGGGCCGAGGGCGGCGGCGATGTGGGCGCAGAAGGTCCAGTGCGAGGAGGTGGGCGGGGACTGGAAGCTGCCGCCGGCGAAGTAGTAGATCGTCTGCGTTGGGCCATTGGTATTGCTATTGCCGTTGTTGCTGGCTTGAGGTTCTGGCGGGTGGAAGTCGTAGACCCATATGTTCTCGGTCTGTCTGGCTATCCGCGTGTCGAACGTTGTTGAAAATACGTTTCCGGTGGACGGAACTAGGACCTCGCGCTCCGTGATTGTTACTTCCCCCACGCGGCGGGGATGCTTCGTAAGACGTGGTGATCCCGCTGGGTATTCTCCCTTAGGAGTGACGAGGTGTGGGCGAAGTGGTCTGATTACCGCGCGTAGAATTTTGTAGAGTATGGAGAGGTCAGATCGACGAGTAACAGGCATCGTACCTAGGCTGACTTATTTACTGTTCGCTTCCTGGTCTGCTCGTTCAATATCTAACCCCAAATACAGTGCTCGATGTAATACCCTTTCTGGCTGGTATTCAGATAAAACCAGTCTCGTAAATGCTTGATTACGTCAGCGATTATGAAATATAAGTCATGGTAGGCATAAAGATATCAAAGACTACTGCTGAAGCGAATGGTCGAGCTGGTTAGGTCTAGAGATACCAATCGTAAAATTTCAAAAGAATATAGTAGTTATGAGTATCTCTAGGCTCTGGGGTTCGATTCCCCAGACGGTCAATTCATTTTTGTTCTTATTTTCTGCTCAGGTGTAGAGCTCATGATTCGTGATGTGTCTAAAATTTATAACCGCAGTGCCTTGGCGGTGAACTGTGAGCCTCGCGAAAAGGTGGCTGAGACACTATTTCGCCTTGCTCTCCCTGGCATTAAAGCAATATTCGGGTGGTTGGATATATCCAATCAATCAAGGGAATTTAACTCGCGTGTCGGCCACTCGACACTGTCTTCATTTATATTACTCATCGACAACCGTACTACGTAAAGTCGTAAACCATTAAGCTTTCCCGACCTTTCGATTCCTTCAGCACGATCACCATCTCGTCGTCGAAACCGACCCAATTTCGTCTATCATCCCACTGAGCAGCGGAAGTTTCGTTATGGCTTACTCGTTCTGTGACCTCATCTTCATCACCGGCTAAGGCTTTAGTAGTTGGTCGAACTTCGATGCTCCGCCCATGAGCTCTTCCTTCCAATTCCCATACCCTTATCTCCTCTCCGCGACAGCTAACACTAACTGCTTTGCCGCGCGCCGTTATCTCTGCGTCGCTTATGCCAGACGTGTGGCCCCAAAGGCGAATACCAGGTGATATTGAGAGTGAATTTGCTTTTGCCGTGCATAAATACAAAATTAACGTGTTATCTGGAAGTGTTGCGAGGAGATAGGGGTGTGTATAGCATAAATTGATAGGGCCGTCTGGGTCGCTATCCCCTAGGTTTGAGGATAACGAATTGATATGCCGAGAAGGAGTTGCAGGTGGTGATGGAATATTAGATGAGGCACTCTTAACGGGTAGTGTGTATGCTAATTGAGTAGTCATTATATCAGGGGTAGATTTGGATTTTGAGGCTGAAGGGCGTAGGTGTAGATCTTGGATACCCAATGACCATCCTTGTAGCGTTGAAAATGTATAAGCGATTGAAGCTACTATACTTGTCGCTGTCTTGCGGATAGATAGTGCTAATGGCGCTCTTGAAGTATGCGATTTCAGGGACGTGAGCAAGTATGGCGCTCGAAGTGTGATTCCATGTCCCAGGTCGTCTGATATCTTTGAATTTTTGCTCTCCGACTCATTTTCATCCTCCACATTTTCCAGAAAGGTCGAGCTGCTATTACGACCAGGTCTAGTACTATTTTCAAATACGATAGTGTCAGATTGACTTATTTTTGGTGGCCTATCGAATGTATAAAGGGATATAAGAACGGATTTGGTGGCTGTTAAAAGGTATGGATAGCAAAAGGCGATTCCGATAAGATCCCCATTGCTGGATTTCTCGTGGCGATACCTCCGTATTATCCTCTTTTCTCGGACGTCGAATTTCCAAACTCCAAAGCTACCATTGGTGAAGCCAATAGCAATTTCCAAGATATGGTTTGAGAGATTTTGATTGTCTATTGTTATGCAGCTGGGAGCGCATTCGGACCCAACTTCGTCGAGACCGATTTGCGCCAGAAGCTGCTTCGTCTTTAAATCCCAAGCGCGTAGTCCAGTTGTCGCATCTGCCGTTACTGCGATCCCCTCGGAAATTTTTACCAGCATTTTATGCGAGGAGCTTGTTTCGGATATCGATGGTTCTCGGCCAAGTTGTAATTCTTCCACGGCGCAGTTCCCCCTCGACCAGTTATGTCGGAGCTTATACTGCTTCTTCCAGTTCCTCGAGCGATCCTCCAACTTGCCGACGTGCATGTCAACCCAGCCTCCTCTTCTCCCATCGGCCCATATCGTCCGACGCGACGAGTAGTGTAGCTTGCCATCTCGAGCGGAGCCGTCGCGGAATCCGGGGATGCGGAGGGCGCGGGGTAGGACGAATCGTGAATAGTAGAGACCTTTCCATACTTGTGAATCGCCGGAGAGATCGTAGAAGCGCCGCGACACGGGCGACGTGTTCAGGAGGTCCGGGAGTGACAGAAACTTGAGGATTCGCACGAGGAGTTCGTCGGATAAGGGAGAGAGTAGATCCGGTGATGCAGTGTGGCGGGGTTGCTTTAATGTTGCTGACCTCGACTCGATGTCGGTCTCGGAGCGCTTCCTTTTGAAAGTCATATTGTTAACCAATCCGTAAAATAGTGCAGGTTGAATATCCAATCTCCCCTCGACCTGACGCCATGTTCAAGATGAGATGCTCGTTGCTTGGATAAGGAGATAAGGTCGGACAATGGAGAGGCGGTGGGATGAATAATATGCGGTTATATGCATACCTTACTACAAAGCGGGAACTACATTATGCGAGTTATGAAGATAACCTTAAATGCTGGTAGCTTAGGTAATCTTCAGCATTGGTGCTTAGATAATCTTCAACCATCTTCCAACCTATCAGAACGCTGCCTCCGCCAATGACTTACTTAAGTCATCATCGCCGAATCCCAAGTTACGCTCGACATTAGCCCATAATTGAAAAAAAAAAAAAAAAAAAAAAAAAACTAGTCGGTTTATACTAACTTCGTTGAGTTTACTTGGCTAAATTTTACACTTGCCTATGGAGTATGGAGTATGTCTGGGTAGGTAGGTCCAATTGACAACTGGCATGACTCATCATAATCTTTCTCAATCATCAAAACCAGGTCGGCGACACGACTTGACCAGAGTCAACGTTTATATGACAATAGTAAAATAAAATACAATTGACAATGTAACTGCTATCCAATCGGTACTGTCGTGAATCATAACCGTGCCCAGAGACCTGAAACTGATGGTATCCAGGTCTAAGCCTCTCCTTCGCGCAGACCCGGTCTCCGCGGATCCCGAATCTCATATAGGTCGCCCGAACGTAAGCCCAAGATCAACTTAAACGCCGAGAACGACAGCACGAGGCCTTTTATTGTATCGCGATAAGTAAACCGCTTGTTGTTATCGGTAGTCTTTGCATATACTGTAGTGGCCGACAAGCCTAAAATTTAAGGGCTCATAGCTTACCATGGACGCCGAGGCGTCCGAACGCGGCCATAGTCCTGGGTCTCCCGGGCCCCGACGAGCTGTAAGTGAGACATCCAGCACCTGCCAGGCTCGATCATGCTCAGATCAAAGCATGTTCCATTATTAGACTACTATTAGATTGAGATCCGTTAGCTAAGTAGAATTCGTATGATAGTGTGACCAATGCAGACTTAGGAAGGTAAGGAGTCCAACTTTACCCCTTTTTACGCATCCTTAGTCATCATGGCTATAGCTTAGAAAAGACTGTAAGGCGTGCTAACGTATGAGCCGGCCCGATAGATACGGTGTGACAAGGAATCTCCGTGTTCCAACTGTCGGAGCGCCAAGCGGTCTTGCAGCTCCACGGGGGCAGGTCAAAAGCCTAAGGAACCAAGACAACGGGTATTGATATCCAGCCAATAGTAAGTTAAGATGTGATCCCTTATTGTGTAACTGACGATGGTCCAAGTACCCCCTAGCTAACACAGATCCACCCTCCCCTCAGTGAGCGGAAGATAGACCTTATCGAGGAGCGCCTCGGTGGCATAGAGACGCTCTTGCGGAATTTAAGCCCCATCTCATCAAATGCATCATCCTCCGTTCCAGAGTCCTTCACTCGTCGGTCCTCTGATAAGCAAACGCCGCTATCAACAAACGGCCAAGACGAGTCCCCCAACACAGTCTTCGACCAGGAGGACGCTGGTGACTTTGAAGGCAATACGTCGCTGGCAGCGCATACGGCCTTCGCAAGCGAGTTTCTGGAGAATGCCGTTCAAGGCACACCACTGCAGCAGGATGGCGGCAGCCCTAAGGTCAATGCTGCCTTGTCGTCGCTGCGGCAGATTGTGAGCTTGCAGGAGAACCGCCGCACCGTGACGTCTTTTCATGAATTTCGCCTACCTGGTTTCAGACAGCCGTCTAAGGCTAGCTTGCGAGACCTCCAGTTACCGCCTATGGCATTTGTGGCGGAAAAGCTAAGAGAAATGAAGCGTATGCCTATCTCTCCTATGCCACTTTAAAATTCTTCCTTTTTTTCTTGAATTTCGTGTTTCTTAAAGTCTAACATGCTACTACTTACTTACTCGTTGGGTAGATGGCCCGGTCCCCATGATGCTCGCCGTCCTCTACTGCTTTATAGATATAGAGCGATTCACAGACCAGTGTCGGCGGGTATACTTCAATACCGACGACATATCAGACGCCACACACATGCTTGTTCACTCTGGTCTTGCCTATATGTTCTTCGAGGCAGGGCTAAGCACGAAGAATGCCGAAGAGAAAGCCCGGTATGATACGTATTATACCATGTGCCAGAAGAACCTAGAGACTGTGCTAGCTCAGCTAAGTCTGGTCATGCCAGCGACGTTGGAAAATATTGAGGCTTTGCTCATGGCGGTAAGTTTCAACAAAATTCCGTACATGAACTATAGCAAAATTTGCTCTTATCCGTGGAATTTATATCTCAGTCTCGACTAACATCATGAGTCGTTAGGCCAGCTTATCAATTGATATATCGCGGCCCTCGCTGGCATGGCTACTAAACTCGCAGGCTGTGCATATGTGCCGAACGCTAGGGCTCCACCAAGTAGAGTCCATGAAGGACGATGGACCCCAGAAGAAAGCCGACAAGTCACTGCTATTCTGGTGCACATACATGCTCGACAAGGGCCTCTCGCTACGCCTAGGCCGCGCCTCCATCCTGCAGGACTACGACATCTCGCTGCCGCACATCGCGCCGGAGGCGAAAGCCTCGCGGCCGGGCACCGAAGTAATGACGCTCTGGATCAAGCACGCGCAGATCCAGGGCCGCATATACGAGCGGCTGTACAGCCCCGGGGCGCTGCGGCAGCAGAACGCGTACCGCGTCGAGCAGGTGGGGCTGCTGTCGGCCGAGATCAACCGGCTGATGGCCGAGGGTTTGGAGTTGTACGCCGAGTTCGAGGCGTCGCAGGACGCCGAGGGCAAGATGTTCGCGCTCATGCTCAAGAGCGACGAGGTTTCGTATTTGAGCTCGCTGGCGCTTACGTACCGCGCGCAGCCGCCCGCCGGTGCGCGCTCGCGTACTTTTTCTGATGAGTGCATTGATGCGGCGAGGGCGGCGATTTCGTGCCATCAGGAGACGATGGATTTGATGGATGATCCGTCGCTGAAGATTGTGTATATACACTGGTAAGAGTTGCAATGCCTTTCGTACATCCTTCCATACGGTTGGGTAAAACCTACTTACTGATGACATATGCATAGGACAATATTATACGCCCCTTTCATCCCATTCATCGTGATTTTCTGCCTCGTAATCGAAACATCCTCCGCCGAAGACCTCGGCCGTCTCGCCGGATTCGTGCAGTCCCTAGAAGCGACATCTCCGCTGTCGCACTCGATTTTCAAACTGCACCAGCTATGCCAAGTGCTATACAACATCGCGCAATTATATATCGAGGCGAAAGCCCAGCAGCCCGTCGACCAGGACATGGTGCCCGTTGGCAACGAGTTCAACATGTATCTGAGCCAGCTGGGCTTCATGCCGACGGACCAGACCATGGGGGATTTCGAGCTGGGAAGCGGGTCTATGACACAGACTTCGCAGTTGGGGGATTGGTTCTCGGGAAATAGTTACATGATGGGGCTTTTGGAAGAGGATCTTTCGGGGATAAATCCATCGGGTTGGTCGACGTAGATATCGGTATGACTTTAACGGGCGTCTTTTGTTCAGTTAGGCTTGGAGGCGTAATGGCAGGATGGTTATAGACATGTATGTGGGACCAAAGTCTCCAGGATCCCCCCTCAAGGATATATCGACCAGATATTTTGGCAAAGCTACAAATTTTTATTGCTGCTTGATTCGTGAGTCAATCGGGTGACCTCATTAAGGATATTCGATACTCTGTACATTGTCAAACAAAAATTGAAAATAATTCCATGGTTATCTTTTAAGGTCTTCCTAGTTCTTCGGCTAGTTATTAGTCGAATATCGATGTTAATACCATTATATGTACACACAACCACACTACCTCTCTCCTCCACTTTTCGCTGTGTCTTTACGAGCTCTTGCCCAACCGCTCCGACTCTAGTTCTTGCTCGGCTCGTCTGTAGTACTTGGCGGTGTCGACACCGTGCTGGTTGTGATTGACGAAGTTGAACCAAGGGATAACGGCGGTAAAGAGGGCCGAGTACCGCGACTGACGGGCGGCTACGCCTTGCATGTGAGGCGTCAGCTTGCTCTCGCCGTATAGCGGCTCGCCCGCCTTGACCTTGGTTACCATCTCCTGCATATCCATCTCGACCTCGCGAGCGTTTTCGGACATGCCGTAAAATCGCACTGTTGAAATTGTTAACCTTGTATGTTCCCAAAGACATGCCATATCGGATCGGATGGGGTATGAGAAGCCTCTTGTCGGCAAAAAATGTAACACGTACGGGCTGATCGTTGGTAGAAGTATAGGAAACCGCCCGCCATTCCAATCGCGCCGGCGAGACGCAGGGCTCGCGCGAAACCGCCCCGGCCGACTTGTGAAGGAGCGAATTTCTCCATCGCCAATAATAGGCCCGGACCCGCCGCGGCGGCTACGGTGCCGTGTATGTAGTCTGAAGGTCGAGCATATCCTACTACCCTCTTGAAGTGTCTGTCGTAGAGTTATGATGTTAGCTAGAAGCCGGCGCCTCTATCGACGGGGCGTTCGAGTAGTTACGTACGGGTCATTGTCGATGAGCTACAATAAACCTCGGTTAGCAACTTGGCGCGGTCCACGAGAGCAATTGGGCGCTGGTACGTACAGGATACTCGGACTTTACGACTTTGCTCGGGATGTAGGTCTGCTGTGAAGGGTTCGCCATGGTAGCAAAGTCGAATTGGGGGGCTGCTCGACAGCTTCGTTTCGTTTATGGTCGATAAGATCTTCTAAATTGAGGTCATTCAAGGAGCTTGAAATCGCGAATTGCTGATTGGGTGATGAGGTAAGCGGATTTACTTCGGCAGTAATCGATACCATACGCCAAGGGGATATGACGATATCCGATTAATTGAGTAGATTCAATTAAGGGAACACTTAAAGCAGGGGTACCCCACCATGCAGCCGAGACGCGTTCTCCTTCAATTAAACGCGTCTTCTATATTTGTAGTCATATCTCCATCTCTATACTAATGAGGCCTACTTCGTAAGAATAGTTCGACAGTTTTCAGCACAGGAATTCTACCAGTAATGGCGTCACGAGCAGCATCAATGGCCCCTCAGAGGCCGTCAAATAATGACATAGACAACTACGATGTAGATGACGATTTATTCGGCCAGTCTGATAACGAAGCTTCAAACAGCCAAGCGCAGTCCAAGAAACGCAAAGACGCCCCGGATCTAGGAATTGACGAGGCTGTAGCCGTCAAGAAGAAGGCTCGAGACCCAATTGTCAAGTTAGACGAAACCAGATTACTGTCTGAGAAGGGCATACCAAGACTACGACGGAAGGCTAGCGAGCTGAAGTTCAAGGGCAAAGGACATGAAGTACGATATTCAAATACCTAGTACCTTATAGGCTATTTACGCAAAAACTAATTATTATTTCAGTTTTCCGACGCCGCCAAGTTGCTCACGTTTTATCAATCATGGTTTGACAATCTATTCCCCAAAGCCAAGTTTTTGGACGCCGCGGCTATGGCGGAGAAGGCAGGCCATAAGAAGTACATGCGGATGAAGCGAATGGAGTGGATCGACGAAGGAAAGCCCAAGCCGGCAGGACTCGACGAAGACGAGGACCTCTTCGGCGAGCCCGCCAACGAGCCAGAGGAACGCGCCGCCGCAATATTTCCCGCGAGGATTGCACCGATTTTCCAGAACCCAGAAACGGAAAGACCTCAAACGCCAGCGAGGGATGACGTACCTGACGATGACGATGACTTTTACAATGCTACGCCGCTAGCATCGAAAACGACACATCCTGCAAACACAGCTACCTCAGGAAGCAGAGAGACTGCAACAGGAGGGAACAGCACATCACTATTTGGAAGTGGTGGCGAGCCAGATGAAGACGATCTGGATGCGTTGATGGCTGAGGAGGAAGCGCAACGAACAAAACCACCTACTTCGATCTTTGGCAACGGCGGCAGCAGCAGCAAAGCTTCCCGAGCTCCTCAGCGGCACGACGAGCCGGACGAGGATGATCTCGACGCGCTCATGGCCGAAGCAGAAGCTCAAACACAGCCAAAGCCTTCAAACTCTACCTCTAACGCAGTTTCAAAGCCAGTAGAGGTTGGTGCTGGCGACGAGGATGACGACTTGGATGCCTTGATGGCAGAAGCTGAAAGTCATACTCGAGCGCTCCAGTCTAAGGCTACATCAAGTGCGAAGCCGAAGGAGGCGACGGATACATCGAAGGATACGGCAGATGCTGATGAAGAAGCAGCAATGGCCGAAATGGACGGCTTATGGTAAAGAGTTTTATTTGATAATGAAATAGCATATGCGATGGCGTTAGGTTGGTTCATCATGAATGTTAGTATTAGCTGTGATGGATAATTTCTAGACTTCATTATCCCAATGAAGTATCCCTCTCTGTGACTTAGAAATTCAGGGGTTTTGGTCAGGGTACAAAGTGTACGTAACCCATCCTTTATTTTGCGCAACGTCCAAATTCACCGATATCATGTAAAAATTTGTAATGGAGTGAAACAATGATATGTGATAATTACCTTTTGAGCAGAAAAAAAAACTTTTAATAATAACTTTGGTCTTTATCCCCATCCTCTACCCCTAATATCTACCTAGAACTTCAGAAATCAGTACCTAGGTAAGTACCTAAGTAGTTATCGATAAGAGCTACAGCACACGATCCACTATCCATTCATCAACATCCCACTTTCACATTCAGGCACAGTGAACGTCATTTCATGGTCACGTCTTGAAGCTCCACGATCACCGTCTGAAGGGTTTCTTCGTTTCAAACCCAGCGACTCAGCCAAGATGGCTTCTCCAGATCTGGTAGAAGCTATCCAGAAGCTTCGTATTAGCGATAAAGACGATCGCACCATCGACGACATTCTCTTCCAACAAGGACCCCGCAAGCGATTCAAACAAGATCCTGCCGCGTTGAAAGCAGAGCTCGAGCAGAAGTTCTTGACTCCCTCTAACAAGTTCTCTACCGAGTGGCTGAACCGCCTGCAGCAGCGATGGGACTGCACCACCGACCTCACCGAGCTCTTCCGAATTGCTCCGACCCAGACTCGTACCGTCACACGTTTCCAACGACAAGGTCTCGAGGGTCGAGTGACGGGATACAAGAATGTCACCGTCCCAGCAAACAGCGCTACAGCCAAGAACTCGACTTCCTTATCGCGTAAGCCCGGTGGTCGTGCTGACTTCGTGCGGGGCGCGGCTGGCTTCTTTCCCTTTGCGCCCGGTGGTCTAGAAGGTGTCGAGGCCACGGCTGCCATTGAAGATCAGATGGTACGCTCCGGTGCTGCTGGTAGTCAAAACAAGTTGGAGCGTGTCATTAAGCTTGGTGCCGAAGGCGGACTCTTGGAGGTGGCCCCCGGTATGCCACGAGGTATTGATTTCAGCAAGAAGAAATCCAATGTCAATGAGAAGGAGGCAAAAGCCATCGAGGCAGAGTTAGACCAGGAACCTGAGCAAGGACCTGAGCTTGAGGAGGTCAACGGCCACGCCGATCCCAACGACGTCGATGAGGAACCTGAGGATGAAGAGTCCGAAGACATCGACAATTTGCTACCGGTCGAATTCCCTGCTTTAGAGCCTCATGCTAACCTTGCATCATCCAGAGTGAGGAACGCTGGTAAAGAATGGGCTCACATGGTGGATATCAACCGAGATATCACCAACTTCAAAGAACTCGTTCCTGATATGGCGAGAGAATGGCCGTTCGAGTTAGATACTTTCCAGAAAGAAGCAATTTATCATCTCGAGAACGGTGACTCGGTCTTCGTCGCCGCCCATACCTCAGCTGGTAAGACGGTCGTGGCAGAATATGCCATCGCATTAGCCGCGAGACATATGACCAAAGCTATCTACACATCGCCTATCAAGGCATTAAGCAACCAAAAGTTCCGAGATTTCCGACAGACCTTTGACGAAGTTGGTATCTTGACCGGTGACGTCCAAATCAACCCTGAAGCAAGCTGTTTGATTATGACCACCGAGATTCTAAGGAGCATGCTCTATAGAGGTGCCGATCTCATTCGAGACGTAGAGTTCGTCATCTTTGATGAAGTTCACTATGTCAACGACTTTGAGCGTGGCGTGGTCTGGGAGGAAGTCATCATCATGCTTCCGGAGCACGTTTCACTTATTTTACTATCCGCCACCGTTCCCAACACGCACGAATTTGCATCCTGGGTTGGTAGGACCAAGAAAAAGGATATATACGTTATCTCAACACCCAAGCGCCCTGTGCCCTTGGAACACTTCCTCTGGGCCGGCAAGAATATCTACAAGATTGTCGACTCGGACAAGAAGTTTATTGAGAAGGGATGGAAAGAAGCGGATCAAGCGATACGTGGAAGCAAGACTCTACCGGCACCAGCAGGCCGAGGCGGCGGTAACCAGCGAGGCAATCCTCGAGGAGGTCAAGGGCCTCAACGTGGTGGCCAGCGCGGTGGTCAGCGAGGCGGGGGCCAGCAACGTGGTCGAGGAGGACCCCCGAGAGCCAGCCACACGGCTGGACACATGGGCCGTGCCGGGCGGCCGGGTGGGTTTACATCAGCTGCCCAGGATAAGAACTTATGGGTGCATCTGGTGCAATACTTAAAGAAATCCACTCTATTGCCTGCTTGCATATTTGTCTTCTCCAAGAAACGATGCGAGGAGAACGCAGACGCATTGAGCAATCAAGATTTCTGTAATGCTCAGGAAAAGAGCCACATCCATATGATCATCCAGAAGTCGATCGCGCGCCTACGACCTGAAGATCGAGTTCTACCGCAGATTATTCGCCTAAAAGAACTCTTAAGCCGAGGTATTGCTGTTCACCATGGTGGCCTACTGCCAATCGTCAAGGAAATTGTGGAGATTCTCTTTGGTCAGACCTTGGTAAAGGTTCTCTTCGCAACCGAGACCTTTGCTATGGGTCTAAACTTACCTACTAGAACCGTCGTGTTTTCCGGTTACCGAAAGCACGATGGTCACTCGTTCCGAAACCTTCTACCGGGCGAATATACCCAAATGGCAGGCAGAGCTGGTCGTCGTGGGCTTGATCCTGTTGGATCTGTCATTATTGTGCCTCCTGGAGGTGGAGACGAGGCACCGCCTGTGGCTGATCTGCAGAAGATGATGCTGGACCCGCCTAGTAAGCTGCGGTCTCAGTTCAGATTGACGTACAACATGATCCTGAACCTGTTGAGAGTGGAGGCGTTGAAGATCGAAGAGATGATTAAGCGTAGTTTCTCCGAGCACGCCACCCAGCAGCTGCTTCCGGAACATGAGAAGGCCGTCAAGCTATCAGAAGCCGACTTGGCCAAGGTAAAACGAGAGGCTTGCAAACTCTGCGACGAATCTCTAGAACAGTGTCACCAGTCGGCAATGAACTACAAGCAGCTAACGCAGGATCTGTACAAGGCCCTTCTAACCATACCGATTGGAAAGAAGTTTTTCACGCAGTCGCGTCTGGTTGTGTGGAACAAGGATGGAGTACGAACTCCTGGAATTCTCTTGTCTGCTGGTGTAAGCACCAAGACGTCGGACGGCCAACCTACCATCCACGTATTTGAAATCAAGACAGACCGCGAGACGCGCGACTCTACCGACCTTCTACCCTTCATCGACATTTTCAAACGCATGCTCACTCCCCTTCCCCGACAAAGGCGAAACATCATCGGTAAGCCCGTTCATGTGCCGCTTGGCGACATCGAGTGCCTCACAGGAAAATTGACCACGGGTATCATTCCCGACTTTTTCGAGGGCGGAGATGCGCGCCTAAGAGCCAAAGACCGAATGTTATCACTATGCAAGAGCTGGGAGTCAGAAGTATGGAACGAGGTCGGCTTCGAAAAGATCAGGAGCTTGCCCATTCAGGAGATCATTGAGAAGCGGCGACAGGAGGAGGTGAACATCAAAACCACCGCCACCACATATTGTCGCTACTTTTTGAAGCATGTAAGAGTTTCACCCTATCACAATTATCCAGCGCGTGCTAACCAAAACATAGTTCGCCATGTGCCACGATCAATGGCTTATCAAGGAACACATCTCATCACTTCGCTCAGCTCTTGCGGATCAGAACCTCCAGCTACTACCCGACTACGAGCAGCGCATCCAGGTGCTAAAGGACCTCTCCTTCATCGACGCGGACACGCGCATCCAGCTCAAGGGCAAGGTGGCGTGCGAGATCCACTCAGCGGACGAGCTCGTGCTCACCGAACTCATCCTCGACAACGTGCTGGCGGACTACGAGCCGGCGGAGATCGCCGCATTACTATCGGCCTTCGTGTTCCAGGAGAAGACCGAGTCGGTGCCGAACCTGACGGGCAGCCTGGAGCGGGGCATGAAGACCATCATCGACATCAGCGAGAAGGTCAACACGGTGCAGACAGAGCATCAAGTCATCCAGAGCGCCGAGGATAGCAACGATTTCGTGTCGCGCCCGCGCTTTGGCCTCATGGAGGTCGTGTATGAGTGGGCGCGCGGCATGAGCTTCAAGAATATTACGGACCTGACGGACGTGCTCGAGGGTACGATCGTTAGGACGATTACGAGACTCGATGAGACGTGTCGCGAGGTCAAGAACGCGGCGAGGATTATTGGCGATCCGGAACTCTACCAGAAGATGCAGACGGCGCAGGAGCTGATCAAGAGGGATATTACGGCCGTGGCTAGCTTGTATATGTGAGGGGGGTTTGTAGATCGTCTACCTCTACGTTCTTATCGGTGGTTTAGGTGGTGGAGGCCAGAAGTTTAGGGGCGTTTACTACCTAAGGAATGAGCATGCTTGGCATTCTACGCGCGTTGCATTTTGAGGGTACGGAAGAGAAAAGGATAAGAACTCGGACAGGGGGCAATGAAACTACGACGAGAATGATGCAGACATGCCATGCCGTGCGAAGACACTAATGATGAAGAAAATTTGCCTTTTGCGCTATTATTCATTGTCTGTCTTGTTACTTTCATGAGTGATCAGTGATGCGATGTTTGTAGCTAACCTGATTACCTTATCAACTGCAAGTGCAGCCAGCCGGTGTTAGATCTACCGCTATACCTAGTTGATACTGCGCCGTTCGTATGACGTCTAGTCGATCATTAATCAGCGTTGAATTGGAGGGTACTTACTTTTTCGTTTTAGGGGTACGACTTACGAAAAATGCTTGTAGGAAATGTTCGAAGGATCGTGGCGCTAAGCATCTAGTACGCTGACGCCGGGCGGGTATGCCGCCGATGACTCTTTCCCCGAGGCGGCATCGAAGAATGCTAAAGGAATAGCTTACGGCGAGGACTGTCATCAAAATGGATGCAACGATAAGCTTCCGTGTAACGACAGCTTGCTGCTTGATAGGAGAGTGTGCGGCGCAGGCGCATGCGCGGACCATGCCGGGGATGGAGGTTGCGTATTTATATGCCGGTGGTGACGCCGGGTCAATGCCTCCTATTTCGACTCAGTTCAAAGGAGTGCCAGCAAGAAATACTCGAAATTTCGCTTTATTGACTCGGAAAAGATATATGGGTGCTCTAGCGCTCATGATGCTCAACCCTCTTCACAATGACGCCCAGACGCGATGACAACACGGTGTTCATGACGGAACAGGAAGCGGAGCGCATCCGGAATACAGTCAGAACCAGATTAAAAAGATGTTCCGAGCTCGAAGGGCATGAGCGAGAACCAAGGGACCCCCAAGATGCCATTAGGCAAGCAACCGGTGCTTCTCTAATGGCGGATATGGGCGCGGCAGACCCGGACTCGGCCCAGACGAAAGGGCAGGGAGGCAGTCTACCAGCTCTTGCCGTAGGACAGCCGTATCCGCCGTGTGTTAAGCCCCTCCGAGATCTACAGCCGATGAAGTTTTCCGATCTTCGAATGGAGACTCATCATCGTGGTCGCCGCCTCACTGTCAAGCGCACCAGTCCCACGGCCAAGCGCGCAAGCCCCGTGGTCACGCTCGTGGCTAGATCGTGGACCATGGTTTACGACGAAGAGGGAGCCGAAATAGAGCGTCTGGAGGTGTGTCTGCATAAGACACGGCACGGTCAAGACGTGCTGGAATCAGCAACCGTCTTTATGATTAAAGAGCCTTACTTTACTCTCACCGACCAGGGCGAAGCGACTCTTCGGATCGACCATCCTTCGGACTTGGTTGTGTGTCGAGACGAGACTACGGGCCACATCCTGGATTCGTTTGACGAAGCGAAACACCCCGATTACGACAGGGCCGCAGCATTGGAATTTGCAAAAGCTTGCAAGGACCAGGGCAACGCCGCGCTGGAGAAGCACGACCTACCTTTGGCCCACGCAAAGTACACCGACGGTCTCAAGGTCGCTATGCAATTCGAAGAACCCGACTTGGCGCAGGACCTTTGTCGAAACCGGGCTCATGTTAATCTTCTCCTGAACCAGCTCGACGAAGCCAAAGCCGACGCTAGGGGGTCTCTTATCGGAGTGCCGGAAGAGCGAGAGAAAGATCTCAACGGCAAGGCGTATTTCCGCGCTGGCTGCGCGGCATACAATCTCGGCGAGTACGAAGAAGCAAAAGGCTTTTTTGACGAGCAGTTGAGACTCACACCAGGAAACGAGACCGCGAGTGTCTACTTGCGGAGGATCGAGATGCGCCTTCGCGAGCAAGTGTCCGGGGCTTATAACTTTAAGAAAATCAAGGCCGGGCTGTCTCAGTCCCGCCCTCGTGTTGACGCTGCGAGTTTCGTCGGCAATACCGAAATTAAAGAAAGCCCCGGACGAGGACGCGGGCTGTTCGCAACTCGCGATATATTAACGGGCGAGATGGTCATGTGCGAGAAGGCTTTCTGTGTGGTCTGGGGGCGTGAAAAGGACGCTCTGACGGCGATGACGTATGATATTCGGGATGATAGGATCAGGGTGTCGCCAGTTGGTCTGACCAAGTCTGTCGCTCAAAAACTTCTCAGTAACCCTTCCCAGATTGAAAAGGTGATGGGTCTGTATGGCGACTACCAGGGCAAAGACAATGTTGTGCTAAAAACTGAGGACGGGCCTGTCATAGACACCTTCCGCGTCCATGACATCGTGTGTCGCAACGCCTTCGGCTTAGGAAACCAGTTCGGAGCCGAGGGCATAAGCCACGCGAGCACTGGCCTCTGGATTAGGGCCGCCTACATCAACCATTCCTGTCTCCCCAACATCTCGAAAGAGTACATTGGCGACTTAATGGTGCTCCGTGCCACGCAGCCCATCGTCGCTGGCCAAGAGCTTTTCCACGGGTACGATGAGTCGAGTGACTATGACACTAGGCAGAGAGCACTTATGACCACTTGGGGGTTCGAATGCGACTGTGCTCTTTGCACTGTGGAAAAGACAGATGATTACACTGTGCGGAAGAGGCGTAAAGAATTGGCGGATGAGGTAGATGTTTTCGTACAGAAGGAGGGCTGGGCTAATGCACAGAGGCTTACAATCGTGAAAGCGAAGCGCCTTGCCAGAGATATCGAAAGTACATATGACGGGGAAAAGTATAAGGGTCTGCGTCGCCCGGCAACACGGACGATTCAGGAGTGGCTCACTTTGGCCGGCCAGAAGCGGTAGCTCTGATGGTGTTGATGACATCCGATTTGCTTATTTTCTTCAGGTTACTAAATTTGAACCTGCTCGAAGTGGCAAGCTCATCCGTCCAAATACGTCATGTTATTGGTTGGTCACAATCTTCCGCTCGACCGAATCAAGATACGGTAGAAACAATAAATGTTTAATTTTCGTTAAACGTTTAGAAATTTTTTTTGTATCATTTAATATTTTCAACCAAATTTTTTTCTTTTTCTTTAATTTTACACTGTTGATTTAAACTTCCGGAGTTTAATTTAAATTTCTAAAGTATATGTAATAGCTTAATCTCTTTGTTTCCATATATTTAGGTATTTTTTTTAATCGATTTTACTGGCTCTGGTAAGTAGAGTATATAAGGAGGACCTCCCTCCTATCGTTCAGTCTAAAATATTATTCTTCTAATACGTACACGCATGGCCACACACAAGGCCAATACACCTGGCAACAGCCTTAGTCATCTTGTAACTTTGTAATCGTAGTCTTGTAATCGCAGCTCTTTTGATTATAAATTCGTCGATTGTAGATTCGTAGCTCATAGTCGTAGCTCTTGCGATTTGCAAGAGCTGTGTCAAATATCAAGACCTCCTCCTCCTCCTCCTCCGGGTCTTGCTCCTACTCCTACTCCTGCACCTGCTGGACTTAATTTCAAATTCCCGTCAGCTCCCGTCTACCTATTAAACGTTTAAGTCTAGCTCAACGTTTGAATTGTTCTTAAACGTTAAAAAGAAATTGGCTATGTTTTGATAAGTTGGGAATTTTCAAACATTTCAAGTTTTCCAACTGTAATTTGACGGTCATATGACGGTTAACTGGTCCCACCGGATCTTTGTACGGGAGGTCAGCATCGCGTCGTACAAGATCAAGTCTCAAGGATGGTTGGCTAATAACCTTTACGAATGCCTATATACCTAACGTAGATTTTGCCGTTCGCCTTGATAATCGGGGTTAGGTATGTGTTGTAATTACCTATATAAAAGAGTTGGGAAAGCCAATGTAGCGGTAGTCTCGTAATTTCCTATCTTCCGTTCCTCATCTATTTCTTTTTCATTCCGAAGTCTGCGAATTCAAGTTTCCAAATAGCTCACTTATAGAACAGCTTCCAACCCAAAGATGGATTGTAAGTATTTTCAATTTAAATATAAGGTTGCTTCTTCGAACCTCTGTCAGCCCACATGTCAGAACTCGATGTTCCAGTACCAAAAACAGCATCAACGGCACTCTTACATTGAGTTTATGATACTTTGTCTACTTACTGGAGGTAGTGAGTAACTAACTGACCTCCCGTCTGCCAGCCACGACTTCCCTCGTTCCCTTCACGACTCCTAGCGAAGGGCAAGACTGGAGCGATGTTGCTACAAATAAACACAAGAACGAGGAGGCTGATATCCCTGTCGTGGACATTGAATCAATCCTTATTGCATACTCGTACTCGAACAGCACAGGTCCATCCGAATCAGCTAACACAAACTGCACGATCTCCAATGCTCAGTACCCTTGCAAGACGCAGCTATCTCAACAAGATTCCCTTCAGAGCATATTTGTGGGGGAGAACGACGAAATCTATCGATTCGTTCCAGGTTCCATCATTACATTTCACATAGACCGTGACAGCTTCCCAAGCACCGCGTACGCAGACCATGCTACGAGGAGCCTCGAAGATGCTGCCCATAAATGGAATGAGGGTGCCATTGGAGTGTTCTTCCGAAAGGTTGCGGACAATAAGCCGGTCGTCTTCAAGCTCATGTATGCGGAGAATAGTGATCCTACATGGTTGGCAAATTCTTTCTTCCCCCATTGGATCCTACATGGGAAACAGCCCAAGATATTCGTTTATCAGTCAGCTTTCACGAATCACTATGACAATATGTTCAACCTCTTCTGCCACGAGCTCGGGCACGTCCTCGGTCTGCGACACGAATTCGCCCAAACGGAGCTGAATAAGCCGTCCATACAGATAGGAGAGCGCAACAACCAGTCGGTGATGAACTATTTTTCCGACTCAAGCATGTTAAGCATCCAAGAGTCGGATTACGCCGGCGTAAAAGAACTTTACGGTACTTCAAGCGGCGAACGCTATGGCAATTTCAAGATCAAGGATGTAACCCCAAAATACTTTGCCCCATGATCACGACATGGTTAGTGAGTACCCATCCCTTTTGTCATCGCTTCATTGCAGGACTGACTGTTTTCCGAAGGCAACAGAGGTTGATAGCCTGTCCAGACAACCTCGTCTTGATGACATGGGCCTCGGTGGCGTTTATTAGGGACACTAGGAAAATTAGAATGAATGATTTAGAAAAAGAGAACGATTGCATACCTATGGATAAAAGGTTGCTTCGATACCTAGAATAGATGTTTGTGGCAAGGTGCATCTAAAACCTTTTCATTTTCTCATGTTGGTAGCATAGAGCGACCAAAATAAAGTTAGATTAATACTCTATATGTTCTCCATTATAGCCTGTAGACGTCAACACTTACGACGTATTTCAATGATTGCTTTATATCTTAACCAGAGGTATCTAAGGTAACTAGCTCAAGGCGCGCGCTGTTGAACTACATCGCAGCATGATCCTCGCTTTGTAAGCTATTTAGTTCTCTTTCACTATTGATTTATGGTAACTTTCTAAGAATATTGTCCTGTGGGTGAGTACTGCATGATACTACCCCAAGTATTTCGGAATCGGCATTCCTGGCGCGGCATCGGGCCGCCTCCGTAAGCGAAAGCAAGCGGGTATGAAGAGCCAATAACTACCTCCCAACATCACTCAAAATGACCTGTATTATTATGCTTTTTAGAGATTAGGTAGTCACCAATTGGCGAATGGGAAACGAGGTAGCTCGTCATTGATACTTGATACTAACCAGGGACGTGTCGCCTCCATACGTTAGAGATGGGTTCTCTTGTCGTCTCTCTCTTTACCCCTCCTAAAATCCATCTCTCCTACTTTGGAATGTGGCTATTAGGTAGACTAGTCGGGTTCGTATTCCGAAAGATAAGAATGGGTTACATCATATCATCCCGACGCCCCAGTATTCCCGAACGGCCCAACCTCTTCCTCTACGGATGCGGAGCCGGCATAATCGGCCTCGCCGCGTAAGTACGTTTCTTACAGTCTCCACATCCTGATTTCTCTCCAGCTAGGCTCAATTCCAAATAGCATGACTGCCAGCGAACTTCTCGAGCAGCTACTCACCGGCAATCCCGTCCCGGGCATCCCGGGCGCACGGGCCCGACTGTGCGGCGATCGGCGCCGGCAGGTAGTTAATACGGCAATGCGCTACGGAAACAGGGTGCTGGCGGCCATACTACGGGCATGGATGAGCTACCGCGGAGTGCGGGGCCTTCTTGGCGATTTCATGTTCATCGGCGCCTGGCTGCTGGTCAATCAGACGCGGGAGAGCCGGACCGGGGTACCTTGGTGAGTTTGTCTGAATCTTTTGTATGTGCCTATTTGTCGCGCTATGCGACGACGTCGGTGAGTGGAGAAAGAGAGAGAGAGGAAGCATGTGGTTAATAACAAGTGGCAGGGCCTGGCCTGTAAACGAGCGGATTGTCGATATCCTGCATAAGACGGTGTTTGCGTTGGTGACGGGATACTTCACCGACCGGTGGATACAGTGAAGTTACTACCTCATATGCACATTGGCAAACATGGGCGTGGTCAATTTAAGCATATAATTCGGATGATCCATATCACGTAAGATATAAGCAGATAGGGGTCAAGGTTGTACACAACTTGAAGGACTTAATTGAGCTAGCTTGTAACTTTTCTCTTTCACACATTGTAACGCATCGAACCACCCCATCTACCCCCCTTTTCCCTTTCCAGGCAATAGAGCGAGTATAGAAGCGACTCGAATGCAAAAGTTTTGAAGAATTTTGTAAAAAGGAATGGAATCAGAAACCAGTAAACAGTTCTCACACAAGGTGAGAGAGTAAACAGTTCTCACACAAGGTGAGAGAATACACGACAGGGGGGGGTTTGTAGACATTGGGTAATTGTTTTCCTTCTCTCCCGCAATTTCAACCTCAGACCGTCCTCGCTCGGCGAAGAGTTCGACAATGGGGTATCTCAACACAACAACGAAGGCGGGTGAAAAGTAGACAGAATGCAGAAATGGTATAAAGATGCCTTCGTTAAGCTTCTATCTCGTCGCTCATCACCGAACTCCGCGATAGATGCAAAAGAAAAAAGGGGGTTATATTCGAAGTGAAAAAAAGTAAGACCAGCCAGCAACGCGCTCTCTATATCGCACATGCCCTCTCATTCCCAATCCTTAACGTCGCAGCGGCGGATGGGGATAACTCAGATCTTGCAGAACCATGACCAGCCCCAAAGGCTGAGGAAAAGGGGTATCGGAAGATGGTGAGATTGTTTTGAAATGTATGCGACATGAGAAGAATAAGTTCAGACCCTTGGGGATCTGCAAGACCGTGTATCTGGGAAGAGAGCGCAACGTGACATGTCGTACCGAACACACGATATGAGATTGTCGATTGCGCACATTGCCGGTTCATTGATACATTAACGGGGGTTCGCGAAGAAAAAAAGTAAAGGCCACCAAACACCCAACACTAGAAGAAAGGCCGAGGGAGAATGTCTTGCGGTTGGATGAGAATGATTCATTTGAGTGCTACCGGCGAAGTATGCAAAAGCTCGGAATGATTCAAGAAGCGCGGGTTGAAGTAATTGGTTTCTGTCGATTGGATGTAGTATTTTCGTATCGTCGCATGTAATTGAACCGGACAGCGCTGATGACGAAGAATGCTGGTTTCTGACAAAAGAAATGAAGTAAATGATGGATGATCATATCGAAGTATGGATAATTGAATGAATTTCGTTCATATCAGAACGGTATCGCCGCTCAAGAGCGGCTACGATGCGCTCATGTGGCGCATTCTTACAATAACGCTGCGACAACAATTCCAGCAAGTCCGGCCAATGCGAGATTAGCCGAGTTGAGCGATGCGCCGCTGTTGTTGTTGTCGATAGTCGGGCTGATAGTTGGCGCAACCGTCGTCGGCGTGCCGTCAGCGCCTGTCGTCGTTGTAGGAAGGACGAAGGTGGACGATGCAGAAGCGACGCCGGTGCCTGTGGCTGCGGAGAATAGAGTCGAGTTGGCGCTGTAGACGCTCGAGGTTGCGACCTTTTGGATAGTGATATACTTGGTCATCGTCATCGTTGATGTAGTGGTGGAAGTCTCAGCGACTGCCAGTAGAGGCAGAAGCGACGTCGCGAGGATGGATGATAGTTGCATCTTGAATGTTACGCGACTGAGTGAACCTGAAACTCGCTGGTATGTTGTGATATGAGGTGGTGTATGCGACAGTGGGATACTGGCTGTCGCAAAGGCTAATATTCGAAAATTCGAACGTAAACGGGGTTTTAGAATCGTATTGCTTCTTCCAAATATCTCCTACTTCTCTTCCAAGTCTCTTATTTCGAGTCTTCGGCACGTGTCTCGTGATATGATAGATGCGTAGATATGCGTAGTTATACGGGTATCAATGCGATGCGATGAGATGCGCGTAATGCTTGCAAGGAATGTTGAGTTGAATATTCGATATTCAAGGTCGGTGATAATTTTTTTTCTTCGTAATGTCGTAAGATGGACTCTGCCAACGAAGCCCTGTTGTTTTGAAGAAGAATGAGTGTGTGTGTGTGTGTGTGAAGAGAGAACGAGGATCTGGTGTAAGAGGGAGGTTTTGGGTTATGAGGCTAGTTTAATGAAGGAGCGAGGGAAATGGGTGGTCAAAGAAAGAGCGGGACGGGGCACGATCGGCCTGTCAGCTCTGGGGTTGGCAGGGTTCCTTAGCGACAGCGTGTACAGGGCCCTGTGGTTGCGCAAATGGCGAGATTAATTGGTTGATTGGCCTAATGGGGCTCGATGGGGATCAAAGCAGGGACGAAATTAGGGTTGTACCTATTTCTCGCACTAAACTACAAGGGGTTCCTAGTCGCCCTGGGGTGCCAGGTGCTAGACCCGACGGGGGCGTTTATACAGGGCCAATCATCAATAGGCGGTCCGTCTCTTATTGTTCACTTTGTTCGCCTCTACTATGTGATCGGCTCCCCGCAGTCAAAGATTCGAGGAACAAGTTCTTTCATCTTCCCAAGTCTTTTCTCCCTCTCTTCTTGGAGACTCATAATTAACATAAAGAACCTATAATGTCTTTCTTAACTGAGGTGCGTCTAGACCCGACCCCAACTAGGAGACATTAGTAAATACTACCTGGAATATAATGCAAGATATCCGATCAAAGGAGCAGAGGGACTAAGTCACTAATGGATAAGCTCCTTGTCGCGAAGTCTCAATGCGGATTGCATCCTCCGAATTGCGCAGGGCACCGGAGATTACGTGAGTACGTGTGTGCCATTTGAGACAGGAATGGGTTCATTGGCAATGGATAAGTGCCCCAACCCAGGTATCCTTGGTGCCTGGCCTGCCTGGCTAGGTACATCCATACCTTGGAAAGGGGTCGAATATTCAATGCTTGCTGTCGCTCTTCCTTGGCCTCACCCCCTCGACCACGATGACTTCATCTTGCTTCTTCCGTTAGCACAAACACGCGTGCAAGCTACAAACTGTAGGGTTAGTGTTCCTTCAAATAACAATGCCACAATACTCTATTCTTGAGCATCTACCACTGCGAATCCATCTCGTCAAATCCAACTCCAACTAGCCGCTCACAATAATACAACTTTCCCACCGGTAGCCGATAAAAGTCCCTCACTTGGGTCGGTGTTTGGGATTGTACAGTAAGAAAGAGAACGACACCCTCATCCAGTCGTCCATCGGGTATTCATAAAACACCATACTATAAAATTGCATAATTTCAGGTCGACCGGGGTCTACGTAAGGTATTACACCTGATTGGCAGCATTCTGTTCCTGCATATATCGCACTTTGTTCCTGACTAAACCCAAAAGAGCAGCTTGTCACCCTGTCAAAAATCAATTTTCCCCCAGATTGGTCCGAGTGGCTTCCCGCTACCATTAGCTTCACCACGCGCGCTATTCGTCCGGTTGAGATTTTGCGGAGAAGATCTGCCTCTCTCGTCCATTTATCAATTTAATAATTTAACAATTTTGATAACGTTGTCGCCACCCGTTCCACCTTCACTGTTCATTCGGTCCATCTTAGCAATAGAACGCACACCCCCTTCGGCTGCTTGCGAGAGCTAATCGATACTACGGGCCCTATATAGCCCAACGAGGAAATCCTAATAGCAATCTCTATTCAGAGCCTCAAGACACCAATGCAGTTGGGCTGTAAGGGGAACTGACCCTGGCCTGGCGATGTCGGTCAGCTACCAAAAAGGCTAGCCGCCGCCAAGTGTCACGAACGATAGCACTCCACGTTGGCTCCCGGTTGTCTTGGACCACATTTTAGATGGCTGTCGACCGCTTCTGTTTGCGACAGGCATCATCCTATCGTCGTGCACCACGCGCCACCTACGTGTGGAGGCGGAGGCATTTCCAGTTGTCATCATTATGGGCCCAAACCTATTCCTTTGATGCACGCCGACAAACACTTTCTTTCTATAATTATTAACTATATATTAACATGGTATTCCTTCGAAATGAATCAATTAATCTAGGCCATGATTTAGGTGTTCAGGTTTTCACTTTTCTTATCACCTGGAATATACCCCTTTTCGCGATGTCGCACCATCAGGGCTGGGGTGGGCCTCGCTACGGGAGCTTTTGCGACAACGCCAAAACGAGTTTCCCATCGCTTCTAGTCTACCATCGTCGCTGGAGACTTCTCGTGGGCTGATGGTCCCGTGTCGTTATCGTCGTCCCCGGTGCATTCATACTGCCGCGCATATGGGGCGCCGCGCAACCCTAGGCGACAATGAGATTTCGCCAAGTCGAGCCATCGATGCCTTTGGAAAATTCCTGAGACAATTGTCGTTTCTAACCCTTCATGCTCTCAAACCCACTAACTCCCCAAAAGAAATTATTGAAGAGGTTTCTGAACTATAACTCTCAGTTTCGCCCTTTGTAGATTCGTATATAATGTACAAGCAATGGTAAGAAGAAGCCTCTCCAAAATTGTAGTTTTTGTAAATGTGTAGTTTAAATATCAGCTGTACTAGGGCTGGCCGATCATAGAATAATTCGTGATCGTCACACGCCAGCAGCCCTAGATCGTCAGTTCGTTGATCTGTCACCCACTTATTATGAGGCTCACCGCAGATCAGAGTGATTTGCGGAATGGAGGCTTTAGTCTAACAAACCTTATCACACTTTTTTTCAACGTCTTCTTAAGCCAACTTCTCCTAACACTGGTTGCATTCTCATTCTGCCAACAAGTACCTATCCCTATTAAACTGTATGTTGAAAGATTCTACCATGATATGAAGATTTCTGCAGACACCGGCCTTACTTGAATTATAAAGGGAACGGTCATGTCGCAGAGATAAACTCACTAACAGACCGACACCTTACTGGCAACCATTATCTTGACCAGTGTCATAGGTAGCTACCTGATCTAACGAATCGTGTTTCTGGATATTGGACAGCTTCCCTTCAACCACAGCCAGGTTAGTTTGTGTGAGCAAGGTTATAATTTACTCAGGCTATATCTCTTTGCAAGACACCGTGCACCGTGAATAACTCTCCCAGGAACAATGACCTCGCGAGGTTAACGTGAAAAGCTTCTCGTGCAATGACTTCTAATGTTCATTCTAATCCTACAAGTTAAAATAAGCCAGGGGCTCTCATTCTATCGTGGTTTCGATGCCATGACTTAGAGGGGTTCTATGTTTAAGGCTACGATTTCCATCATGGAAGTACGTTCGTTTGCACGCCAGCGAGTGGGACAAAAACTACAAAAGAAAAAAGAAAAAAAGATTGGCCGGGAGGGGAATCGAACCCCCCCTTACCGAGTAACCCAACAACTTCCGTTAATTAACTAGCGGTTGTTATTAAAGGGCTACAAGGCAAGCGTCCTGTGCCAGCCCTTACGTCGGGATCGCCCATGTTTTGTCGTGCTAAATTTCCCTTCTACAATGACTTAAGTGTCTACCCCCCAAGGTTATTCCGAAGTATAGGCAGAATTTCGGGGGACTAATTGGGCATCGACCACTTGGTATAGAATACTGCCTTCCACACTCCAGTGTTCTGAAACCATTCACTTTTTCACGGAGGACAGGAGCAAGCAACGCACGGCCCTCAAACAGTCCATCACCATACAATGATGCAAAACTTGTAGTTTATCCCCTTATCTTTGGCGATGTGTATTCAGTTTTTACCCTAATATGAACCTTTTCTCTGCTACCTATCAGGATAACTATTTCTAAGTTAACTACCCTTTTTTGGACAGTTTCACAAGCCTCTTTTCAGCGACTCCTTTGCAACTTCCTAGCTGGATAGGTGGCTTTCTAACCACACAGCATAATTTTCTAGGATTAATATTATGTATGTAGCTCACTGAAATTCAATTTCTATGAATATACAACACTCTCACTTGGATTAACAGAACTTAAGACTCAGGGGAATTATTGTCAACAAAAGCAAGCAGTGATTTTAGCCACCTTTTGAGTAGCTACTCCTCATTAAAATTTGTTGTGTAGAAACTAACTAGCTCTTCATCCAGCTGTATTAATTCGATAGTAGAGGTCTCGCCCAAGCAGCGTTGTCCACCTTCGTAGATTGCAGCATCAATTTGCTAGGCAGGCTTTGCCCTCCTAGTTTGACATCGTCCCATCTTTAAGTTCTAGGTAGCCATTACAATGGCAAAACTCCAAGCCCTTACCCCTATTCTACATCTGGCTGACGCAATATGCTTCTCTGCCCTAATTATACGACTTTCACTGCCGGCGAGGCTCTGGCGGAGAAAAAAAAGTCCGATGATGTATTTTCTGCACTTTGCGTGTGGGAGTAGTTCCATTGCATATGCATCTCAGCCACTCGAGTATCCGGCGGCCAATCATGAGACGCGTCGAACTTTGAGGGGAGCATCATGCAGACAGCCACTTACCGAATCTCTCACGCAAGTATTTAGATGACTCATATCCAATTCGATAGGGTAGATGTAAAGGTGATTTCTGTCTCCGGAGGTCAATAATCTGGTAGTTTTAAGTATGGCACGCAGTAACCCGCCCGCCCCTGCTATCATATGCGCGGAGAACGTCGCAGCCTTGCACGTTCTTCATTCTCGGCCTAGCCAACGCCATGCCGTTCCGTCTCAGCCATCGCCAAACCCGATAACAATTGATCATCAACCTCGGCCTGCAGATTACACTTTGCCATTCGAAAAAGAGCGCAGCCTCGCCGGTACGCTCGCTTTCTTGGCGTACGCAAAGGAAGATAACAACTACATTCCCGCCGTATGTATCGAAGAGAATCCCATCGGAATGGGCTTAAATATTCTCCTTGCCGTGAATAGGGGAACGGAGAATGATGGGCGCGGTGTCCTTGAGGAATTGAAGCAGCATTTCGAAGAGATATTTTCTATCCTTGCTCGAATGAATTGTATGAGGCCCGAGTCGATCTATGTCTTCCTGTGTGGTTTGCTGATCGTATATTGGGCTAGATGGAACACACCACGTAGAGAAGGATGTGTTCAGTGCTATTATATCCATGTGCTCGAAGCGCATACTTCACCGTCTATCCCTGGAACGAAATCGGAGGACGAAAACGAGAAACTCGATTAGAGAAACCCTTCAAACAGTGGATACTTGTCTCAAGAGTATTGAACCAAAAGACCGCAGACTTCTCTCTACCTCCAACATGTTTGTGGAGAGAGCAAAAGAGGTAATAGAACTCGTCGACCTGTGTATTGGACACCCGAGGAACGAAGTGTTGGAGATGCTTGTCGACAGCATTTACCGTCTCCGGGCAGTGGGAAATCTGGACGATTTGCTTAACGAAATAGATGATCGTGATATACCCAAAACCTTAAAAAGAAGCCTTCTTAACATGATCAACAAGGTTACAAGATACCGCGAAGCGGCCAGAATTCTATACCGCATGGCCAAGAAATTCCCAATAACCCGGAAAATGCGCCTCGTATTTGCACAGTTGCCCGTAAAGGCCTTCGAAAGGGTGTCAGGAGGTAGCGGATACATCCCGAAACTGGACACTAGCATTTCATCAATTAATGGGCTGAGTAAGAGTGAAAAGAACTTCGCATTCATCTGCGAGTTAATGGAAAGTACCGATACGGACACCAACAGCCGGTTTGTCGAACGCGCCCAGAAGACTCTACAAGAAGGCAAGATCCACGCCGAGATCCAGCTTCTTTACCACTGCAAGCTGTACATAACGCACCCGCGGCGCCCTCGAGTCGTATGCTCGAGCAAAGACGCCTGCTGGCTCTGCAACGAGTTCATCCTCATGTACAAGAAGGTCCACATCCCGAAAGGCCACGGGAAGCTATATTCGGGATGGAGGCTCCCGGTCCTTCCGGAGCCGGAATTCGTTAACATCGCGACTAGATTCAACCGGCGGCTGGGGGATTTCTTGAAAAACAGTATAAGGAAGCTGTTCGAGAGGGGGGAGAGGACAATCTATAAAGATCCGATCGAGAGCACACTACTCACGTACATCTGGTCTGCTTCGACACTGCCGGCCGTAGCTCCCGTTGAAGCAGAGAAGACGGATGAACATGCGAAGGTGGTAGTTACATCTTCGGGAAAAGGAGTAGCACATAAAACAGAAGGCCTTGGTGACCAAGTGAGAGAGGAAATACACGCAGAGCCCAAGCCCACTCTTCCGAAGACACCCCCTATTAAAG
Source organism: Hypoxylon perforatum (assembly GCA_028571165.1). Classification (NCBI taxonomy): domain Eukaryota; kingdom Fungi; phylum Ascomycota; class Sordariomycetes; order Xylariales; family Hypoxylaceae; genus Hypoxylon; species Hypoxylon perforatum. Next base: position 2,880,817 of record JAOXNQ010000006.1, read on the forward strand.
GGGAAGAGGCTAACGACGCCCCTTCTCCACAGCGTAACCTACCAGCTCCTAGATCGGGGACATCGAGTCCTAAATTGAGGAGTTCAAGTCCCAACGAAGGCATCAAATCGCCGAAGAGAGCAAAGACAAAATACAAAAATATTAAACAGGGAAAATCATCACCACTCTACACGACAGGACTGTTAGAAGTCCAAATCGAATACGCCAGAGATGCTAACCTGAAGACGCCAAGAAGCCAACGGAAGAAACTTTCGTACGCCATAGAAAGACTAACACCCGACGATGCGCAGAGACTGCGACGTCGCGGGGAAGTTCACATCATCGATGCGGCGACGCTCGGCAAAAAGGAGATAGACCACCGCACGGAGAAAGATGGATTCTTCTACCTTGCCAGCGGCGACACCGTGCTCAGGATCTTCCTAGAGCCCGTGGTAATGGAGACATGATGAACCATCGCGGCTAGCGATATCATAGTCCTCTTAACAACGCCTCGAAACCGGTTGTATTTGTCATAGAAATCGAAGGTATCTGTGAAAGTTCATTCGTATGAGAAGTATGATCTTGAAGCGATCTATCGATCTTATTACTAGATGGCTGAAGCCATATTTCTATTAACTTACACCACAACTCTCTATGACGGCTTTCTATTATTACAACCAATATGTAGGTATTTTCGCTTTCCCTTAGTGACACTCACTAAGCTTACAAAATCGGCACCTAGCCTACTCGTTCAATAGAAGACAAGGCCAGCATCGATAAGACAATACGAATGTACAGGTACAAAACAGTACTTCCATGCCGTTACTACCGTCACTACTCGGGTCCCACCCCATACCTAGCACGAACCACTTAGTCGAGAATCAACGCTTGGATCACGCCAATCATTGGGCGGCTCAAAGCCATCTGACTCATGAAAACTGCGGTGCACCTGTCGCTCAGAAGTGGAGCTCCACTTCAAGTTGGCCTGGTGAGGTTGAGATATACTGCTCTCGACGGGTATCTTAACCCCTACGCGGGGGATCGAGAGCTGAATGATTCGTGGATAAGCCGACTAGCTATAGCTGGGGAAGGGTGTTAGTTCGCCAGCGGCATATGCACGTTGAAATTCCCATTCATGTAGCCTTCAACGTGCCGCAGAACAAACACAACGCAAAATTGACGAATTGCTATTGAGTTCTAGTCTAGGTAGAAATAGCGGGATAACTCTTGCCATATCAAGTACAGCATACATCGCATCTCATCTAATCTAGAACATAGCTCAAACAGATGTGTTCTCCATGCTATTCATTGCTTCACACGCCATCTCCATCTCCATCTTTTCCATCATCTCGTGAATAGTTGAATAAGTCGACAGAGCTACTCGTTCCGCCGAACCCGAACCGCATGTGTGAACAATGTTGAAAAAAAGGTACCGCAAAAAAACGCCTTTACTTCTAGAAGAGTTGGTGAAACTCCCAAATGCTGCTCTTTTGCTCTATAAATGTCTGTGTGTTGAAGAATTTGTCCCCCTGTATAGCCTTTACGCCGTCCTGTCCATGATGTTGAAACCTGGATGATGATGCCCGTACGCTGCGCCGGAACGATGTAAAAAGGGGTTAAATGTAAGAAATATGAAATGCCTTATGTCGTGTCCTCGACTGGCGGACACGTGCAGAAGAGGTTCAAATCGCCGAAGGCTGAAGATTCAGTTAGCATTTCCTGGATCTGACTCAATAGGACAGGGAAATAAATGCGCAATAGAAAAACTTACTGTCGTCGATCCTCGTAACAGTCGGCCAGAACTTCTTCTCCTTAAGCCAAGGCAGTGGGTACGCCGCCTTCTCTCTCGAGTACGGCCTCTCCCACTTGCCCTCGCCATCGCCGCCAATTAAATCCTGCATGGTGTGTGGCGACATCTTCAGCACGTTCTTCTCTCTCGGCACTTTGCCCTCCTCAACCTCTCGGATCTCGTTACGAATGCTGATCAGCGCGTCGATGAACCGATCGAGCTCCTCCTTACTCTCACTCTCCGTCGGCTCAATCATCAGAGTATTGGCGACGGGCCAACTCATAGTCGGGGCGTGGAAACCGTAGTCCTGTAGTCGCTTGGCGATGTCGATGGCCTCGACTCCGGCAGACTTGCTGAACGGCCGCGCGTCCAGGATAAACTCGTGCGCGCACCGGCCATGTGTGTTCACGTACAGAATTTGGTAGTGGGGCTTCAGCCGCGACAATATGTAGTTGGCGTTGAGAAGCGTAATCTTGGTAGCGTGGGTCAGGCCCTCACCTCCTATGAGTGGCGTTAGCTAATCTGCGCATGAAGAACTCATCGGATTCATTTAGAAAGTGAATTAACAGAAAACACTTACCCATGAGAGTGTTGTACGCCCAACTGATGAGGTTAATACTGGCACTACCATTGTTGGCACTGCTCACCGCAAAACCACCACTCGCCGTCTTGTCGGCGTTGTTCGGGTCGCGGGGCAAGAAGGGCTGCAGACGCTGCTTGACACAGATGGGGCCCACACCTGGGCCACCGCCACCGTGCGGGATGCAGAACGTCTTGTGGAGGTTGAGATGGCAAACATCGGCGCCGATCTCTCCGGGGGAGCAGAGGCCGATCTGCGCATTCATATTCGCACCATCCATGTAAACCAATCCACCGTATTCGTGAACGAGCTCACACACCTTCTTGATCTCTGGCTCAAACACGCCAAAGGTGCTGGGATAGGTAACCATGATGGCTCCGAGCTCTTCCTTGTGCTTTTGGCATTTCGCCTCAAGATCCGCAATGTCCAGATTGCCAGTAACCGTGTCGCACTTGATCGGCACCACCCGCATGCCTGCCATGGCTGCCGAAGCAGGGTTTGTGCCGTGAGCAGATACGGGGATAAGGCAGATATCGCGCTTCTTTCCGCCGCTTCCCTGCGCCTTGTGGTACTCTCTGATTGCCCGCAAGCCGGCAAATTCACCCTGAGCACCCGAGTTAGGCTGGAGAGAGACAGCATCCATTCCCGTTATTTCACGCAGCTGTTCCCTAAACGTTTCCAACAAGTTGTTGTAGCCTGGAACTAGTTCTGGCGGACTGTACGGGTGGATCTGCGAGAACTCAGGAAGTGTGATAAGCGACATTTCCGTGGTTCCGTTGAGCTTCATGGTGCATGAGCCTAGGGGAATCATAGAGTGGACGAGCGACAGATCCTTGGACTGAAGATGATGGATATATCGAAGCAATTCCGTCTCGGAGTGGTGCGTGTTGAAGACAGGGTGTGTAAGGTAACTTGAAGTTCGGCGGAAAGCGTCCGGAATTTCCAGCGAGTCGGCCTGCTTAGCGAGAATCTGGTGAACGCAAGCCTCCGCATCCTCGGTAGAGTAAGTCTTAGTGCTGTTGGAAACACTTGCGAATATCTGGAAAAGCTTCGCCAGGTCTCCAAGGGACGTGGTCTCATCAACTGAAATGCCAATCTGCTGATCGCCGATTTGACGAATGTACATTCCGTGCGAGTGGGCCAGCTTCACCAACTGACTCTGGGTATCGTTAGATCCAACGTCAATAACAACAGTGTCAAACAGAACACTGCCATTAGCATTCTCTGTAGTAAAGGAGTTATCCTCGGCGATGGTCTGAACAGCCCTTGCCCCCCGAACAATTCGCTCGGCGATTGCCTTGAGACCTTCAGGGCCGTGATAGACTGCGTAAAGAGCATTCATGTTCGCGAGTAAGGCCTGCGATGTGCACACGTTTGAAGTCGCCTTCTCTCGTCGAATATGCTGCTCTCGGGTCTGTAGGGCTAATCGGTATGCTTTGCCGCCTAGCCGATCTTTCGAAAGACCAACCAATCGTCCGGGCATCTTTCTCTTATGCTTATCCTGGACGGCGAAGAAAGCAGCATGCGGGCCACCGAAACCCATCGGTACGCCGAGTCTCTGAGCACTTCCAAACGCAATATCTGCTCCCCACTCTCCTGGGGGCTTGAGCATGGTCAAAGCTAGGAGATCCGTGGCAACACTGAGAAGGGCGCCCTGCTTGTGCACCTGTTCGGCCAGAGATTCGAAGCTTCCCACGTGACCGTACGTGTCGGGATACTGGACCATGACACCAACCAGATCTTCACCTAGGCCTTCGATATCGGAACGCGATTTTTCTTTCGTGAGGTCCAACTCCACAATCTTGATACCAAAGCCATCAGCACGTCCGCGCAGCACGGAGATTGTCTGCGGGTGGAGAGAAGTAGAGACAACAAAAGTCTTTCCTTCCCTCTTCGCTCTTGCGGACGAGAGTGCGTTCATGGACATGGTCATAGCTTCCGCGGCAGCAGTGCCTTCGTCTAGCAAACTAGCATTGGCAATAGGAAGCGCCGTAAGATCAGTAACCATGGTCTGGAAGTTGAGCAGCGACTCCAAGCGGCCTTGACTGATTTCGGGCTGGTACGGAGTGTAGCTCGTGTACCACGCCGGGTTCTCGAGTACGTTGCGCTGGATAACGGCGGGAGTGTGAGTGCCATAGTATCCTTGGCCGAGGAAGCTCTTCTTGACGGTGATCTTGGACTGGTACTCCCTCGCTCTCGCCTTGAGGCTCGACTCGCTCTGTGGACCTTCGTGCGGGGGGAAATCGAGTTTCCTCTGGGTCAATATGTTGGGTGGGATGACTTGTTCCACAAATTTATCCAGATCGTCGACCGGTGGAGACAGGGCTTTCAGCATCTCAGCCGTATCAGCCGCGTCGGGGCCGATGTGACGACGGGGGAAGGTGTCCAGGTCGGCATAGTGAGACTTGTCAACATACTTGGCAGCTCCTTTCGGATCAATGGTGGCGAATGACCTCTGCTGGGTAGGAATAGCTACGGCCTTATACGTACAACGACGGCATACCCAAGGGGCCGGGCGCTGTGAGCGAGTCGTCAGCGAAGATGAGACTCGCAGCTGAGCTACGGATTGGCCCAGACGGCGAGGTATAGCCTTTGTGAGAGAGGCCATCTCAAACAGAGCAAATTCGCCTCTCGAGCCAATACCTTTGAAGAATCTATGGAAGTAAGCCGTAGAGTGGTAGCTGTGTTACAATTCTCATGCGGTCATGCTGCTCGGGATTGTCAGTCGTTCAAAAGTGGCAAGCAAACAACTCAAATCCCCTCACTATGTATAAATTCAGTTTGAACGGTAAGTTGAAATTGAAGCAAGCATATTGAATAGATATATTTATTGTTTTCCCACTAAGAAGTATCGGCCGTCATCGGGCTAGAATTTAGTACCATGGCAAAGATAACGAAGTACCTCTTATGTAACGGGACTTTTCGGAAAAGAGACGGCCGATAGCGTCCGCTTCGGACTTTTTCCAAATCTTTTTAGTGTGTCCAGAGTTGGTTTTCAGGGTGCTTGTATGTATGCAGTATGCTAGGGCCTAGCAGGGCAATCTATAACGGGTCCGGTGTGCTATCAATCATATGGTAAATGGCGGGGTATCCACCGTAGGCGGTGTAATGATAGGACCTGCTCTGGCTCTGGCATGTGTTTGTTCTCGTCGGACAGGGTCTAAGGATGGAGGGGTGTAGGGAGGAGCTCAGAAATGAGGGTTACAGAGCCAGTGAGAGTTTATGTAATAATACGCTGTTCCTGTTCTGTGTTAGTGGCACAGCAGCATACCAGAGCAGCTAAGTGCCTAAGGTTTTATTAAGCGGCTCAAAATATAGGGCCTGTAGGTGTGGGGGATAGGAGCTACTTTCAGCTGCTCGTCAGTCGTCACCAACTAAAAAAAATTCAGATAGTGACATCGTCGACTCAACACCTTACATTCCAATCGTCAACAGCCCGATTTGCAACTCCACATTCCCAGCTAAATCGATAAGCGAAACTTCTAGTTGTCGTTTAAGAAAGAACTGCATAGACATACACGCGACAGTTATTCAAGATGTTTGGAGGATGTAAGATCGCGTGCCTCGAATTAACGTCCATCTACGATGCAACCAGCTAACTAGGAAAATCAGTCGCACCACCCACATTCACCAAGGAGGAGATTGAGCAGCACGAGGCAGAAGCTATGTTCACAGTCCGAAGCTTCCTCGCCACGGCCGTTGCGCTCTACATCGGTATGCCTACCTCGAGCCTTTGTGTGAAGATGCTGGTCGCTAACACGGGTCCCGTCCTAGCTCCCTTTGCTGTCGACGCGGTGTCAGGCCTGCTATAGCTGGGCCCCGAGACTTGTACGCCAAATCGAACTACCCATATCAATTCCGCTCAGGTTTTGGGGGATCGGGAGAGCAGTCCCCCCTTTTAGAACTATAGGGACAGGGTCCGGGTCGGAGTATTCGGAACGACGTATACGGGTACCCCCCGTTTCTCTGGTACGAAAAACAGCCAAACAGACGACCCCTTATGAGGTGATAAGTTACTGCACGTGGCATCGCGCATAATGATTTACAAGATATACCGCACTGCCGATAGTCTTGAAAGTGTACATTACATATACATACAGGCGTCTAGCCTGATGTTACTGAATAATTCGTGGACCCCTATGGGTTACTAACTTCTCTCACCAATCAACGAGCATAAAGTGTCAAGCATCGCAAATGCCAAATCGTATTAACGATATCGTGACATCGAGATAGTTACATGCCAATTAGAAAGCCTCCGTATTAGGTTCGCTTATTGACCAATATTACAAGAACCAGATGTCCCTCAACGCCAAGCTTTTATGCGGTTTCCTATGGCCTGCTCATATCGGTACATCCACATCTATCCCTGAGTGTCTAGGAGTAAGGAGAAAGAAAAAGCCTGCTCCTATTGATAGACTTTATCTCCAAATGTGGCATCATAACCCCCTCCATGCTGTATTTTCCCATTGGCATTCGCCTACTTTTTCGATGGTAGGTTTGACTCGGACCATTCATCATACTCTTTCTTGATCTTGTCCAGCTGGGCCTTGAGACCTTGTAATTGCTTATCAAAATCCTCCAGGATCTAGTTGTGATATGTTAGTCTCCGTCCGTAGGATGTTATATGAAATATCTGGGGTTCGGCCTACCTTCTTAGCTTGCGCCTCGTTCTCCTCTCCTATCCCTTCCTGGACATCCGTACCACGGCGGTTAACCTCATTCTGTAGACTATCCGCGTAACCCCTCAGCGTAATCAAGCGGCTCCATAGCTCTTCCGTTCGCGCACTCAGGGCAGGATCCGTCACGCATCGGTCAAGACTCTCCAACTTTGTCTTCAACTCGTCTTCTTCCTTGTCCAGAGAATAGCCACGATTGCGCAGGACCTGAACCTTGGTGGCTAGTGCCAGGCACCTCTGTCGCAGCAGGGCGTGCTTCCGTCGAGCATTGAGAGCTCTAACGCTAGTTTGCAGGTCGTTCTGGGAAAGGATCGCGTCTAAGCTCGAGTTGATGGCATGTAGGGTCTGTCTATAATGTCCAAGCACTTGTTTCTGGATGATAAGACGTTCGCTAACAGCTTTGAACCCGGTAGCGAGGGCAGGCATGAAACCAGGGCCCGGCTTATCGTGTACAGCTTGCTCCCATTCTCGAGGATCTTCGGCGGCGGACGGTTGGTAGAAAGGAACGCGCGTCTGGTCAACCTTGTTGTAGAAGTAGTACTTGAAAACGGTATTAGGATGTTCGGGATGCCATTTCGAAAGCATGCCCTCGATCTGCTCTGTAACGGGCTTGTGGACTAGAAAGGAAATGGTCAGCTAAGTGTGCGCGAGCAGAGTTTTGTAATGTCATGGTAGATTTACTCAGTGACTCGCGACCAGGTTCCCAGATCAGACTAGAACGCTGCACGGGTGCTTGACTTGCATTCAAGAACCCAGAAGCACCAGGTTGTTGTTGTTGCGGCTGTTGCTGTTGCGGTTGCTGCAATTGCGGTTGCTGCTGCTGTGCTTGCGACTGGCCGAGTATACTTCCTCCAAATGGATTGGCCTGTGGCTGCTGTTGGCCAAAGCCACCACCACCACCTAAGATACTTCCACCAAACTGATTCTGTTGTGGTTGTGATTGGTTCTGGTTCTGGTTCTGGTTCTGCGCCTGGTTCGCGAGCTGCCCAAAAATGCTAGTCGCAGGGGCACCCGCTGGTTTCGCGCCGAAGAGCGACATGATTAATAGTTTCGGGTTTTAAAGACGGGAGCGAAGTAGTAAAGGAGTCTTAAGGGGAAGAGTGGGCGATGATCCGATGATAGAAAGTATCATGTGGAGGGAATCGCGTCAAATATGACAGAAGAATGAAAGGATGTTTCGGGTCTCAACTCATGCTCGGGTCGGTTTTGGATTTATTAATTTTTCTTTGCAAGCAAGTGGGGGGATGATGGCCCCGTTAACAGACGTGTACCGAAGCGACGTAGTATTTCTGTCAACCTTCACGTTCTGATTGTTGCTAGGTCACGGACGTCGTGGTGTTTACTTCTGTAGCTCTGTAGAAATTCCAATCGCGAAAACTTCAGGTCTCCCTAGCTGCCTACCTAGGTAGCTTCAGCCTCAGAGGATGTGGCTGAAAGCTATGACCAGGAGATCGGGGAATGCCAGCTGCATGACAGGGCACAAGGCCCACTGTACTTTGCTCTAGTTACCACTGAGAGGCGCTTCATAAGCCTCTTGTGGCTTGAACCAATCAGGATTTCCAATTTGCTAACCACCGACCGTCACCTCGTCTATTGTTCAATTGCTCCATTTAACGAAGCTTAGCAAACTACGAACGATATTTCGCGGAGAACCTCGTCCATATTGCAGCCATGGCGGCCAGGAAGCCAGTGTATGTCTAATGCCCAAACCTCCAAGCTCATACTTCGTCAATTGGCCTATGATTACCTTTGCTTTGGAGTCAAATTTGGTCTTAGTCCCGCAAGCGCATATTTGCTGACTTGACCTGTAGCTTCAACCAGCAGGTTCTCTACGATACCACACCTCTCCCCGAGTCGATCCCCGCCGTCAAGGAAGTCGGAGCCACATCTGCACCTCTTCTATCAGCTTCATTTTTCATCGGTGCGCGGTGCCGCCCCTACAACGATGACTACATGCAGTGCAAGACCGAGAACCCCGGCAAGGGCGAGTTCGAGTGTCTGAAGGAGGGCCGCAGGGTCACCCGATGCGCTGCCAGCGTCATCGACGACATCAACAAGTCGTGCCTGGAAGAGTTCCGCAAGCATTGGCAGTGCCTCGACAACAACAACCACCAGCTGTGGCAGTGCCGGAAGGACGAGTGGAAGCTCAACAAATGCGTATTCGACAACTTAGTACGCTTCCACTTTTCTAAGCGCTCGTATACACGAACCGTACAAGCTAATGCGAGAAATAGAAACTCGAAAAGACCATCCCCGATACTCCCAAGAACCAGACCCCCGTCCACCTCCGGACAAAGCAGATCTACGCCCACTACCCCATCCTAAGAGATCGCGGCCAACCCCCGTTCGGGAAGGCTATCGACCCACCATCAGCACAAGCCCAGGCTGATGCGCCGGCGTCGTAAGAGGCTTCAATTTCAATATCAGTATGGCATCTGGGAGCTAGTAATTGTTAAGACTACCTTGTAAATAAAGCAACAAATGCAGTTCAATGGGCGTCTCATCTTGCGTGATATCCTTTTAACTAGGGGCATTATTCTCTGTTCGGCATGAATTACGTTGCTCATCACTACCTATCCTTTATGTTAGAGGTAGATATAAGCATCCTATCCCTTCATAAGCCCCAGTGCTCTTGATGAACTAGCTCTATGCATAGGAATGGGTAATCATCCAAATACAACCTAAACATAGGTACTAATAGCCATTCATGATCATCCACTTATAGGTACCATGGGGGCGAGGATGCAGTAGTGAAGTGGCTCCATAAGGCTACTAAATAGGACCTTCAAGAGCAAGAAGAGATGGTCGTCTACCATTACGACAATATTGTTCACGAAGCGAAAGGTACTCAAAAGCGCAAGCTTTTGGAGATAGCGCCATATGGGCTCAATGCATATATACTTGCCAAGGCCAAATCCAAGTATTGGATCAGAGTTGATTCAATTCATCATGATCCGACTGTGGTTTGAAGTTGAGGAAGTCATTAGAACATTAACGAAATTCATCAATATACAACCATCAGTAGGATTGACAAGGTCGCTGATCATCTGATCAACACTAGCCTCCCAGCCCTTCGCATTTTTGACAGGCCGACAGGCATCTTCCAACCCGTCATGACCCTCGCACAGCAGCTGGCGCAGTTGGACGCCGCATTGCTTGACCTGTCAGGATGGGTTCGAAGCCCAATCTACGACTACGCGAAGAACGCGTCGACCACTACGTGGTCACAGGCCTGACCCCTCCAGCCGAACAGCCCCCGACCGGCGAGGTCTTTTCCGCCGAGCGACTAACCGCGCAGCAGGCCCGTCAGCTTAAGGATAACCTCTTGGCCTTGTACGACGAACATCAGCTCGCGTCTTTTTTTCCCCGCCAGCGAGCACAATCTCCAATGGCTGATTACGATGGCCAGGAAACATGAAGCTGTCGACATGATCGCATGTTTTAGGATGGTCAAGGTAATCCACGGAGTCCTCGGGACACTGCTCGACTCATTTGTCGATCCTATCGCCTGTGTGAGCCTATTCGACGATGAGGATTTTAACAGAGTGGTAGCGCCCCTCTATCGCCAGCACCCTCGCCAACCCTGACACGGTTACGAAACCACTGATGTCAAGGCAGGCAGCAGAGTGAGGGAGTCGCGCCTCAGATAGGTAGTATACAGACTGTGCGTGAGTGGTGCGTGAGTATAAGTAACTAAAGCGAAAGGTACTCAAAAAGCGTAAACTTTTGGAGATAACGCCATACAGACTTAATATATATATGTATTAGCCACTCGTCGTTCAGAATGGCAGATGCCATCATGAATACCCTGAGCCCCAGGTGGTGCAGTAGTTAAGCACCTGGCTAGCCTCTTGGTCTGCAAACCTAGAGGTAGTGGGTTCGAATCCCACCCTGGTAACTGTATAGTAAGATAAGTAAAATTATATAAAGATTTTTTAGGGTAATAGGCGCGTAAGTGGGAGTTATTAGAATCTTTGTATTAGGTATATAATGGGTAAAATCTTAAGGTAGATTAGAGGGAAGGGGAGCCGAGATCAGGTAATTTTAAGTAGTCCGCATAGATTCTAAGACAGAGAGATAGGAACGGTGAAGACTTATCGACCGCCTAGGCTACTGCCTAGCAGCGCTTAAGGATAACCTAAAATTTTTGATCACGGCGTGCGGTAGCTTGGTTCGAATCTAAGGCTTATAGGCCCTCAAATGGGGAGATGCAACACGTCCGATAGTAGCCTTTAAGAGCAATCCCTTAGGGTACCTGGTATACTAGGTATGAAATAAAACAAGAAACTTGCTCATATCGTAGAATGAGGCTGTATTTTCTAAGTTCGTTTCCTTCATCCTCCTCCTACTCTTCCTCATCATCGCCGTCCTCATCCCCGTTCTCGCTATCGTTCGTATCCACGTCCACATCCTCGTCCTCATCCTCGTCCTCCTCCCGTCATGCTCTTGGACGACTTCGGCCGCCGTGGTGTCGAGCAGGGGTGTCGCGATCGAGAGTGGCGGCGGCCACGGCAGTAGTTCTGGCTCCTCGGAAAGCATGCATAGAGATCCGGGCATGTAATGTCTAGCCCAGTGATAGAGCACATAGTGTCGCATGCTGAGCATCGACATCTACCGCCCGATTGATTTGTTCTTCGAGTGCGCCAAGGGTGGTTCTGGCGGCTATTGCCCAAGGGGTCTCTGACCGATCGTCTTCGGCTGGGATTTTTTCGAATTCCTGAAGAATTCGGCGTGCTCTGTGTCCGTAGCGCGTGACGGGGACGAGCCTTTGGCTTGTCGACCGTCTTTCCCCACCTTGCTCGGTTGCTTCTTCGCTACCGTCTGTAGCTCAGGGGCAAGCTCGCATGTTTTCGCCAGCAAGGGTTGAAGGCCTGTACGGGGGAAGTACGAAAGCATAGGAATTCGAGCTGCATTCGACATGACTGAGGGAACCCATCGTCATGAACGAATATACAAGTAACCCGCGCCGGCCCATGACCTGGGCATAATGCTGAAGCTCCATTCAAACATAACTTATGAGACTCGTTTTCCTGCCGAGTCGCGAATCGAATGGTCAGCCAGTGGAAGTGCGACTGCTCCCCACTGATCGAAATTATGCCAAGTGTAGCCATGACAAATAAAGTCGCCGCAGTCTGGGCCAAGCTGGTCAAGACAGCTTCGGCCATTGGAAGTGCGTGGCTTATTGGAACAGACGGATGTGTAGTCGAACTGGCCGAACATATTCTCATGTTCGTATTGTAAGACGTTCGTGTATTGTTGGAAAGGGGAAAGGGGTGGGGGTGTCGGTCCAGTTACATAGGTGCTAGACGTCGACCTGTCCTGTCCAATATTAGATAGGAACTTGCTATGCATCTCCCGATCCTGGTCGGCATCTGGATCGTCGATGGCATCAGTTGCCACTCGTGGATACTGTCAACATCCTTCAAACTGTTTTTAGGATGGGTTCGGGTGATGCCGAGGTTCTTGTCAGGGTTTGGTATAATCCATTTGTCTTCATCGTTGGCCACAGTCGTATGCATAGGTGGTTATGTTGGTATGGCAAAGGAGCTTGGCGATTTCTGCCAGCAGAAGATCATTGTTAAAGCACCGTTGCGAGGTGACTGAGGCGTTTCCTTCATTCCGGATGAGGCCTAAATACGAAGCTGGAATGGTGTCCGAAGTACTCGGATAGAAGTGAAGAATAGGTAGCAAGAAGATTGCTAGACTTTGTGAATATATAGGATTGGGGATATTTTTCAAGGATTGGCAAGTTACGTTGTTCTTTGCTGATGTTGGTGATGAAGAGCCTGAAGCAGTTGTAAAAGTGGAAGAGGAAGAAGAGGAAGAAATAGGTGAAATTTTGAGAATTTCCAATGCATACCTTGAAGGGTTCGGACATCCTTAAATAACTTGATCGGCTTCTTCCTCTGATGCATCAAGAAAGTGCACGCTTCAAACAGTATCCATAAAAGCACTTACCCTCTTTGGCTAAGGCAGGAAGGCATTATTGACACCAACTCACGGGGCAGACATGACTTAAAGGGGGTGGATGAACATTCCGATTTTGAAACTGGAGCTAATAAACTTTCTTGGAAGTTACTCTCAGGTTTTATTAGACAATTAAATCCAACCCAGGTGATAGAACATTGAGGCCGAGGACTCTGCCTCTTAGACCCATCTATGTTTATGCAACTTTTCCTTAAACCCACGTATTCATCATTGAGCCGCCGCTCTTGCAGCAATTCCTACATCAGGTACCTACCTACCTTTGAGATCGGTTCCATCGTCTCCATCAGACTTGGGAGGGTCGTTAAGCTCTACGAGACCTATCGCGGCGACCACCTTCACATCTGCTTCCACGACGCTCGTCCCAACGAACGACAGCACCGCGAGGTCGTGCATCTGGACGACCACGTCAGAGGCTGCCTCTTCCAAAGCCGCAAAATACGGGATTAGAAGCCTCCACGAGATTCGAATCCACCTCTAGGGCGATTGCATGGTCGATTTCCCCAGTTTGCCGCTAGTTATTTCCTAACAATAAATGTGCCATTCGCAGTGATAGCCTGAGAGACGACTCCAGGTTCAGTTGCCTTTGGAGCAGCATCTAGAAGACTAGCAGGTGCTTCAGAATACACGCAATCAGCAAGGACCTTGTCTCGGTGTGATATTTGCTTGACCTCAAATATGCTAGAGTCTATGTAAGGCCTAAAAGCTGTTTCCGCTTCTGAAGCTGGGCTAGGTAAGCGAGGGTGAAGAAATGCTCGCTCAGTTGCCAAGCACTAGCAATGCCTAGCGGGAGAAGGTTACCATATCAACTCTAATACGCAGTTTGATAAGTAAATGAGTCTAATGCCTGTTGCCGTGGAAATATATGACTGGTCTGTAGCTCACGTCTAATTCGAGTGTAAGTTATGACTGAGTTTGTGACGCCAGTGTACGTGTCCAACGTCGGCTATCTGAGTGTAGCTTTACGTTATCTCAGCAGAAGCGAGCAAACGTCGCCACATGCCAGCATCGTCACGAAGATGCTTACGTGGAGATTATGTTATTTGTCTCATGAAATCTTGATAGGCCAAGCAAGGAGTTCAGTTTATTTTCCATACCTAATGCATCATACCGTCTATGTATATGCACCAGTCTGCTTGTTGATGATTGATAATAAGGCGTCGTGGCGAAAATGTAACTAGCCTACACGTCATGTCAAGCCGTTTTCTGGCACGTTCGCTAATTAAATCCCCGGATTCCTTTCGGGGGGAGGAAAGGTTGCTACCCATGATGTATTCATCCTTTGCTCTGATATATCATTGTCCTAGGTGTGACTCATAGACCATATGTCGGTCGGTTACCTGCTGTGCTAGCAAGGTGGCTTATCCGCAAAGTGAATCTCGAGTGTTACTTAGATCTTCGCATTTCTAGCGTGCGGCGGCCACCTGCGGTAACCAGAAAATCTAAACGCCTCATTGTCAACGAACGGCTCCGTGCATTTTTGCTAGGAAGACCGGCAGCTCGCGGCTTCGCGGGGTAAGCAGCAGCTTGGGCATCTGGTGAGTGGGAGGATGATTATGTCTTGAACGACGCAGTGAGAGCAGACTTATCATAGCATGAGATGCCGCAGTCAACGTACCATATGTCTTAGTCCTGTAAGAGAGATCTCAAGCACAGAGACAGGACGGGTGTCTGGTTCTATAAGTCCCGCAGATAACTTATAGGGCCGAACGGCAATCGGGTTGCCGCTTACTGACTCGGATGGCGTCTCTGGTAACCTTCAGTACGACGGCAACCGCCCAATGATCTGTGTACGGCGGCTTGAATGAATTAATTAACATCGGCTACGGGTATGCACAAGTTGAGGGGTTTGGCTCCTAAACTCCAGGTCTTGGGTAGATGTGCATGCCTAGTATAACGTCTGCAATGGCACCTATGTAGCTCTAATATATCCGGTACGATTCTATATGACGCCTCCGCATGTAGTAGCCGGATAGTGTGTTAGACACTAGGACTTCCTCTATCGTTGGGCGAGTTGTAAGACTTCGCGGTTAGTGGCGCGCGGGGTAGGATCGTACAATATACTCATGTATGACCCGTCCGACTTGTTCGTAGTCGTGATCACAGTAGATCTATGGATAATGATATCCGTTCTGCTCACGTAAGGTGATATGGCATATGGTATTGAGAGATACAACGTCCAGCGGCGGCTTGCCCTGCGGAGTATGCTCTTGGACATCAGGTATCCGCTTGGGCTAAACACGGGATAGACACGGGGTAGACACGGGAGTTAACTGTGTCTCGGCCCGTACCTAAAGAGCGGAAATATAACTCACTTTGAGACTAAGGAGTTGTTGAGAGAACCTCCGAAAAATGACGGACAACTAGGGATTACTCCTAAGGTTGCGTGAAATTTCCCTGTGTCGCGGGAAGACCACCAATTGTGACTCAGGCGAGACAAACACAACCACTTACGTCGATAAACCACATTGAAGCGGGCTAAAAAGATGATCCCACGAAAACATTTATGTAGCGCATGTGTTCGCCGAGACAGTGCCACCTTGAAACCAACCTGATCTCAGTGTCGGGATTTAGGGGTGGCAGCCGCTGTGGCATAGGTACACTACCGCCTGAGACACTGGAACGTCATATCAACAGCATCTAGCAGAGGGCGAGCAGTCGAACGCCTCTGCCTGGCTCCGAAACTTGGCTCGGGTTAATATGCAACATATTGTATGTAAGAGTTCAAGAATCAAGAGGTGAACTGACAACCCGCAAACCGAGAATTAATGATACATTACTATATTTCTCGCAATATAGATTAATCTCAAGTCTAAACTAATAGATTACTATGTAACGTTCGGCCCGTGTGGGTCAAGTTGTCCCGGAGTTCTCAGGGAACATACTTTGTAAAGGCGATGAGGCATTGCAGCCAAGTGCTAATAGCATACAGTCTCACAGTGACAACGGTGAAATGAATCACATGTTACTGCGTCTTGGCTGTGACTAATCTAGACGGCTGTCTGGTTTCAGAGCTAATTAGAATGTGAATTCTTGCAAAACTGGCAGATAACCCGCGGAGCTGTGGGGGGTCTTGAGCCGTAGTCCGCTGCAGATTAAATGAATTCCCGGTGTCGAACAAAGGCGTCCATAGAAGCTTTACCACTATCTGCAGTAGAAAGGGATCGAATAGCGGTGGAAAGACACCTACATATGCCCATATCCTAGTATCAAACATATTAATCGCTGGATGTATGCTTGCGCAGGCGTCCATATTTACCATGTTACCGCAATGTTTCCTGCTGGCACTTAAGCATGATTCCCGTCTATCGAAGGATCGACATGGAGCTCAATCAAAATTGCGGGAATGGGCAAGTGGTACAGAAATAAACTTTCTTAGTCCGGGTGGCGGCGGCTGAAGCGTTTCATCTATATTAGACTATGGCCTGTAGCTGATGATCGGGGCGGCCGGGTCATGAAGATAGATAGCTAAGTGAGCCTGTCCCTGAAGCCCACCGGCCGCCCGTATGTCGGGCTAGCAGTGGGCCAGCTGGCGCGGTCATATGTTGTCCTGTCGCCCATGAATCATGTAGTCGTATTAGGTAAAAATTCCGAACTGCGGACTGCGGCCCAGTAATTTACTTCTGCGCCGGCTCGGTTGAATCAAACTAACACTTCTCCAACCGGCATGGATGTTGATTCTAACAAGAAGAGTATATTGATGGCAAATCGCAAGATGAATATATGCAAACATCGTAATGGTAAATTAGCATTCATACTTAGGTGTATTAAACTTGACGTAAACAGAGGCCAAGCACGTGCTGGATGCTTGTCAGTAGCTACACGTGGACACTGAGCTTCGGGCTGAGCAGCTGAAATGGACAGGCGAGTTCATCCGATGTCTTTATGGTAGGTCAGACGATCCAAGGAAATCTAGGCGCTTCGACAAAAGAAAGCATTGATGCGACGAGATCTAGCGGACCCCAGGAATTTTCATTTTTTCAGGGGAAGAAACTTCACTTACCTAAGAAAGTAGGGCGTGTGCGTATCGTGTAAAGTTGTAGTGGGGGATAATGGAGTCGAAGTTGGGAAAGTATTAGCAGCGAATCATTGGCTTTTTCAGTTGCCTTTCTGGGGCATTCTATACTAGCCCCGCGCTTGAATGTCACTTTTCGGGTCCCTTAACCCCTGTCGGTTTAGAGCGGTGGGTTGCGGCGGGAAGAGAATCTGCAAGGCACCAGATTTTCTGCAGGGGTTGGAAACAAGCTAGGGGCTTCGTCTGATCTAGGGCCAGGGGCTACGCCGTTGAACAAACAAATGAGCTAGCAAAGAAAAAGGAGAAAATAACCCCAACCAGACAACTCGATGGATGACAACTAACTTAGCACAAAGAGACGGACAATTGGCATTTCTATATGTTATGCGGTATTTTAGAAGGTGGTCTTAAAAAGAAAAGAAAGATATTCGTAAGCCGACAACGCAAGCTGAGCTAGCAATTGTGCTAGATGTAGACTATGACGTCCCGTCCACTTGGGCATTTTTACGGTACCATACAACACTCTGCTTTTTCGTATGGTACACAGCGGTTCGAGTACGGGAACCCCACATTACCACAAGCATTACCGTAGATGCACCTATCCACTAGGGGCTAAGCGTTTGCACATCATATTTCTCTGCTTATTCTGATAGGCTTTCCCGTTAAACAAAAACGAAAAAATTACTTGATGATCAACACTTTGTTTCTTGGAATCACTCCGGTATTCTACTGGATAGCAGGATATAGCGGGACGCAGAACCACCCCCAGCGTTTACAATGTACATATGTAGTTGGAGAAACTCTTATTCTGCTTAGTAGCGCTATGCATACCTATGTGTAAGCGCAGTGTTTCTTGTTTCCAGATAGATCATCCAGTCCAGCAGGTCGTGCATCCGCAATGGCCGGCCATATGGCTGCGTGGTCACATAGGTAAACATTGTTGATCCTCGAGTAGATCTTCAGGCACCGGTGCCTTGTAGCTAGATTACATTATCTCATGACCAATATTGAAGCGTACCTTAAGTACAGTAGATATGAATGGTGATGGATGGAACCCCGCCGCCGCCGACGTCAAGACTATAGTAGTCTTCCATCCCAAGTGTTTGGTAGATAGCATGTACCTGGGTATGTTACCTGTCATATTTATGAGATCGGAGCAACCAAACATATTAAAAATCAAGTCAATGTCGTTTGGTTGAATGTAACAGAGATTGAAAGCATGAAGATAATATGGGTGACATACATATGCAGATACGTAGTAGACTTAGCGACTGGTAAATTACCTGTTGACAAGCTGACAGGAACCCCCCTTTTCCTAAAAGCTGGGGGTCACAGTGAAATGATTACGGGTAACCAGGTATCGCCAATCGCCAGTTGGAAATGACGCTAGGATCGACAATTTGCGTCCAGTCTAGTTTAGTGCGGCAGCGAACTCACCACCCGACCACTCAGCGGCTTGTGGTGCCTAGCTTATTTCGGTACGTACCCCTTCGTCCCACCTCAGCAACGGCTATCCCAAAGTGCCCAGGTGCCAAGTCAGGTACCTTACCTTAGGGGCATACAGGGCATACGGCGCGCATACAGGTACCCAGCAAACGCTGGACCCTTTCATTTTCCTTTCTCTTTGAACCTCATACGCCGCAATTTCCTTGCCCGTCCCAAGTTTGCCCGCACCCTCAGGCACAAGGTCCCAAAGGTCGTCAGGTCCCTTCCGCTCTTTTGATACTTCATTCACATTTTCCCACCACTCTTTTCCGTCTCCTTCTTTTTTTCACTACCTCACTAGGTTTGGCCAGACTCCGATTAACACGCCGCGTGTTCTTCAAGAGACCATAATTCCGACCAACCACTTCCACTCATTCTTGTTCGCTTTGGCGTACTTTCATTCCTTCAAATACCCAACCTTCCACTCTCTCACCGTCTCGGTCCTGACCCGACGTCCTGTCTCAACGGCCTGAATAAAACTAGTCCCGTCTTTTCGAATGACTGACTGATTCCCATTAGTCGACTTCATTCATTCATTTCACAGTCACTCCTTACTAGGACGCCAGTCGCCCCATTCATTGTTGATCCAGTTGCTCTTGGAAGCACTCGCAGTCTAGAACTTGCCAACTCGTCCGACCTAGATCTCGTCAGTTGAACGACTCGTGCTATTGTCCAACCACACCTATCGACTTCGTTGATCTCGGAATATACCCTCTTGGTCCAACAAGTATAAAGTTGCCTGTCTTTGTCGCCAGCCGGATCTGAAGAACCCACCATCTCTTGTTGACCATCAGATCCCCAAAGCTAGACTTCGGGACACAATCATAAAAGGTATGTTGGTTATGTATTCCTTGTCTATCGACATGGTTGGAGTAAAAGAGTCTTCTCCATGTCTATCCATATATCGAGTCATCAAGCTTTGTCCCTCCCCTGCTCGTCTCCAACCCAAGAATAGAACCACGCCTCGACCACCAACAAAGCCTACCTCTTCGACAAAGCGAAACTGCTAGTCCTCGAGTCGCCCTGGCAAGGTCTACTACTCGGACAACAAACAGCATTTTGCATTAAAATTATCTACATTGGCATGGCATCCATCCTTGGATGTCCATTGTCCAAAACACTCCTTCTGCCTTCAGCATTCTATCACTCATTCAAACATCAGATGAAGCAATACGCATCTCGAGTCACACTCATTCCCAATTTACATTCATAATCACTCATTCATCATATCTGAAGTGTACTAAGCACATTACTTACACCGTACAGTTTTTTTGACTTTTACCAATTCCAACTTTTCGATCAAAATGAAGTCTTCGATTTTGGTCGCTGCCACCGGCGCAATGCTGGCTATGGCTAGCCCTATGGGTCTTGGCCTGGAGGAGCGCAAGTTCGAGACCTCCTGGGTTATCGTCGAGCAGACTGTCACTGTAACTGGTACCGTGACGCCCACGGCTAAGCCCACCTTCGCCTTTGGTGGTGGTCAGAAGCAACGCCCCTCGAGTGACGCTGATACCACTACCGTGGTTCCTCAAGCAACTGCGCCGAACAGCCCCGAAGTTGTCATTGTGACTGTTACGGGCCCTCCCCCGAACACGGAGGCCACCGTCGCGACTTCAACCGAGACCCCTACTCAAGAGAATACCATCGCTACGCCTACTTACCCCACATCAACGGCTGAGCCTACTGCCACTGCCGCCCCAACCGGCACCAGTGACTATGCTAACGTCGCTGTCGCTCGTCACAACATTCACCGTTCGAACCACTCTGCTCCTGCCCTGACTTGGAGTGACAAGCTCGCTGGCTACGCCGCCAACACTGCTGCTACTTGTGTCTTCGCCCATGATATGTAAGTTTCAAAAGGCCGCTTCCAACTCTCTCAAATGCTTATAATTGCTTAGGGACCAAGGTGACAAGGGTTACGGCCAGAACTTGGCCGCCTGGGGATCGAGTTCCGATGCCCTCGCTCTTGGTACAGATGGCGCCGTCAAGATGGCCATCACCGGCTTCTGGTACAATGGTGAATTCAACGCGTACCGTCCCGAGTACTACGACGCAGCTGGCCCGAACATGGACACCTTCGAGTCGTGGGGTCATTTCACACAGATGCTATGGAAGGATGCCACCGAGCTTGGTTGCGTGTCGCAGTTCTGCGAAGCTGGAACCATCTACGGAATAGATTCTTGGTTCACGGTGTGCAACTACGGCCCTCAGGGTAACGTGGGCGGTGAATACCCAACGCAGGTGCTTAAGCCTCTGGGCAAGGCAGTCGAAGAGGTTTAAGCCGACTGCTCAATAAGACGGTCCTTTTGTTAGTACTCTGCTAGCAGAAGTATTTCCAAGCCTGGATTCGATATTTCGATTCTTGTACGTATTGCGGATTTTACGCAAGACCAACACATACCATGATTGTCGATGACGAACGGAAAATCGGCGTGATAGGGGAGGGGGAAAGGGACGGTCATGCATTTTCTGAGGTTTTTTGTTTTTCGATTCGTTGCTGGGCCTCGTGCCATTTTATTTTAGTCAGAACCACCTGTAACTTTTTTTCTACAGTATGGCAATATGTCGTGTATGGCGATGAAGAAATTCGGCTGCCTCTCATACATTGCCATTGGGATCTGACTTTTTCTTTTTTCTTCTTCAATAACCACAACTTCGATTCTTGTACAAGTCACGTTTCTACATGACGTCAACTTTTTCCAATGTCATTTCGAGAACGACTAGGATAACCCGTCACACTGGGGTGAGGGTCAAATGGAATGGTAGTCTTGGCTCATGGTGAGCTGGGACTATCTGGTGGAAGTGCCAAACACGCTGTTCATAGGGAATCCATTATATAGTAATGATGATTATGAACTGTCACTCGTGCTCCCAATGTTTGTTATTCAGTGACGGTGTTGGCTTGTTTCTACGTCACGTCTACTAATGCAGATTATATCGATGCTCGTTTGTCTAAAGGAGGCCTAAATCAGAGACTGCATGTATATACTACTACATGTTAAAAGCCTCATCGATCATTACACCTTGCTTCTATTTCATTTCTAACGATTAATGCGTGGGTCGATTTAAGCTTACCCTGCATCCTTCCGGTTCCATCGAGGCGATCTATGCAAACAAACCTACTATTAAGTGGGGGTAGGCCGCAAAGGGGGACCGGCAAGCATAGGCTCATCGGGAAGGATCACAATCGTACTTTCAGAGCGTCTAGAAGTTGTTTGTTCAGTTAAAATTGGCATTGAATTCTTAACGCATACCTTAGCAGAAATAGGGGGTACTTCGGAACCGTGGCAGGATAGTCCTTATCGGTCCCAAAGCAAGGAGCTATCTCAAGACGATTGATAGGAGACGAAAGTAGATGCTCTTGTTTGCCTGGTGGCTCTTGGATTTCGGGAATTTCGAAATTGTCGCAGTGCTCGTCCTTGATTTAGGATCGGGACCCTCCAGATGGGCTAAATTCGCACTGGCCCTACCAATTCATTGAGATTGTTTCACTTACCCATCATACATCGCTTCGACGGACTTCAAGTATCTTCTATGAATATAATTGCATGTCTCAATTTAGACTCGCTAATATTAATATTAATAAACATAACTGTCAATTCCCTCGATTACATCGTATTACGTAGAGGTTCTGGTTTGATGGCTTCAGCCGTTCATTGTCAGCTAAGACTATTCTTCTCATAATCCTGTCAAATTAGCACTCACCCGAAAAGTATTATGTTTATAACCGAGTTTAACCCAAGTGAATGTTTGAATGCACCCTTTTCGTATCATCCACCTGGCCTTAGTCGAGCAACGAGAGCATTATATGACGTATTCGAGTGCGCCATGTTTCCGACAACAGGCTTTATGAAGGTGATGGACGTCATACGTGGCGACTGTCTTCGCCATGCCGTGATGCGGTGTGTTGATAATATTAGCTAGTCTGTACTCTGCAACATAATCGTGTTTCCGGACGGAAGCTTAGGACACCCTGTTCTGGGCTGCAGACTATTCGTAAAGCAACTGGAAAGCTCCCAAACACTGCTAAGCGGTGTTCAGTGGATATAAGCTTTGAGCATCTTCTTCGTCGTTGTTATCCACGGCGCCATCGATGCTGCCAATGAACATGTCGGGAACATGGTCTCTGTGCGACTTGGTGTCGACTATGTCCCTGTACCGGGGTTAGAAAAAGGGGGTTTCAAAGGTCAATAGAGAGTACGAAAGGGACATGCATACCAATCTTTCTCTTTGCCAAAGTCGTCCAAGTACTTAAGCTGCCGGATGCCCTCTGGGTTATCTCCGAATCGGATAAACTGGATCGTAACCGAAGTCCTTGCTAGGTTTCGGCCTCTTACGTTGTTGATAAGCCTGTCGATTTCTCCTTCAACCCCACGCGTTGATTTCCCATTGCCCCACAGCCCGTCCGTGAAGACAAAGAGTGTAATCCGCGGCCGCACGATCAGTCGCTGAGGGACACCCGCGATGCCCGTAAGCGTAAAGTGCGGGTTGGGCAGCTTCCCGACAATGTAATCGACCACCTCCGCCATGCTAGCCTCCATGGTGGATACGCCGGTCGAACGGTTGTTATAGCTCCGATGGACCTCGTTGAGGAGCTTCGCGGTCCGGCGGTGATGGTGTCTCCTCGACGGCTCCGACGTGAAGAACAGGTCCATGTCGTTATCGTCGATCTTCTTCGCCAGGTACGATAGGGCGATGAAGGTGTTGAAGACGTCTTCGCGGTGGCGCGTCTTCATCGACGTCGAGTCGTCGATCAGAAACATCTGGTCCCGGCCTCGGATCTTCGACTGCAGCGAGAGGCACTCGTCGGCGACGTTCTTGTTCGGCGGTCGCCCGCTTTTCATGTCAGCGCGGTATCGCTGGATTTCCTCGACCGTGACCTTGCTCGGCGTGGGCAGCGATGTCACTGGCATCAAGAGCGAATTCACCCGGGAGATGTAGCCGGACGGTTGGGCTTGATTGGGCTGGCCTTCCTCGGGCGTGACCGTACTCGACGAAAGCGGCGGCGAAAGTGGCGCCACACCTATATCCCCTTGTGTAAAACCTTTCTCTCGTGCTTCGTTGCGCGCTTCCTGAAGAGCGCGTCCCGAGAGCTGCAGGAGCTCTCTCGCGCTCTTCCGCGGGCCCATGTGCTCTAGTAGCATCGACTGTTGTATGAGCCGAATAACTTTAGGGGTTATCGTGTCCCAGTGACGGCTGCTGTTGAGGATATCCGAATGCATCAAGGTAACGGCCTTCAGAGCTTCGGTGCCGTTGTGGAAGCACCCCTCAAATCCATTTTGGATGATCGTCTCGTATCTTCTCGTCTCCTCCACCCGCCGCCGGACATAGTCTTGTCGTCCGGGCTGGCCGCACACTGCCCAGACAGCTGCTTCGCTGAAGACGCAGCCCATGGACCAGATGTCGACCTCGGAACCGACCCAATTATCGAACCTGACTAGGGAGTCGTAGTTTGCAATACACTCCGGAGCACTGTACCTCTGGTCCCCCTTCTTGTACGTCCCCTTGGCGTCGGGGTCGCCGTCCGAAACTTGCCATATGTCGCTCATGCCGAAGTCGGCTATCTTTAGTGTGATGTCGAATTCGCTCGGCTGTTTATTCTTGCATAGCAGGATGTTGTCCGGCTTGATGTCTTGGTGAGAGCTGGTAGATGTTAACATTTCCTTAGAATTGGGACATTAGAACACGTAGGTAGCTTACCCGAGGAATGCCGTAGTACTCCCCTCATTAGGGCCGCCCAGGTTGTGAATGAGCGCGAGACCATCGAGCAGTTTAAACATGCTTTGCCAGAACTGCAACATGTCCGCTGCCGATTCGGGGGGCGATGCTTTCTCAAAGTACATCTCCAAGTTGCCTAGCTGCGCATGTTCTAGGAGAATGCAGTGCTTGTTGTTTTGCACGAAGTGCCCGTAGTAGTCTACAATATTCTCTGGCCTCTGTGCGATGGGATTAGGAGCGCTGTTGTATATCTTCGTAAAGGCATTGACCTCCGCCTTGTATAAGTTTTCCGCCGTCGATGGGTGAGTGTAAGCCTTGAGAATCATGGTAGATGGTAACCTTTCCACCGGATCCTGATGCGATGCGTTAACAAATGCACGCTACGGTGCTTGTACCTTGGGTAAGCATTGGACTTACCATACAGTCGGGATGAAATTCGACTTGGATAATTTCTGATTCGTCTGATCTCATTAGGAGCTTCTGTTGAATAAGAGGAAGGATATGGCGATCGTCCAGTCGCTGGCCGGTGAGCATGCTAGGCCGCATTTGCAAAGGGCAAAACCTCCACTGTGCCTTAACAAAATCGTCAAAAGTCTCGTCGAGGAGTCTATTCTTCGGCCAAGGTGGGCGCTGCTGAAGGGGTAATCTTTCGTCGCTGAGGCTGTATTCCATAAACTCTTGAAGACAGTTAAGACGATTTATAAGGACTAAAATGCTGAACACTCGAATGTAGTCGCTGAGTATAATGTTGGCTATTGCAACTACGTCTTTGTCGACTTTGAGGACTTCTTTCACCTTGTTCCATTTCCAGTAGTTGATTAAGTCGGAACGTGATATGAACTTCGCCGGCCGCCCGTGACCATCAACCCCCTCGTGTTCGGTGAATGGACCGTCGGCCCATCTCGAGAACGACAGCGAGTGTTCAATTGAAGGCCGTCGCGAATCATGTGTAGCCATCGGGTCAGAGCTCACCATCGTCAATTGAATCTAGATGTTGAATCCGATAATGCTATCGCAACTAATGCTAATAATAGACACAGAGCTAAGGCGTGGTAGCTAATAGGGGATGGGGTCGATAATAAGTGGCGGGAAGCTTGGATGAACACCCTATATATTCGCGACGAGCTGCAGTTTAAGAGAGGTTTGAATGACTGACCAACAGCGAGAGGTCAGCCAGGCTTTTAAATATGATTTGGTTAAATTGTCCTAGCTACTTCAGCTAGAAGCTAGGAGCTGCATATCGGAATATTCCTATTAGATACGTAGGGTATGGGCCGATTTGGCAATCAAACCCCGGATTACTTCATTGGTTATGATGTTCAGCTCGCGTGTTATTACTACCGTGTGTGTGGAGGCTGCGCAACTAATTCGACTTTCACAGGACAAGCCGCAGGCTACCATGGATTTTCTGCTGCCATTAGCAGCCGCCTTGCTGACATGAGCGTGTGAGGGGGCACCAGGCAACTCGCCCGCGGACGATGTGGTGAAGGCATCTGCAAGGCAACCCCTAGAGACCCTTGGTAAGAAATGGCTAACCTTTAAGTAGTCGTATGATATTCTAAGCGATTGGTGGTTAACAAGGCCAGCATCGATTTAAGAGATTTGAAATCTTAGGGCTCTTCGATGCCATGATCAGCCATTGTGACCACCCTAAGTCCGCCAGCTTTTGCTGCACAGAACCCTAAGAAATACCCAATTCAGTCGTGTGTGGGGTCAGATCCCTGGTATCATATCTGATGGACCACCTAAATAATCCTTGCCAGAGGCATGGATGAGGTGAAAGTGTCCGACTTGGGGGCGGAAAAGCAAATGTACCACAAAAGCGGCGACGGGAGCGAAGATACCACGAACATTCAAGCCACAGGCAGTTCGGTAGCCATAATATGGAAGTACTATGTAATTCATGTCCTACCTTACACCGGCAGACGCCCGCCATATTCTTCTCATAAAACCCTCCGCTAGGCAGATTTCTCCTCGCCTCCCTCCAAATTCAACCTCACCTTCACGATAAGTGTGCCTTGCCAAAAGCCTCAAAAATCCGGGCCTTAGCTCATCATACCTTCAACCGAGATACCGTACCGATCTACTGGATCCACTAAGCTCCGTAGTTCTCCCGAGATGCCCGCCCAAACTTTCAGCGCGTATCGTCTTCAGAAAATCGTCTTGGAACAATATCTTGGGGGATTGTTTGGCGCTACCATTCAATGCGCTGTGAGTTTGATACTAATAATATCTTCTTTTCTACCATTTGAACAAAGTCTAAACCTCGGCGTGTTTGTCAACTGCTCATACAAAGTTGTGGTATTTTCTTTTTCGTGCTATCTTTCTTGACTTGCCGTAGCTCAACAGGCTCAAAGAGAAGCCAGAGAATTAACACTGCGACAGCAAAGAGCAGGGCAATACATCTTCGATATTCCTCGATCTTTAACAAGTGTAGGAATACCACATTATGATCTTGTATCGAATTTAAGGAATAACCAGGCTCCAGGCTGAGAGAGACTATATCATGGATAACCTTCGCTACTGATGTTAGCCTTGGTTGCTTGAGCCGTCCCTCTCAGGATTCTTTTCCCTTTTGCGATGGGACGAAGACGGGGGGACGGAAGAACGGCTCGATGAGAGGGGCAATGAGGCTCTGTGTGCGGTATTGGGGGCGAAGTGAGGGGCCACGAGCAAGGAAGCGCCGAGGGTGGTGGTGCAGGCCGGGGTATATGGGCCAATGATCTTCTTTTCCTGTATGACATGACGATGCCACTTGCAATGTGGAAAAACCGATAGGGAGGCTATGGTCGAAGAGGCTGGGAAGCACAGATCACCTTTTATTCTTCTTTTTCTTTTCTCCACACGTGGCTGTTGAAATACCCCTAATGAAACGATGAATTGAATGCCTTGTATGAATTGCCGGTTCGTCAGTGATCAAAATACGCCTAGAGGGGCATCCGAAGTTTCCAATGTGCAAATAAGAGAGAACATGTATGGAGGGGGGGCTTCTGCAGTCACCCTGTCACTATCACCCGTGCTAGGTAGTATGGCTATGCAAGCTGGCTGACACCACCCGCTCGCCACATAGAGCAGAATTTAGCCCTAGTCACTTATAAGATCGAACCGCCAATCCATCCGATACCGAGTCACTGTTACACATTTAGTGGCGTATTAAGTACAGCCGCAAGTATTCTGCTGAACACAGGACCCTGGGATGCCTCTCGAGATCTATAGGGCTGATTCAGATTTGGGGCGAAATTCGCGTCCTCAATGATATAAACCCATCGGTGAAAACAAGAAAAGGCTAGGGAGCGGGTAGCTAACCTTCCCTCATCGTTATTCCGACGACGTCCTAGCCAATTGAATTCGAATTGGTCCTTATTCACTCACAAGGATGACTAACCCATCACAAAATGGTTTATGGCCAGCTTCAGCTACCAATGCCGCACCGAGTGCAAGCATATCTCCGAACCGAGACACCAAAGATGGGGAACGGCAGTTGATATCTTCTTGCGAATCATTTTCTACGTATCCGTGTAACTTGAACCGTACTCTCACTTTGGAGCACACCTTAGATTTATACCAACGTAATTTGAGCGATCAATCAAGGCGGCTATTTAACCCCGCCCCGCGGACCAAGTTGTTGAAGTTCTGGGAGACGAATGAGGCTGGCGATGGTATTTACTAATATTTGTGTACCACTTCATGCCATATAACTAAAGTGCTGCAGGGTTTGAGGAATTTCAATCTCGGGATCTTGCTGGGTTGAAGAACCATTGTCAGGAACGCGGCCGGCAGGATCCGGCATGCCGTTATGTGTGAGTAGAGACGCAGGAAATCTCAATGCAGACTGTTAAGCTGATAATTGACAAAGATTTATTCAATCCAAAAACTCAAGGGGCCGGCTGGAACTCACCCGAGATGATTTTACGTATCTCGCATCCTATCATCAAGTGATGCCCAGTTTTCTCGACCTTGTATTCACGTGCGGGAGGCAGGAAAGACCACAGGATTTCCACTATACGGCATTTCGCCATGAGAACTACCTCGTGAAAGAAGATCAAAGGCCTAACCGTACCTTTAAAATGGAGACACTCGGTCGATCCGGCCGGCAGCTTCAGCATTGTTTTACTCTCCATTCTGTTGAACGCTCGGAGTCTAACCCAGAGTGGAGGTGGTCGATCCGGCAAACCGTGGCTTATCACTCCTTCGACGTCGAGACAGGGAAGTCTTTCTGGATCTTCATTAAAGGAAACGACGCCATAGAGAAGCGCATTAAGAAAGCAACCATTTCCACGAGGGATATGGATATGAATGCCAGCTCTCACCAAACTCTTACTGGTTCCTTTGGAGCATCACTCACAGCACATATCCAGATGATGGAATGGTGTGGCGAGCAATGGAGATGGTATATCAACGAGGTGGAAATGCTACTCCGAGACAAGGCGAAGAACACTGTCCTCGCCGACGTCGATAACCTTGCAGGACCGACCAGCGTGCCAGCACCTAGTAGACCAGGCACTTTAATACCAAAGACTCCTAGAACCACTATATCGAATGCATCGCCGACCTCGCCTATCTCGCCGAGCAAGATATGGGCTAGGTTCTCTGGTACCTCGAAGACAGAAAAAAGAGCGACCATAGACGAATCGAACATACTACGTCCGATCCACGCCGATAATATCGTGGAAGAGCCCGAGCAGATCGAAGGTGCTGATGACGACGACGATGATAACATGAACCTAGAGCATATATTCTCTTTCGAAAAGCTGCAAGGTCTTCACCAAACAGGGGAACACATGCAGGAAGCCTTGATGATACTCAAGCAAAATCGCAACATTATCAGAGAAATCCGCGAGCATTATACCATGCTGATGCAGAACGAAGACCTGCCCACCGAGATTCGGGACGGCTGCAAGCTAGATATATTGAAGTTCAACCAGAGAGCGATGAGCATCGAGAAAGACCTCGAGGTCCAGCAGTCGAGATTAGAGACACTCAACACGTTCCTGGAAGACAGAAGCAACTTGGTAAGTCATAGCACCTATAACGATCTAAGTCAGCGGTAACTCATACACTCTTAGTTCAACACCGCTCAGCAGTACGCCAGCATGCAGATGAGTAAGCACTTCGCGATGAACGCCCAAGCCTCAACGGATTTCACCACGGATATGACTGCGAGGATGCACACGATGACGGAGAAGATGCACGACATCGCCGTCAAGACGAACAACCAGACGGTGTCGATGCACGTCATCACGGTCTTCACGCTCATATTTCTCCCGGGGACCTTCCTCGCCGTAAGCCTCCTGCGCCTGTTGTTCCTCCTCTTCTCTTCGCGCACCGCTCTCATAAACGCTCGACAGACATTCTTCAGCAGCGGCATCCTGCGGTGGTACGACTCGGACGACGAGATCGCGAACTCGAAGTACAGCTGGGAGACAGAGCACGACCGCCTGGTCCTGTTCCTCGAGATAGTCGTGCCCATGATGATTCTCATCATCGTCGCGTGGCTGGCCTTGTATCTGAGGTCGAAGGCTAAGAGGAACGAGGAGGAAGAGCAGCAGGCATTGATTGACCTGGAAAAGGGGCAAGAGATATCGCGCTGAAGGGGACGTCTGGAACTTTATGACTTAGGGCATCTTGTAGTCAATCGATTTTCTGCCTCTCCCGCATCCGCCTTACAATGCGATTTAACCTCTAGAGCCCTAGGATAGGCAATTCAAAGCCCGCTATTTCATCGTAGTATAAAAGAAGTGGGAGGAGGTTCATGGTCATAGAACATTAGATTAGCTAATTCCAACAAGTTTTTATATACCTAATCACCCAAACTCACAGTACGGAGCTTCCTCGTCCATTCCTCTCAGAAATCCCTAGAAACAACTTGTGATAAGCAAGGAAAATCACTTCAATGACTGAAGTAGTGGTATCAGCGTAGCGCTTGCCTGCCCTTCTACTTTTCTCAGCTGCCCGAACCTTCTACCCATAGTATCAAGCCAAAGATCACTCGTTTGCTGGTTCTCGATCTAAGCTGATGCTTAAGCTTTGGGTTCAATACGAGGCTGATTTGGAATTATGCCAATTCATACATATTAGTGATGTCCTGTTAACCCCTTTATAGCTCCTATACATAAGAGTAATGGGCTTCTTTATCTCAGTACACTGTCTAAGAACTAGATGCGCATACCTACAGAAAAGGAACCTGGAGAAACACTGGGGGTGGTCGTATTGTATTCTGTGCCGTCACATTATATAAGAAAATATGAAGGGACATCACGCATTATAGTGCCAGGACTCACGAGATCAATGAGAACCAAGTACGCAGTGGTGTGCTGAAGTAGGACCTGCGTTCAAAGACTTACAGCCGTAGACCAGCAGTTCCAAGCCTGCCTGCCCCGTATGCCAACTGACTGACAGTCGAATGCTCCAATCACGACCCCTCACCCAAAAGTACGCGAGCTAGAAGAAGTCATCGCCGAGGGCAACCGAAAATCCTGGCCCCACGACGACATCATAAGTAGACTCTCCTGGTAACTCCTTATAAGCCATAGTAATGCGCATTCTTAGCAAGAGAGGTCCCGCGGCTCAGTGGTAAAGCGCGCAGAAATTGGTAAGCACTGAGTTCTGGTGATTCGAACACGGGTCGGGCCCAACTTCGACGTGATGAAAAGACCTGCATTCTGAAAGAAGCTATGATCAAAGACCTCACTCTGTGGGTAGAGTGATCTGATCGAAGTATTTTTTTATCCTTCTTGCATTGGTTCTTTTCTCTTCGTGTCCCTTTTGATCTTCTCCCATTCCTCAGATTATGAGCCTTCCCTTTTAGCCCCTTTACTTGCCCATCCATCACGCACCACCCCCCTTGCCTTGCCGCAGCCACTACACTTTGGAGGGATATATAAATAAAAGCTGGTACAACTTCCATATGGCAACACTTCATATAAAAAATGCCTTGTGGTTTTTTAAAATAGTAACTCGAGTACAAACGAGATCCCGAGGAAAAAGTTATTCGTGTCGGGAGATTTCACAGACTTTACGAACATTAATATGTGACCTATCTCTTTTCTATTTTATATATACCTAACTGAGAAGACCGAGCTTTTCTTACGAATCAAAGTCTGGTTCGAGCGATTGCCGCGCCGGGATTCGGCACAACGTCACATCGCATTGTATGAACCCGTCATCTTCAGGTTTCTTGGCGATTATGTTGGATACCAAAAGTCAGCTCGTGTTTGTTCAACGCTCTACAGGTATGCATGCCATAGGCTATCAAGAGTATGTTCGGACTCCCTGAGATGTATGTCGAAGAAGGGGCCAATGAGGCACGGGCTAGATAATAGAGGTGCCTGGCATCGTATCGCATCGCAACATAAGACTACAAAGCCCCCAGACGGCCTCACTGGCTCAGCTGATGAGGCGACTGGGCAGTATGCCCGCGCGATGTGGGGGCTGGGACGTGGCTTAATACAACATTAAATTAGTGGCGCATATGCTCCGTACCCACTAAGGATTGAGTTCTTGAAATTGATAAGGGTGTGAGGGATATGGACAACTGGGGCCACTTGGGGCGGTTGGGGTTGGGGCTGCTATGATGATGTAGGGAGGATTGGAGATGGAGGGTGCGGAGAACCACCCGGGAAATACACCGCTCACGGCCCTCAGACTGTTGCAACACCTTGCGGTTCAGGCCAAGGGCCCAGAGAATCGGCACAGTGGGTAATATAAATTTAAGGTTGACAGATGAATTAGTATGTATGCATGTAGACCTCCCTATTTGCCTACCTAATATAGCACATTAGGTATGTAAGGAGGTAGGTACCTGTGCAGTTAGTATAAGACAAAGTAAGAGATAAAGGTTTAGTATTGGCATTCATCATGATATGCCTTATAGGTCTAGATAGGTATTGTGCTATGTAATACCTGGCACACATAAGGGACACATGTCAAGGTATATATCCGCTTTCGTCTTTCTGATTGGCAGGGGTGCTCGTACTAGATTGCAAGAGGAACAGGAAGCAAAGACAGGGAATCAAACAATCAAAGGCGACAAAATATTCGCCATCCGCCCATCCTAAAAATCCCAGAAAACCCAAAGCCCAACCGTCTTGGCGAGTAAAATATGTAGATCTTTAGTCTGGGACACGATGGTTCTTGGCATGCATCTTGGCAAAAGGACGGAAGAAACGGCATCATGTTGCAGCTCTTCTAGACTGCGACTATGTAGATAAAAATAGGGGCCTTTTTCCTCCTCAAAAAATGTTTGATGTTTCTTCCCCCTTCTGATCGTCCCAACGATAACACAGAGCACAGCAGCTAAGGAAGACCCGCCCCTTTTAATGCGTACGATGGGCTTTAGGAGTAGCACTGCTTGTGTGTGATCGCGACAAACCCGTCTATCCATTGTCATTCCTCGGTCCTCATTCATTATTCATTCATTCCCTTCATTTTGAATTCTTTTGACTTTTGACACTTCGACACTTTGACTTTTACGCTCTCTATCTCCTTATTTTCCTTTTGAGACAGAAGCTTACGCGTACATGCAACTCATAGTGGGGTCGACGGTCGGATAAGGGCGATTGGATTTTAATTTTTCGACGATCTATCGGGTTCGTCGCGCGCGTCGCAACAAAGAAAGTTGGTCGGTCCGGTTGATTATGGACAAACTGCCCCGACTGCCCCGTCAATTTACTTCGAGCCCGTACGTTTCGATGATTTTGGCACGAAGGCGCCAGCTCATATACTTGGGCTTGCCGTTATTGATCATAAGTATGACTGAGTCTCTTGACTTTTGACCCCTGTATCCCTCGCATTCCTTCGCGACTAACCACCAAATACTCATCAGCAGTCATTCTCTTTTCCGGATCTAACCTCGATAATGAATGGGGTCACAGACTGGATAGCTTAGGCGACAACTTTAAGGCCGGCGTCAGCTATGTGACTGGCAATGGCACTGTCCAAGTTTCTTACCCTTCAACTAATACGCCCTCCAACGCCACTAATTCATCAATTACCGCCTTCCCTAGCGAGCTTTCAGCCGGCGCCACCGAGAGCACTATTAGGACTAAGCCGTATGGCCGCCCGGGTTACGAGCTACCACTTGCTAATGGGGTCCCGCTTCGCATCATGGCGCTTGGCGCCTCTACCACACGTGGTGATAGCCCGGAGGAGGGCATCGACAACAACGGTTTCCGCCGCCCTCTCCGTGAGAGACTAACTAGCATCGGCAACAAGGTCAACTATGTCGGCACGCAGCGTCTTGGAAACATGACGGATAACGACATCGAAGCCTATCCTGGCGTTCACACTGCTACTATTCACGGCAACGCTCAAAGAGCCGTACCTAAGTCTATGCCTAATCTCTTCCTCGTCAATGCTGGGTCCAACGACTGTTTCCAGCATGTTGACATCGACAACTTCTACAAGCGCTACGACGCTCTGGTTCGGTACCTGCTCGACGCCTCGCCGAGGTCGACCGTCATTATCTGCACTATCTTGCCTACGTGGGACACCCGATTCAACGGTCGCGAGGAAGTCTGGAAGGTCAACCCGCAGATCCGAAGGCTCGCAAAGATCTACAAGCAGCAGGAGTTACCGGTCGTCCTTGCTGAGTTGCAGGGTCCCGATGGAATTCAAGACGGAAATCTAGCTGAAGACGGCATGCATCCCGGTACTGCTGGTTACGAGATGATGGCCACCAAGATGTACGACGCTATCGTCGAAGCCGATGCTCGAGGTTTCTTACAGCCCCCGGTACCTATGCAAGGCATCCTCGACGACGGCGATGAGGAACGAAAGGACGAAGAGTACATGAAGTGGTTCAACGAGAAGGAAATCCTTGACAACGTCACGGCCCTCGCCGAGCAAAGAGAGATCGACAGGATGATCGCGGAACTGACCAAGATGAAGAAAGAGAAGGCAGAGAGACGGCCAGAAGATACCAAATTACGGCGGCATCCCAAGATGCTCTTCTAATTGAGAGGAAGGACAAGCGGGTTCATTGTCTTTTAGACAGCTGTTTTAGACAACTGGGCATTTATGAATGAGGTCTTTTTGCCCCATACGAAGTCACGGCCTTCTTTACAACAGTTACTGTTCACACAGTACAACGCAACACATACCATGTAGATTAATACGTACCTAATAACACCCACGCAAGAAGGGTCTCGGATCAATCATCACGATACTCTGTTTGTGGCGTGGCTAGGTACATGTACAGAACAATTGTGTAATTTATGTAAGATGAAATGGGATGGAATGGAAATCGACACAACAGGTTTTTTTTCGGTTTGGTAGCTCAAAACCTAAAAATAATGTGAAATACACCTTAAAGGGCATTGAATCTCTTGTGCTATGCACCCTAAAGTCAATCTTCATTGCACAAAAAGGTCGAGTCTAATAATAACTGAGACCGGCCTTGTACTATATTAATTGGGTTTGGAGTTGATTAGCGAGCCCGGGACGCTTACCCAAGCTTACCACTCTACCGGAGACACTGGCCGAGTCGTGATAAGGCAAATCATAGGTAAAACCGGAAGGAGAAAGGAAGCCGTTTAAGCTTGAATTACGGAACCCAATTCGATACCAGTGGCCAGGTCGCTATTGATCGTGAGTTTCCTAATCTGGCCTTCTACCCGCTGCTGCGCCTGCAAGCTGCATCCCCTACTTTAAGTGCCCAGGTGCCCTACGACCCTTACCCACTCAGTCCTCTAGCACCATGCGACCTGCCAAAACTTGGCTGGCACGCTGGTTAGCGGGTTAGCGGTCAGAGCGGCACGGCAGCGCGACATCGATCGCGACATGCCCGCAGGAAATTGTAACCTCCGCAAAATTTGTGCCACCCTCCCACTTCTCCCTATTCCTTTGCTATTCAGCCTCTTGTGTCTCTTGTGTAATTCAGCTTCCGATGCGCTACTCACTATTTCTTGAGCATATGTTTGCGCGAGTTACACGCATCTAGAAGAGACTGTGTGCGGTTTCATGGTACAGAAATAGTCTTAGGGGGCTGCAATCTGGAAAAATTTATGTCATAAATAAGATCTTATGTTAATCAATTGTCAATATTTCAAAAAAATTATGGCGATCTGTTTGCGATAGTTTCAATCTCCACCTCTCCCCCCTTTCCGTCCATCCCACACCGACTCCTCCTTCTGTAATGGCTAGTCAGGCCAGCGTAGCTAGCAGCCAACCCGACCAGCGACACTTGAGACTCATTGCCGCCTCCGCCCAGGCCAACGAAGCCAGAGTACGCGACATACTAGCCGAGGAGCCGCCCTGGACCTCCAGCACCGATCACGATGCCCTCCGCGCCGCCCTGCAGAAAGTCGCGGCCCGCGGCAAGCTGCCCCTCGTCCGACTCCTCCTCGACCACGGCGCCGAAGTAAACCCCAGACGCGACAACGAAGCTCCCCCGCTGGTAAAAGCTGCCGAAGCGGGGCAAGTTGATATCGTGGCCGAGCTGCTGAAGCGCAATGCCGACCCGAATGGCCGCAATCGCAACGGGCAGACCGCCCTATTCAGTGCTTGTATGAAGGGACATAATAAAGTGGTAGAGATCTTGTTAAACGGACACGCGAGCGTCGAGGCGCAAGACAAGGAGGGGCGGTCGCCTTTGCTATTTCTGGCCTCAGAGAAGCCCGGAAAGGGGAAGTGCTGGACGATTGATACCTTGAAGCTGCTGCTGAGCCACGGAGCGAACCTCGAGGTGAAAGATCAGATTGGCCGGACGCCGTTGCTATGGGCCGCGACCAATGGAAATATTGATCTTGTTAGGATCCTCTTGGAGAACCGTGCCGATATCACGGCCACGAATAACCGCGGGCGGACTGCTTTGCATCTCGTCGCTGAGAGCAATCATAGAGACCGGCATGAGAAAATGGTCAGGCTTCTCCTTAGCTACGGAGCTGACTCGTGTGCCGTGAGCGATGGCGGCTGGACCCCACTGCACAACGCTGCTCAATGTGGTTATGCGCCCGTTGTGGCGCTGCTCCTGGAAGCCGACGCATTCGTCAATGCCGAGCTCACCAATGGGATGACGCCTCTACACTGGGCTGCCTTTAATGGTTTCGAAGAGATTGTGAAGCTTATCTTGACTAGGCCCGACGTCGATTTAACAATCAAGGACAGCTTCAATCGCACGCCTATGCTCTGTGCCGCCGAGAAGAACCATCCCGAGATCGTTCAGCTCCTCTCCCCGGCAAGGACTGCTGACCGCCTATCGGCAGTGGCGCGTGAAGCATGTCGATCCTTCGAAGCCACCATCGTCGACTTCGGCCAATTCGAAAAGAAGCAGCTCGTCTCGAAACATTCGGTGTACGACCTCTTATACGGATGGGACCAGGAAAACGACAAGCCCAAGGTCCCTACGCTGACGAAGAATATCAAGTACAAGCCGGACTTCAGGTGGATCCATCTTCCGGCCAATAATGTATACAATTTTGATCGAACTCTTCCCGTTATGGAACAGATGGACTAACGTTTGGTGATAGATTGCATGGGTCGAGGTAATTTTTGTCACTTTGTTTCACTGCATAGCGTTTTTTCATGAAAACTCACCATTTGTTGGTAGACACTTTTGGCCAAGTCCTTCATCGAGGCGGGGCACCGAGACATCGAAGCATTCAAGGCGTTGGAAAAATGCTTCGATCAAGAACACCGTGGCGATCTGGCGCATGCCCATTTCATGAGGACCTTCTGTCATCGCATACCCTCGGCTCGAGCCGGCGCTACAGATAGGAAGGACGAGAAATCGTCTCTGGATTCCCTGTCCGAAGAACCGTCCGATGCCGCTGCAAGGTCAAGCCAAAATGGAGGCGGCGGCGGAGACTTAACTCCGAGGAAAATGACTGATTCCTTCGAGGACGATACGCCTACCAAGAAGAAAAGCAAGGCCGAGCAGCTTGCCGAGAGACATCCCAAGAGACACAAGCGGCCTAAGGGTCCTCCCGGCAATCCGCCGCAGAGACAAGAGAGTACCGCGAGTGCTTTCAGCTACAAATCTTTGGGCCCTCTCGCCTGGGAGACGCCTAAATCTGCGGCTTCGAGTGGAAAGATAGTCCTGTTTGTAAGAAGACCATGCCTTATATTGACTTGACCAGATAAAAGCTGATATGCAAAGATGCCTTTCCTACACTACGAAACAGACGAGCGACGGCACAAGCTGAGCAACGCTATCGCAGACGTGCGCAGTGGGAGACAGGTCATGAATAGCAAATCCCGCGACTCGTTGATTGTCAACGCGTATCTGAAGAGCAACCCGCCATTGCATCCCCGGAGAACCCTCGACCAGTTCTTCTATCACGGGATCGATACGTCTGCGAGAGACACGGATCAAGTTGTTTATCGGTACTGCAAGGAGAATAATGACGAGCCTAAGGTGTTCATGGTCGATCAGCTTTGGCTTTGGATTATTGGGAAAGGTAAGTGTTGCTCCGCCCCCTGTGATGTTGAGTGAAGGAGAGTATGGCTTATCTATCTTAGATCTCATTATTACTTGCTTTCCGCAACGCTGGGACCAGCCTAAGCAGGACCCGATGAATGTTCTCGATGGCATCATTGAGGAGACGAACGCGAAGACCCGACCGCCTATTGGATCTGTGTGGTATGTATAAGCACGCTATATATACTGAGAACTATTTCTGATTTAAGCTAATACTGTTTCTAGTACGTAATAACCTAGTACCTTCATTTTGCATTCGCATTTCAAGATATGAGTCCACTTTCGCCGGCAGTGATTTTGAAAATCGAAATGTTCAAATTTCTCTTCGTGATGCTAACACTTACTAGACGACCTAGCAATGCTTATTACAAGTCAATGCTCCGGGATGTTCGATCGACACCGGCTCCAGGACCAAAGATTCCAATTTCTAGATATGTTCGACCAATCCATCGGCGTCGTCACAGACAGGGAAAGCCAGCTATTCCGGCGGTTCAACCAAGCCTCGTCGCGATCGGCCCAGTGGGTTCAGAACCATCGGTACAGACGCGGCATGGGCCGACCGGCGCGGCTCCCCGCCTTCGGAACCCCGGACACTCTGGAAGGTGCCGGCATGGACCAGTTCCCCGACGCGCTCCTCGACATCGGCGTCGAGACTACCCTGCTGGCCGAGATCAAGGATATCCGCGACGAGCTGAACATCATCGCCGTCATACTGGACGCCCAGGTCGCAACCCTAGAAGACTTCGAGGAGCAGCTCGCGGACGAGCTGCGGGGCGACGGCCCCAAGCACAACAACGCGGCGGCCGTCGTCGAGATTCGG
Source organism: Hypoxylon perforatum (assembly GCA_028571165.1). Taxonomy (NCBI): domain Eukaryota; kingdom Fungi; phylum Ascomycota; class Sordariomycetes; order Xylariales; family Hypoxylaceae; genus Hypoxylon; species Hypoxylon perforatum. The sequence goes on from JAOXNQ010000006.1 coordinate 2,919,281, forward strand.
AAGAGAGGCCGCGAGCAGCTGCGCGGGCTCGAGGTGCGGCAGAAAGACATTCTGCGCATGGACCAGCAGGCGCAGTCGCTGTACATGAACCTGACGGACCTGCTGGACCTCAAGCAGAAGCACTCGAACGCGCTGGAGGCGCGGTTCGCCGGCGACCAGGCGGTTATTGCGGCGAAGCAGGGGCAGACGATTATGGTGTTCACCATCGTGACGATTATCTTCTTGCCCATGAGCTTTATAGCTGCGTTCTTCGCGATTAATTTGCGGGAGTGGGATGATGGGAGACTGACGATCGAGTACGTGAGTAAGTACATGTTCGGCATCGGGCTCGGCATTAGTATCCCGCTGATTGCGATGGCGTTCGCTGTTACGGATTTGTCGGACGCGGCGAGGGAGTTGATGGCGGGGCGGTGGTTTTCGGGCTGGAAGAGGAGTCGAGGGGGACATAACCTCTCTGGTAATAATAATAACAACGATAACAGCTATAATCTTACCAGAGAAAGCGATACGTTGGGGAGGGAAACTACTTCCCAGGTCATACCCATGAAGACCTCATTGTCGACGCACCGGCGCTCGGGCGTCAGCAGGGAACGCGGGCTGTCGCCGCGGATACGACCGATATACGCCAGCCAGGATAGAAGCGACGACCACTACGGCGCGGCAAGACTTTCACCTGTTTCCGCGTCTGGTAGGGCGCACAAGGTTAGCTTCGGGAGCGCGAACGCGACGGCTTGGGCGCGGCCGAGTCTTGATAGGAGTCGCGGAAGGAGGATAAGTGAGGACCTGGAGAAGGGGCGGCGGCGGGCGTTTCCGTGAGAGAGGGAGTACTGGTTATGTGGAATCTAAGTAGGTAAATACCAAAGGTATCCACGACGCTTTCTGTCGCGGTTGTAAGTACAAGCATGTTATATCTGATACAACATATATTAGATAATATCAAAAGCCACAGCATCTAGTGGAGCCCAAAGCGTAATATCTACGTGATCAAGCCCAAGAAGACATGAAGACACATTGTAGCTCAACTGGTAAGAGCATGAGATTAGAATCTCAACGTTCTGGGTTCGAGTCCCGGCGTGTGCTGATTATTTTTGTTTGGTTTTATTATAGTGGTACGTGCCTGATACACGTATATTAGATCATAACAACGTCTCCAGTACGCAACCGAGGATGCGGCAAGAAGCGTCGTTTCCCGCTGTCCTCTCTTATGAGACACATGTAGCTCAATCGGTAAGAGCATGGGACGGACGTCTCAACGTTCTGGGTTCGAGTCCCGGCTTGTGCTGATGATATTTTTGTCAGACCCTGTTAGAGTGACGTGTGCCTGGTATACATATATTAGATCATAACAACTTCTTCAGCATGCAGGATGGTCAATTGAAGAACAACTCTTCTGTTCGTCTTTCTGTCGCCAAGACAGATGTAGCTCAATTGGTAAGAGCATGAGATTACATTCTCAAGGTTCTGGGTTCGAATCCCAGTATGTGTCAATCATTTTTGTTTAATTTTATTAGAGCAGTGTGTGCCTGGTACACATATATATCAGATTATACGTCTCCAGTGTACAACGTGCGAGACAGAGAATGAAGGTCGCCCTTCTTTCACTGCCTTCCTTCTCATGAGACACATGTAGCTCAATCGGTAGGAGCATGAGATTAAAAGCCTCAAGGTTCTGGGTTCGAGTCCCGGTGTGTGTCGATCATTTTTGTTCGATCCCATTAGAGTGATGCGTGCCTAATACATACCTATATATATCAGGTTATGCCTCTCCAGCGTACGTCGTACGAGACTGAGAACGAAGGTAGCCCTTCTTTCCCTTCTTTCTCTCCTCCATGCGAGACACATGTAGCTTAATTGGTAGGAGCATGAGATTGAAAGCCTCAAGGTTCTGGGTTCGAGTCCCGGCATGTGCTGATCTGATTATTTTTTCGACCTTGTTAGAGTGATGCGTGCCTGATATAAGGCATATATATCAGATTATACCTCTCTAGTGTACCGTAGAACTGGAGGTAAACCTCAACATTGTGAGAAACGTGTAGCTCAATAGGTAAGAGCATGAGACTGGCGTCTCAAGGTTCCGGGTTCGAGTCCCGGCATGTGCTGACCTGATTATTTTTTTCGACCTTGTTAGAGTGACGCACAGGGCATATATATCAGGTTATACCTCTCCAGTATACATCTAAGCACCTGAAGAAAAGAAGCAGTGCTATCTCTTCTCTCTCTTCCTTACGAGAGACATGTAGCTCAATTGGTAAGAGCATGGGACTGCCATCTCAAGGTTCCGGGTTCGAGTCCTGGCATGTACTTCGTCTTTTTTTTTTCGCTTCACTCCTTTAATAGCACCATCACTTTAGAAACGCTACACATACCTCATGTCTTCGAATAATGCTGCGCAATCACTTCAGTACTAAACCCACGTATCTTATCCTAGACTTTTCTAGCTAACATCAGCATATCCAATCTACCCATGAGCTACACAGCCTTCCAGCACTCCTTCCTATCGGGTGATTACGCACCCGACCCGTTTAACTTGGCCTGTCAGCCTGGATCTTGTAGGTGTTCTGACCCGTCTCTACGATCCACCGGCTATCAACCTTATCCATAGACTCGTTCATCGCCTGCTGAATCAGGCCCTTTCCGACCTTCTTGTCCGCCACCACGTTCACGTGTGAATACGTAAACCGATTCTGGTTGGCGCCGATCTGGGCCTGGACGTTGACGAACGGCACCTGCACGATGTTGGGCTTCTTGCCGATGGGCACGTTGATAACGCCCTGTAGTATATATCGTCTCAGTATTCAGGTACCCACTTTCCGGCAGACACGACGATGATGACTTACCTGACGATCGATAGTGGCCGTTTTCAAGAGCTTCCGATCCATGGCCTTTTGAAGCTCGGGATTCCTCGCGATGTCGTTGTCGTCGATGCTGACGAACTGCGGGTGCCCGCCCTTCGAGGGCAGCATATCGTCCTGGAATCCGCCCTTAGGGTCGTTGATCATCCAGGAGACCACCGTGCGCTGGTCCTTGGTGGGCTTGGTGACGTTATCTTTAGTGACGTTAGCCATGATTTGTTTGCACCTATTTGATCGGGAATGGGATGGGATTGAACTTGACCTCGGGACCCCAAACCGGCGGGCGCACGCCCCTTTAAATGCAGCAAGCCATCTTCTCGTCAAGTCCTGTACACCACGGTCGCCATTGACTTATCTACCGCCCGGGCGCCCGCATGGGTTCGATGTCTTTAACACGGTGTCTCATGCCTCTTGTTCACCGCCAGGACAGCTCCTACCCTGTCGATTGCCCGAAGACTGGCGAGCATGCCCGATGTGTACTCAAATCGTTATACAGAGAACCCCGACTTAGCTAAATAAGCCGTTAGACATGTTGTAAACCGCTTCCTGCATCCAAGGATCGCAAGTTATAGGTTACATGTGTATACGTAACGTGGGCACGTCTATTGTGACACGTGTGACGTGTTACCCCCAATCATGCATCTAATTCTCGAACAGGTATGTCTACAGAGGCGCATGTCTACAGTAATAATCTGTTGGATAGGAGCCTAGATATATCCTTGTTGTAAGGGCACGTTTCGTACGAAATGTGACTAAGCACGCCATCATGTTTGCTCGAAAAACCACCAACAGCAGAACAAGATGGCGGTCAACTTGACTAAAAACAAATCATCATACTGCCTGTGGTAACACGACTACTCAAGTCCTATCACAGTCATGTGATTTTGTTCACGTCTTACCTCGCACCTAGGTAACGCAAACACCACTTCAAAAACTGACAATGCTGTCGCTCACAAGGGCCCTCGTGAAAGGATCCCGAGCTCCGAGATGTGCCTTCGGTTCCTTGCCGCCTACTCAGACACGCAGGCGCAGAGAAGTCTACGAAGAAGACCTGAAGCGGTATTGCTTTGGAGGGTACCATCCAGTGCATATTGGAGATGAATTCAATGGCGGAAGATATAAAATAGTCACCAAACTCGGATATGGTGCTTATTCGACAGTCTGGTTGGCCCAAAACCTGCAGTGAGTTTGCTCCGAATCCTGATACCCTAGCTCGTCTTGTAGGTTAATAAGCGCTTGTAGAACTGGTCGACATGTCGCATTGAAGATTCTCACGGCAGACTCGTACGGCGGCAACAAGGATACGTTCGAGCTTAATATCCTAAAGCATATGGCGTTGAGAAAAACCCAAGCTTCGAATATTGAGTCCGGGTATAATCGAATTCTTGGGTTATTGGATGAATTCCAGCATTCTGGCCCGAATGGCAGGCATACCTGCCTCGTTTTCAAACCAATGGGACCAGACCTTGCGATATACCGGACACTCTTCCCACACTTAAGAATACCGGTTCCCGTAGTAAAAAATATCGCCCGACAGTTACTGCAGGCCCTCGTATTTTTGCACGATACTTGCAATATCATCCACACTGGTTAGGCCCCATCCTCGGCGACCTTTAGAACCTTCTAACATTCGCAGACATCAAACCGCAAAACATTTTGGTCGAGACGCCAGAGATCAATGAGATGTTTGAATGTGCCCCCGCTGAAGTCTTCCTCCAGGAATCACCTCCAGTCAACCCGCCAGAGAACTTCTATATGGAGTCAGAGCCAGTCACTTCCGGTGAAAAGGATTTGAGTAAGGTCATGGACATATCCATCAGATTGGCAGACTTTGGTGTTGGTACGTATCAAATAGGTTGAACCAGGCTTTTCGGAGGCTAACACCTGCCTATCAGCCAGCTGGTTTGACAGGCATCTCACAGAATGGATCCAGCCACAGATGCTCAGAGCCCCGGAGGTCATACTAGGTGCTGAGTGGGATCACAAAGTAGACATTTGGAACTTGGGACTTATTGTATGTTGGCAGCGCTCTGGCGGCCCTATATCCGCCCTGAGTTCGAGACCATGAACTGGAAGCTGACTTTTCCATTGCAGATATGGGAGCTGGTACGAGGGCAACTCTGCTTCGATGGTCAGGCGACTGCCACAGCACCCTACTCATCTGAAGCGCACTTGGCACAGATGACAGCAATACTAGGCTCATGCCCGAGCTCGCTCCTAGAAAGATCACAGGCGAGAAGTAGGTTCTTTAACCCACAAGGTATGAGTTTCTTCCCCTGCTCCTCTGTCAAGATGTATCTCAATCCTGGTCATACGCTAGCATGCGTTTATGTGGTATATGCTAATGAGCTTCTTCCATCGCCACAGGTCGTCTTCTTGGCGATATACACTTTCCACCCATCTCGCTCGAGTCTTTAAATGCTAGAATTGGCGTTATGAAGGACGAAGAGGCGGGCGAATTTGTTGAGTTCATTCAAAGTACTCTGAATTTGGAACCGAAGCAACGGCCCGACGCACGTGAACTTCTTCAAGCGAGGTGGCTCCGAGATATCTGAGCAGCCTACAACTAGGTAGATTAGCCCACTACATCTTATATTAATAGGAGATGACGAAGATGATCGGTAGTGAAGTGTACATGCCTAGGTGAGTACTCGGGCGGGCGGGGGAGGGGGGTTTTCAGTGGCTGATCAGCCACTACATCACATGGAGGCCCCTCTTAAATAATCGTGTACCTACATGGCAAGCTACCTACCTACCTCCTTCAATTTCGAGAAACTTAGGATATGGGGAATATGATACTTGCTGCGAGCTTCCTGTGCCCCAAAGTAGGTGGCTGTGTCTGATAGAATGAGCTCCTAAAAGCATATTGTATCATTATTAGTGAGCTCAAAGTTGTGCTGTACATGTTCCGATCTACCAATAACGCCACTCTCTGTCGTGTAACCATAAACCGCAGTCAACGGAAAATTCTTCTCCTAAGATAGTTTCGAAGACATCTGACGATTTTATCACTCGCTATGGCCTTCTTACGGAGATTTCAAGCTTCGAAACGCGCTTTCAGTTCCTTGTCATACTCTAAACAGGCGCACAGCCCTGGAGAAACGACCGAGGAGCCTCTGGAGTCGTATCGCTCAAAAGGATACCTTCCCGTACATATTGGAGATTCTTTCCGCAGAGACAAATACAAGGTTGTCAGGAAACTCGGATACGGTGATTATTCTACGGTCTGGCTGGCTCAAGACTTGCAGTGGCTCGCCCGTGGCAAGCCCCCGTATGTCGCATTGAAAATCCTCAAGGCAAAGGGAAGGGGGAAAAGTCAAGAGGCTCCCATCTTGCACAGACAGAAAGATAGCGGCATACCTGGTGCCGATCGAATTGTTAGATCTTTAGGCCAATTTTGGATTCGTAATAAAGTCGGTGGCAAACGTAAATGTTTCGCTCTGGAACTAACGGGGCCAAGCCTGTCGGAATATCAGAGATTATTTCCAGATCGAAGGATTCCAATTCCTATTGCCAAAAGAATCGCTCGACAGGTTCTGCAAGGCCTCATCCATCTCCATGATACACGCGGCATTGTCCACACCAGTAAATCTCCCCCTCCCGGTACCCGTCGAGTTGTTTTAGCTTGCTCACTCTTTCAGACATTCAGCCACAGAACATATTAATCAAAACACCAGAGATAACCAAGATGTTTTACCACAGCCATCAGAGATCGTCCCCGTTTAATCCACCAGAGAACTTTTATATGAAATCAGAACCAGTCACCCCCCGAGATGAAGAATTGAGACAGGAGACGAATATCTTTATTAGACTGGCTGGCCTTGGCGCTGGTATGTACACAGCTGTGTACCTAGACTAACGTGCTCTTTTGACGTACTAATAAATACTTGCTCCATTAGCTAGCTATATGAATAAAAAGCTCTACTCTTGGAGCGATCGAAAGTCGCTTCGGCCCCCCGAGGTCATACTGGATGCTCCATGGGACCATAAAGTAGATATTTGGAACTTCGGCCTCATGGTATGTTGAGAATGTCTGGTTTTGATTCTGGGCCCGATGTTAACCTACCTATTGCAGATGTGGGAGCTAGTACTGGGGGACCGCTACTTCGACAGCCCGGCTGCCCCCTATCAGTCAGATACAGTTCACTTGGCACATATTGAAGAAAAAATAGGACCGTTTCCGGACTCACTTCTAAACATATCAAACTCACGCGACAAATTCTTCGACTCACAAGGTATAGCCCTTTGCTTCTTTAATGTGAAAGGCTCACCTTTCTAACATGATCCCACCACCACAGGCCGCCTCCGCAACTGTAATGCCAGCCGGCGCATCTCTCTCGAGTATCTATGTGGTAGCCATAGTGGTTATGGCTGGGAGATAGAAAACTTCATTGATTTCATTCTGAGCACCCTGACTCTGGAGCCTCGGCGGCGGCCCAGCGCTAGTGAACTTCTCAAAGCCAAGTGGCTCCGGGACACCACGGACGATTATGAGGCGCTGAGAGAGCTTTTAGGTGGAACCAGCTCTCTACGCAGACATCTCGAAGGTACCTATTGAATGGCCGGATCATATTGATGATTTTATTTCCTGGGTCAACCCAAGCATAAGCGACTGAACCGTAGATCTAAGATATCGGACTCTAACCACCAGCTTATATCATGATGGTATGCATGTTGCCGAAGTCAGTTGCTCGGCTGTTTATTTTAGTTCCAAGATTTTGGGTTCTGTTGTCCTCTTTCTGCCTTCTATATTAGGGAGCGAAGGCTAGCTATCCATTTAGGATAGCTATCATAACTAGGAGGCTTTATTTAATGGCATGAGTGGCTCTCATCCTCCTAGATGTCAGGGTCTACATGCATATAATTAAGATATGCGAAGCAGCTTATTTATCCGAAGCAGTCTTAACCTGATATATTAGCTGTATTTACCATATCGCAAGAGATTTTACAAAGTAAAAAGGGTAATTATCTAATTCATAAAAATATTATTATTCTTTTCTGATGAAAAAATCTATCAGATGCATGAGCATGGCCTACCAGATGAATATTTGGTATAGTTTTCAAGCCTAAGATATTATTAATATCTACCTACCTAGACACAAGAACAAAAGGAATGCGATTTAAGGGTAAGAAAAGAGCAAAAAGAGAATTGATTGCATCAGCCGCGAATCGAACGCGGGGCCCATCGATGGCAACGATGGATTTTACCACTAAACCACTGATGCCTTGTACTGGGAAGAAGTCAGACATACGTTGTTTTTCGATAAAGCAAGCTAAGTCGCTTTGGTCAATCCTCCTCTTAATAATTGGTCATTACACATAATCGACCCACTCAAATAGTACCTACCTCCCCTCTAATAGGTACCTACCTGCTATCATCAAGCTACATTACAACAGCTTACCACTGAGATTAATTCACCTCACTCGGATTTTACAAGAAACATGTCCATCATGACGGAAAATTGCGACGCATCTACAGCCGCATCTCCCATGCCACCACAACCCCCGCCATCGCCGCCGCGGTCGTCAATCTCACCCTCACCCACCTCAACATATGTGAAACCGCAACCGCGGCCCCCGAAGTCCCCGGCGCACTCGGCGCAGATCCGGGTCCAGAACCGGCGCCGCGAATACTTGGAGCGGAACCCCAAGTACTTCCAATCGCTCGAGCACGAGCTCGCCGGTGCGTACTTAATCTCATTTCGTGCCTGCCTTTCTTTGTCTTAGGTTAGGTAGGCATTGGGTAGGTATGTGTTTATTTAACGACTAACTAATCCCGTCAGACCCGCTCCTTTACGATGCGCTCATCCGGCGCTTCCAGTCTCCGGAGGAGCGCGAGAAGGAGGGCCGCACTAAGGGGTACTCGCGGGTTCTCGAAGTAGACCTGCTGCGCGGCGAGGCCAAGCTCGCGCAGCTCACGTCTGCGTCGCAAGACACACCATCAACCCCCAACGCAGCGACAGCTCCCTGGCTACCGCGGTCCGCGACCACAGACGCGGATGCGTTTATCCGGGAGTACGCGAACGGCACGGACGGCCTAGGCGACGACAGCAGCAGCAACCCCGGAGCCAGCAGCAATAGCGGGGCTTCGAGCGTCAAGGGCCTGCCGCGGCAGCCCGAGACCAGGGAGGAGGGGCACGAGCGGTGGAACGATTTTCTAAGACGCCGGTTTGTGCTGGGGCGCGATGACGATTTTGATTACCGCGCCGTGGATGAGAATGATGATTACGATGTGATGGAGCGGCGCGAGCAGGAGGACGCGTGGTTCGATGATGAGGATCCTGATTGGGCTAGCGATTTCGTCGAGGATCAAGCAGATGTTGAGAGGGCGCAGCGCGAAAAGAAACTCGAGGGCGAAACGGGCATTCAGGATTTCTGAAAAATGCTGTTGGGGGTGCATTCAACTTCTTGCAGCGGCAAGGAATCCATCAATTGGAATGGCCATTATCGAAAACGCCTCCAAACTCCAGGATAGCTCTATTCGGCCACCTCAACCTGTGTGATGCATAGGTATTCATACTTCAAGCAGAAAACCCGAACAGGTCAGCAATACAAAATCAATACGAGGTCAAGAACTGCACCGAACGACAATATTCAATCGGAAGTAATTGATATATTTACACGCTTATTGACCATTTAACTCACAGGTTAGCCTACAGTCTATGTTGTCTACTTAGTCTAGCTCAGGTACGGGCAGGTGATCAACGAGCTTCATCCGCAATCCCAATTCCGCCAGAGCCTTCACCGCGTTCTCGTCTCGCAGTTTCTCCGTCTCCTCCTTGGTCGTCAACACGAAATCATGTTTCAACAGGTGGCCGCCCTCCGTAAAGTTGTATTCTTTCGCCGTCGCCGCATCGACCTTGTCTAGGTCTACAATCAAGCTTTTCTTGACGCCAAATACGGCGTCCGACGTCTCGTACGGGTCCCCTCGCATATAAAGCGCACTTTATCACAGAATCAGGTCAGCGTGTGCGGGGGTGGCTTTGTGGCGTGGGAAAACCCGATCCAAAGAAATTGACTCACGTAATCAGATGGTCCCAGTTCTCCTTTTCAAACATGAAATGCAGATGCGCAGGTCTCCAAGGGTGTCTACCCAACCTCTCTAACAGCTTTCCAACTGGCCCGTCGTGGGGGATGGGATAGCTCACAGGCTTGATGCCCGTGAACCAGAAGCGCCCTTCGCTGTCGCTCACCATAACGCACCGCTCGCTGGGCTCCTCGCGGTTCGAATGCTGTACGTCGTAATGTCCGCTGCTGTCCGTCTCCCAGATATCGATCTTTACGCCTGCTACTGGTCGGCCCGCGGTATCCTTAACGGTGCAGATACAAAGGAGGGGCTCCCCTTCGGGGTCCGACGCCATGTTCGATCCATTGGGCAGCGTCGGCGCATCGTGGGTGTGGAAGGGCCCGAGGACTGAGCCTTCGGTGGAGGAGGGAGGCTTCGGGTGGTTGATGCTGTCGACTAATAAGGAGAGCCCCAAGATATCAGAAAGAAGGATAAATTCCTAAATCGGTCCGCTGTCAGTTCCTAGCTTCTCAGAGTACGCCTATCTCTAGTGCAGTATGCGAGTGACACGTACGTGGCGCACATCGCTACTGATCTGCCCGCAACCCACGAGGAAATTCAGCGCTGCCATCCACTCATCTGTGCTAAGGCGGGTTTCCCGAGCAAAGTCATGCAGATGCGTCACCAGTCGCGACATTAGATATTTCAGGCGCTGATCCTGACATTGTGAGTTAATCCGATTCGTATTCGGTGTAATATTGTCAATCGTTAGGTCCAGAAGAGCTGGGACTTTTGCTGGGGCGGCCATGATCACGGAAGTTGGAGAAGGTAACACAAAGATTGAGATCTAGAAGAGGGAGAATCTGGTAGACAAGAGGTCAATACAATAGTCGAATCGCAGACTAGTTAAAAGGCCTGGCCCAAAGGTATCAAGTAGATCGTCAGGACCCTTATGTAATTCTATGTCATCTCCCAATTCCCACTATTTTCGGTCTGTCGCATCTGAGGAGTTTCGGGTTCCGGCAGTTAACGCTCGGTATCTCCAACGCGTAGTCGTCAATGTGAGGGGAGAAAGATTGACCCTGATCAGCACAACAGCACGCTGCCAGCACGCTGCAAGGGCCCTATCAACTCCCTACTGACCCATAGGTAGCTCTTTCTCCAGGCTTCTAATATAGTAGTGCCACAATTTCGAGACACCAAGATATATCCATGAATAGGAATTCCGATGCCCGTTCTGCCGTGTCTCGGGAACTTATCGACAGCTTAGAACGTGGGGTAAAGAGGGGCAGCAAGAGCAAGGGGAAGGGGTGCGGAGACGGGCAGAACTCATTTCACGATGGGAATCGCGTTGTTGAAAATGCATCCACCCCGCACCCAACCCAATCGGGCTTAAACTGTGACCTTTCGCAAAGTGCATGCATGCATTTTCCCACGATGTAAGGCGGAGAGAAGCGCCAATCGCGTCTTGATCATTTGTAAATAGATGGTGAGGTGAGACAAGCATTGCATGAGCCCGGCAAGAACCCGTTAGATACGCCGATCTTCGGTTAATCCGCATCTGCGAAGGGAGAAAGTCGGCTCCGAGCTCAAGAAGTTCGGGTCATGTTTTCTACTCAATTTCATCCTCGTACACGTACACGCACGTGCGACCGACCCCATTCTTGTCATGCTCTGTCTACAACCTCTTGGTGAGGAACTGCCTTATAAATTCATCGTCCTGATATGACTCGAGTGGCTTATTCAGTTTTTCGATTTCGAGCTCTGCAGGTCCGTAGGAGGGCAATGCCGCCAAATTTTTCAGGTCTGGCTCGACTGTCCTAGAGAGCGCCATTACTTACACCGCTTGCAATGACGTTGCGAAGTTGTCAATTCCTGTTTTTAATATAAACGTTCCAACTCGTGATGAAGGGATGGCAGCACAGGTTGATTGATGGCTTCGCAAGTGTGTCCATTCGGAGGTCGTCCTTTAGCGAAGGCCGTAACTAGTATAGGCACCGCCTCTACCCATGAAAATTTTGCTCCGTCGTGACGGTGCTTCGCCTGGTCCAGGACAGCTTCGTTGGACGATGTCGTCATTAGGTAGGGTGCGTGTTTCGTTTGCACTGTGAGAAGATGAAACAAAACGGCTCCGGCCGCCCGGACGTATACGGCGGTGTATTGAGAGTTTCAATTGATAACAAGAAAACGCAGGTGAGTCTTCAAGTGGGAACCGGCGAGCAGCGAAGGACATTTATGGCGATGCAAGGCTCATTGATGTCTGCGGCCCGGGCGATTCAGGTCGGGAGCCTCGTCGAAATATCTAGGGTCTAGGGCGTATCGCGCCTTACGAACCGATATTCTGCCTAGCCATCTCACCGAGAGTTCTCTAGCTATTATTAGGGAGAACCCGATATCCAAGGCCGAGGTACTGGTTCATCGTAATGCAGCCCTACCCACATCGATCTCGCATCACGGGACGGGTGAAAGGTGCGGTGCGAGCACACTACCTAATATCAACGTTGAATTATACCCAGCCTCAACCGCCTCATCAAGGATCAAGCCTTACACTCACGTGGCACAGAAGACGTGTTCTGAGCTCTAAGTGGCTGGTGCATCGGAAGCGGGAACTAGGATTTATTGTTCTGGAAGTCATCCTTCTCATGCGGCGAAGCGATTCGATCCTGTGAGTGGTCAATTGTTAACCTATCTGAGAACCCGAACCCAGAGGCGAATAAGGATTCAACGACGACCCATCTTTACCTGCCAGATACCGCTCATTGAATACCACTTAACATCTAGGCAGACGCATTGGCAACGTTTGATTCCGGTGTAATCTATTTGATCTATACGTAGGTACTCAGGTATATACCGAAAATACATGACGTGAGACAAGCTGCAGGTGTTTCTTGAGTTTTGCCACCGTCGCTATGGAAGTGGATCGTCTCACATATCTACGCAGTCGATGAGTCTTCGGGAGTGAGAGAATGGCAATTCCTTGCTCTACTAGGCAGCTACGTCTAAACTATTGCTCCGACAGACGCTGCAGGTTTCTGATAGAAGTTTCAACATCAATCTTGGGAAAGTCGTGGTATACATAAACTGTGAATTTAGAGATGCCATTCCAGATGACATTGCATCTCAGGTACAGGATGACTTGAGGCAAATTTTTACTCAATATAAAAATATGCAAGTTGTTTCCATGCCCCCTATAGAGACATGACCAATATCATAAACTCTACAAAATAAAGTATTAGGTTATTGCTCAGAGACTACTGGCAAGCTTGGAACTCTTCAAGATGTGGGACAGATTTTGGCATTATGAGCAAGTAATTCTAAGATATCAACATGAATAAATATGACATGAAAGAGCGTCAAAGGAAAAAAAACGAAAACCCAAAAGTTAAAACTCGAGTACAGTTAAGAAATCCCTTTTTTTTTTTTTTGTAATATTTTGAAACTTTTATCTCCCCCTTTCCTCAGTGTCCCCCTCCTCCTCTGCTTTAAATCCGTCTGGATATCATCGACTGAATGAAATCGTTTCCGGTGGCGGATCTATATCTAAGTCGCGTCTAATGGGTATCGAGGTTTCCGCCGTCTAAGATGAAGCCGAATATTGTATACCGAAACAGACGAGGAAAATAAGTTGCTAAAAGAATGTGGAATGCCAAAATCGTGTCCCGTGTGTGTATTCGTAGTTGTTTAGACCATCATGCCGGTTTTCTTGCTGTAGGTAGGTGCCCGCGGAGTGTGCTCCTAGCCCAGTCGTTTATTTTAAGGGGTCATCCTCCAGCGTGCAGGATGAACAGCGCTTCCTGCTGCAATCCGCACAATATTCGTTGTTCGCGACGGTCATAGGACCGCTTCCGCAGTGGCACTGAGATTGTTAATATCTGTTTAACTCATATGTATGAATCTTCAACGTACACAATACCAGTTCTCGTTCATGTTGAGTGAATGTTATGTAGGGTTAGTCGAACTTGACTGGATCAAAGTCTTATGAGTTTGTTTGATGGCTAGTAGTATGCGAGATATAATGGTGTGGGTGTGCTTCTGAAAAGACTCTGGAACGAGTGTCGGAAGACTCGTTATTTATGTGTCTTCTCGTTGCTATCATTACGCCCATAGCCATGAACATGACAGACACAGCCATCACTTTGCGTTCCGTAGTACCATCATACCCTCGTCTGCGAGCCAAAGGACAGCCCAAGGACTATCAAATGACTTTACTGAATTGTTGAAATCGCCACCTCGGTGAATAGTTATTGTGGGCAGTCCGGCTCGAGGACAGCATATTCCGCCAGTGACAGCTTCCTATCGTCCAGCCATTGGAACTCAATGAAGCACCAGAAGTGGCGCACGAGCTTAGCCATTCCATCGTGACCATCAGAGTAAGCGAATTCGTATGTAAAGCCTTTGGCAAAACACGATGCGGTGAGTGTAGTCCGGTGAGGTGTAGGCAGGTAACTGAGCCTAATACGATTGCTTCTTCGAGATTGGAGAGACGGCCATTTGCGAATTCAATGGCCTCGTTCTTCCACGACTAGGATTATGCATCGGAAAATACTCATATTGAGTGGCCACGGAATGTCGAAGGTCAAGCCGAAGCATATGGCCTGCAGGGCATTGGGTTCACGTGAGAACGCACAGTGGACCAAGCCTGACTTCGTACGGCTAGTATTCGTCAATATATTACTTCGTAGAACCACTCGTTCATATTATCCGTCTTATCGGAATGGCAGGCTTAGCTAGGACATACAGGTAGGCGGCGATATGCCTTAAGGCTGTGCTCTTAAAGAACATTCGAAGAACATTATTTGGCCAAATCCGACGGTTCACCGACTTGTCTAGCCGTCTCGTGTAAAGTTTGGCATCCGTAGGTCGCAGATTGATTCGATTTTGATGCGTTTCTAGCCATTGGTAATGCGCGTTCCGGATCCCCACCGGCTGTGCACCTTGTTGCGACTTTGACGGCCCGGAATGACTGTGTTTGCAATATAGTACGGGAGCGGGGCGAGGTAAGAAGTAAATACCAACGACTGGCGAACCGGATACACATGAATGTGCAGGAAATAATCACGCGTCCGAGATGCGTGGCGAAGCAGGCATAGCGTACCATTTTTCGCCCGGCATATTCCTCGGTGGAGAAAAACGGTGAAGTGCGATAGAAAGGCTGCCTTGGCATCAATTGTCCTTTCGGTGAAAAATGGTGACTTTTCAAGCTTACCGAGCCCCATGATGATAATTCACAATAGGTGTATGACGAATTATGTCGATTATACCATGATTTTTCCGATTGAAGGTTTTACAACTATATCGCATTCCTGTATGTTGAGCATGCTAAGTAATATCACAAGGAAATAATAACGGACTTAACATGTGGTAATTAGCATATATTGTAATATTCCCGGAGCATAAGTTTTCCTTCTATTCCTAAAGCGCAATTCTTACTTTTGTGTAATTTGGAGTTTCGTATGGACTTGGTATAAGTAAGTTATGTAGATCTTGGAAGGATTCGATAAAGTTATGATATATAGGATCAGGTCGGATTGGCTGGAACTACTTAACAAATTGTATTGACGGAGCTTTCTGCAGCCAGAGGAAATGAATAGCATTATATATGCGACGGCAATGGGGGTTGACTCAGCCGGTCGAACTTTAAGAGCCGCATTTTCCAAACCCGAAGAGCCTCAGGACTTTGAAAAGGGGTTGGTCACACTGACAAGATCTCCCGAGGTGGCGTGGGGGGCTAACGTAAACATCTTGATTTAGAAATGGCCAACATGGTTCAGCTTGCCTGTTATCTATGAGGCTCTTTACAAGTATCGAGGACTTTTAATTCGTCTTGATCTACGAATAAATGTAAGCGAGGTGACGCGTCAACATCATACGACCATCACGGAAGTTAATCTTCACATTGAGGTAGGACATAGAGCGATGACAATTATACTATCTCCCTTGCCAGGCTGCCTTCGGCCTCAAACCAAATTAATATAGCTTCAAAATATGGTCACCGAGTCAATCTGGATGTAACGTCCTTAACAGGGCTTAGTCAAACAATGAAGTTTAGGGATAGGTAGTAGAGTGAGAAATGTTAGCACTTAGAAATGTTAGAATGAATGTCTTTCCAAGGAGCAATTACCTGTCTAGTTTAGTATTAACAATGAGTGATATATTGTAATCAAATCAACATCAACGGTCATAAAAATGTCCGTATTTTGTTTTGATCTAGTGAGGCAACTGTGTTTTTCCACATTGCCTATCTACGCCTTGGAAGCAAGAAGATCGGAAGGCTATGATACAAGAAGGGATTTCATTAATATCTATATTATGTACTAAGTTTCCTTCGGGTCTGAATACCTAGATGGTACATGGGTACATGCGGAAGTACTCTTAAGTTCAGCTTTCGTCTACCAGAACCCGGACGAAATGATAGGCACACACACCCGATGGTCCCCATTTTCGTACAGCTGGATGGCCTAACGAAAACCACAATTTGACGAGGGGGTGTGATTGAAGTTATCCCGTATTGCACGTGCGATAGGTCGATACGCTTTCAATCGTGTGTTGAGGTAGACTCATTTTCAAAGCTAATTGATAAAAATATGGATGAGTATGACAATAGTGATAGTACACAGAGCAGTAGACAACTTCCATTGAAACTAGACATAGGAGTGTTTTAAAGGGAAGCATACGGATTACGCATTCGGAAGTCTGCGGAGATAGTACCTTCGACGTAGGACTTGAAGTCAGTAGGGTTACCTCGAAAATGCAGAACGAACGTTTCTGCCTAGAAGCACCCAAAGTGTTTAGAGATGCGAACATTCAATGCTTAACACCGAAAATACCCAATGTAATGATTGGTAATTTCGGAGTTATGATAGTGTCTCCAGCCTTTACCTACAATTGCGATATTATATGTAAGGCTCCGAGATCTCATATTGTCTATCAAGCTTGAAACATAGATATAGTCTATATGATATCCATGAGAATACGGTACACCGAGTTCCGTTTACGGTTAATCTATCACTTAAGAGGAAGGTGTTTCATTTAACACAACCAACACCTCAAGAAAAATGTTTTAACGTTCACTTACCAAGAGTTACCTGCAAAGCTTTCTAGATATGACAGAAGCTAACCGGTCTCCGTGGAGTTCCCAAGGATAGACATGATTGTCACTGTATCTAAGACTCGTATATCTATTAGTCGTGCTTCGATTGCGGCCAGGAGCTTGACGTAGATTGCCTTTCGCCAGTATTTTAATACCTCTAAAGGACGAGTAGTCTATTCAGAACTTCTTTTGAGGGTCTTTTGATCAAAGTTATTGTATAATCTCCTTACGTTGACAAACGGGAATCTCAAAACTACCTATATGCACAAAATCTAAATTGCTAACATAACTATTACAGTTTGCTCATTTCTCTTTAAATTTTCATTGAATCTTTTACTAATTCAATAACTCTTACTTTATCCCAGACATAAATATCTAGCGGGTTCATGATCCGGTTTCAAATATGAGGAGCCGCAATCTTTAGTTGCTTCAAGACCCGCATTTGCCCTATTTTCAACTTTCTAACTGCATATTACGGTATCAACCCCATTGTTAAATATATGCTTTAACTGCAACCCAATGGAGCTGCCCGAATAGGGGATCGTGAAACATGGGTACTTTCCAAGATTCGGTGCTTCACCGCAATCTCAAAAAATCTATCATCTAATTGTTCGGGTTTCTCAGACATTGCTGTACTTGCTTCACAGTCACCTGAATTAAGACGTTCGTTTTATGTGCTTCTCAAATCGTATATAATAAATTCGTTGCCGTTCGGCTTTCGATTGGCCAATTTCTTGTCTTTAACCTTAGATGTAAGCCGACGCGAATCCTAGAGCTTTTTGAAGATTCCCTTCTTCCAGCACAAGCACAGCACAGCATATGCGTACCTCGGCCTAACCACACGACCGGTTTGACTCTCTTCCGGCAATGGGATATTGAGAGTCTACAGACATCCATTAAGATTCCTATCCAGGTTACCGGGACGGTTCGTGCTGTACCTCGGCGACTTAGAAAAACGCACGACATATTTGGGCTCGGCGTCAATACGATCGCCCACTTCTGCCACTGTCGCCAGTTCCCACCACAATTTTCTGGGCACGGGACAATTTTAATTCCACCAGGCTAAAAAGCTACGTTGACGAAATTCCAGGATCGAACCTGACAAAAGGGTCTAGACTGAATTTCCTGCATGGGTGGATCTGCCCATGATATCATCGTACCCTTCATTGCTACTTAGACTATCTGCAGGTGGTGCACTTATACGGCCCGGTTACCAGCAAAGTCTGTCCTTTTCTGCGTTATTATTTGCCCGTCGAACCCAATCACTCCTCTCGAGGTAGTTTGAAAGGGCGGTTTACAGTCCGGGGTCAGCTGCGGTATACTGCAGAAGAACTGCAGAGGTACTGTTTGACTGCAGACGTTGGATGACGACTAGCTGCGATTCTCCCAGTTCTCCCCGAGTCTCTCCCCGAGTCTCCAGACAATCACGCTCGAACCCCACTAAAGCCCCGCGAAACTCGCCGTGGCGCCTACGTTGTCTGACTTCTTTAAAGCCTGGCGCTTCAGCGCCAGAGCTGAAGATGATCACTCGTCGATCTGTGTTACAAAATGCGACGATAACCTTAAAGACGACTCTAGTTCCAATAAGAAGGTCCTATCAGACGGCAAGGCGGTAGTCCAGCCTTCTTTTACACTCATCCGCGTTTTCTCAGTCCTATTCCTCATCATCGTACTTGTAAGTGTTCTTAAGTTATCCCCTATTTCCCCCCCCCTATTGAGGGCCCACGGCTGGTATAGATAAGTGCCTACTGAGGTACTACGGGCGCCATGTATACTAGCACCGGGTCACCTGTACTAGGGGCTATGCATAGTACACACCTCGCATACCTCCTACCTCATACATCATAATCATAACCCGTGCCCCGCATCAAGACTTTCCGCTTTCCGATCCTTTAAAGTGTCCCTCACTAATTGCCCCTCCATAGATCGCGCAACTTTTTCTGACGAACACCAAATCTCAATATTCGCGTATCCTCACCTCGCATCCTTTTTCACGCATTGTTTCTTCTCCTCCTGCTGTCGTAGTCCAAGAGCCAGTCTGCGAGTCTCCTCACCCTTTTCCTACTGCTCCGCCCGTATCTCGCGCACACTCAATGGCGCTCGCCGAAGAGACGAAGCGCATTGCCGCGCAATTCGAATACACAGACGAAGATGTGAACAAAGGAGTCCAAGAGTTCTTACGGCAGATGAGTATGATAAGACCACCCCTAACAATCGTAAACCTCAAGCTAACCTATTCATAGACGAGGGATTGCAGCATGACGGCACGAGTATGAGCCAAATTCCCACCTATGTTACTGGCGTTCCTAATGGCACCGAAAAGGTATGTCTGGCGACCCAGAAGAAATGATCAATTGGCTTACACATAGGGATAAGGGATTATACTTAGCAGTCGACCTTGGAGGCACGAATTTCCGAGTTTGTTCCATCCACCTCAACGGCGACACCACCTTCAACCTCACATATAGCAAAATCGCAATTCCGAAGGAGTTGATGGTCGCAGAGCAGGCTAGCGACCTATTCGGATTTTTGGCGAAGCAGATTGAATTATTTCTCAGGACCCACCATGAAGACCACTTTGCGGCCCACGTTCGCCGGCGGCAGACCGTGAGCACGCCGGAAGGCTACCGTGACGAGCAAATATTTAGGCTCGGCTTCACCTTCAGCTTTCCGGTACGGCAGGTTGGTATCAATAAGGGCACTCTTATGAGGTGGACCAAGGGCTTCGATATTCCCGACGCAGTGGGCAAGGACGTGTGTGCCCTACTGCAACAGGAAATCGACAGACTCCACCTGCCTGTCAAGGTCGCCGCTTTGGTGAATGACACCGTAGGGACGCTTATGGCCCGTTCTTACACGTCCCCGGGCAAGACCTCTACTCTCCTGGGCGCCATCTTCGGAACCGGTACCAACGGCGCCTACGTAGAGAAGATCACAAACATAAAGAAGCCCGTCGAGGGCGACTACGACAAGACGACGGGCCTGATGGTAATAAACACCGAGTGGGGCTCCTTCGACAACCAGCTCAACGTACTGCCCAACACGTCGTACGACATCGAGCTAGACCAGAAGAGTGTGAACCCGGGGATCCAGATCTTCGAGAAGCGCGTGTCGGGCATGTTCCTGGGCGAGATCGTGCGCCTGGTGGTCGTCGACATGCTCAAGAACCCAGCCATCTCCCTCTTTAAAGACGAGAACTCGAGCCACAATGACTGGAAGTCGACGACAACCATCGGCGAAGGGTCGGGCATCTTCCAGCAGTGGGGGCTCGACAGCTCGCTCATGTCGATTGCCGCCGCCGACAGCACGCCCGACCAGTCGTCGCTGCGCCAGGAGCTCGAGAAGCAGCTGAACATCTACGCGGCGTCGCTTGAGGATGCGCAGGCGTTCCGCGCCGTCGCTAATGCCGTCGGCCGCCGCGATGTCTTTAGCAAGGACATACACAAAAGAAACTGCGTAAAATCGGATCTTTTGTTCAGAATACAC
>JAOXNQ010000006.1:2939814-2997054 GCA_028571165.1 Hypoxylon perforatum
CACGCCGCCAAGATGCCGCCGGCGGCCATCGCGCAGGCGCCGCCCGATGAGGGCTACGAGGACCCGGAGTTCCTGAGCGCGGGCAGGAGAGATGATGATCCGTTTCAGAGCTTCCGGTGCAAGCCGACGGATGCGCATAAGCCGGCTGAGGAGAAGCGCGTGTGGCAGTGGGTGCGCGCGCGAGGGAAGATTAGTGAAGAGGGAGGCCACCAGGCGCACCTCAGCGCGCTGGCGTATATTAGTGATTCGTACTTCATCGGCACGGTGTCGCGGATCCACAAGCTGTGGCGGTACCCGGTGGCGCTGGCGGACGTGAAGACCCTCGAGCCCGGGGCGCGCGAGTACCTGGAGCGGCTCAACGAGTGGGAGGGGTACGGTAAGCTAGAAGAGTATGAGGGGAGGCCGGCGGTCGGCATGATGGTTTCCTTGGACCACTCGATTTACTTTCATAACCCTAAGAGGGTGCGCGCCGACGAGTGGATGTTCACCGAGATGGAGAGCCCGTGGGCCGGCGACGGGAGAGGTGTCGTCATGCAGAAGATCTATAGCAAGGACGGGACCCTGCTGGCTACTGCTTTCCAGGAGGTGAGTTCCCCTACCATATCCGACAAGACATTAGATGCCCATGCGCAGTCTGCCTACCCCTTAGTCTTCTCCCCGTCACTTACCCTGCCTTACTCACTCACTCTCACTGTTGACCTTGCTTTACCCGGTGACATATTGCACCACCGCGATCCCCATCGCGATCCCTCTCAGCAAGGAATGGGCTAACTGACCACTTCTCTTGTGTAACACAGGGCGTCGTACGATTAAAGCAGACGGACAAGGAAGAGAAGCAGGAGAAGAAGGCCAAGCTGTAACTCGGTTCCCCGGTCTAGAGCGAGGAGTCGGAATAAACGATTTTATCGGGGAACCGCGTAGGTAGGCGCACTGGCAATAGATCATCGTTCGAGATTTGATTTTTGCTTTGTTCACCTTGACGGCGGTCGGCGAAATGCCGTAACGCAATGTACTTGTTTTGGGTTTTTCATAATTTGTGTAGACATGTAGTAGATAATCTAGAACCAATAATACCCATTCCATATTACCTCGATTACGCCATCGCCAAACCGCAACTACTGCCTGCTCATGTGCGAAGGAGTAAAAGAGTAGACTAAAGTAGAATACCTGGAGTAGAGTAGAGTCGTCGTTCGTGGATGCCTAACCCATGTCTAGAAGGGGGAACGGCAGATCATTTTGGCGATGAGTAAGCGCGCAGTTGATCACTGAACGAAAACAGAAACGATGCCAGATCGTAACAAAAACAGGGTTTTCGTTGGACCAGATAGCCGGAGCCCACCAAGTTTCACATCTGGTCTGTATTGTATCTGTTTGTTGCGTGTCGATCTGATCTTTTCGAGATGCCTCGTGACGGAGAGAGAGAACTAGGTATTGATCAGATGTCTCCGTAGGTATATGCACCGTCAGTCAGCAACTCTGTTGCGCCAGCCAAGCGCTTTGCATGATGGCTTTTCCCCCTTTTCCTCAAACACAACACACGTACACACACGTCTCGAAAACTCCGGAGGACGCTCGTGGACGATGTGGCAACGTCATTGCGCCTATTCGAGATTCATGGTCAGATATCAGGTCACCGCGGAAGACCGGGTGTGACTTCCTGTGCATAGACGTGCGTATCTTGGCTCCTACTTCGACCCTACCTACATACATTGTCTTGCCTTGCTGCTGGTGCTGCTGCGTGCTCAAGCGAGCGACAGCATAAGCACAGATCAGAAGAGAGATCTTGGGTGGCTACATTACCTAGATAGCTACGGTAGCAGTAGCAGGTGGCCACAGCCAGGGGCTGGAGAGGCGAAAAGAGAAGGCTTTCCTCCTAGAGGAAGAGGAAGGGCACCTCGACTTTCGAAACCGGCAAAACACATCGATGGCTATAGGTACATAAGCCGAGGGTAAAAAAGGCTGACGATGAACGGGCCAACGGGGATGAAGGTTCGCGATATCGGTGGACGATATGAGAGACAGAACCACTTTTTAAGGCTTCGTCCCAAATTCGGTAATGCTTCGGCGTGAGTGCACGGTGACAATGGTGACACGCGATAGGAAGAAAAAAAATACTACTACCATTCACCATTCACCATTCACCATTGACCTTAACTCCTAATGCTACCCTATCGCCTACTTGACCTGTCGCGACCGAAAATAGTTTGACCCGGCCAGCGGGAGAAGCTCGGTGATGTTATGCCTAGCTGCGACCTAGCTAGCTTGCTAGGTATGCATGAGTAGATGCATGTAGTTACCATCGTGACACTAGTTTGGGGGGCTTCGGTGGTGCTTCTCGAAGGTGAGGCTCTCTAGCTCCTAGCTCCCACGGCGGGGTGATGTCAACATCACCCGTTTGTGTCGAATCTGCGGCGCCTAGTCTGCCCGAAGCCTTACTCACGTTTATTTTTTCAGCTCACCCGACCCAGCCTATCGAGTCGAAGTCCAAGTAGCAGGGGTGATTATTGGTTTGAGGTTCTTCGTGAAAGGGAGCGACGGGAGAATCTTAAAGCCTCATCTGAAGCAAACACTACTAACAACAGCAACAACTCAGCGCAGTGCAGCAATACGGGCCGACGGACAAGCTCGAAAACGGCATTAGCCATATAGCGATGCCCAATATATCGCTAGTGACCATCTAATCTATAGTACGCATCCTGACATCCACCTGTTGGAAGCAGAGCCGCGGCATACCCACGTGGCCGGCGGGTACGTGGTTCCAAGACTAGCAGAACCATAGTAAAGAAGAAAAAAAAGAAAAGTTTGCTTTAATTGTTTTCCTCGTGATAGTACTCCTGCTCAAGCCTCTCCCGAATCTCGAAGTGATAGACAGGTCTGCAGAGTAGACTAGACAGCCCGGGCACGCGCAGTGTCTAGTTAGATTAAAATTCCTCGATCCTGAGTGGTCCAAGGGTACCAAGCTGGAACTCCGATTCCAAGAAGGAAGGACGGTGAAGCCCCAGCCCCAGACCCAGAATATGCCAAAGTATCGAAAAAAATGTGATAGCTCAAAAAAGTCTAAATAGAAAAAAGAGCCCGATGATGGGGATGACGTAGGTTAGGACTGAGGTCTCTCTTGGGAATAATCGCAACAGCGACAACAATTACTACCTACCGGCATCAATTGCGGAATTGCGTGATCTCAAAATCTGAATCTGGTCTCTGACAAGTAGAGTACTTGGCCGGTACTCGCAGGTTACCGGGAGTATTCGCGATGGACTCCCCGGCGGTCTACACATCGTGCACAATTTCGATGTCGCATGTATAAATTTGCGGCCGGCGTCATTAGTCAGGGGCCAGGGGTCCGCCAAGCCGGCAGTACCATGACTAAATTTCACGATGGGTTATGTAAAAAACCCGCTCCATTTCCCCAAGGGCTAACTACATTTTACCTACGAAACGCTTCTCTTTTTCCTCTTCTAGTAGTTTACTCATACTATATTAAATAAGAAACTTGGGGGATTTCATGTCTGCAGGTAAATGTTTGCCCCGTTCGTGCACGCGACCAGATCCAGAGGAAAGCTGTACCTGTTACCTCCATCGAGCAACGATGTCGACGATAGATGGGATGGATGATCTGATCTTGTTGGGTATAGGGCTTAGTTTAGACCTGTTAACCTCAAACTTTGGGTTATACGCTATAGTAGTACAGCACGGGATTCGGAGGGTGAGCGCGTCGCGACGGAGGACGATCGGACGAGTCGCGCGAACGAGGTATAGCCAACGGAGTGAAATCCGTTGGCTATAGGGCTTTAGAGACGGGTTTTGTATGCAACTAACTCAGCTAACTATAATGCCTAGCTCTGAGTATCCGCTATAACCTCCCCCAGGTCATTTGGATGAGGCCAGCCTCTGGCAGGAGAGGAAAGTCAAGGACCGCAAGAAATGAGCACTAAACCTCGTACGTTCTGTTCGATTATGCTAAACCCGCGTTCTAGGTATCATCGTGACATTCTAGCTTACACTAGGGCGTCAGGATGGCGACATGCAATGATACCCTTACGGCTATTCCCAGGGGCCTATCTTTTCCCACTAGGGGGTTACACTTCTTACATACCTAGAGTAAACGGCGTTAACAGCCACAAACACCGACGCACAATTTTGTACATTCATCTTTGTCCCCATCGTAAATCCGCCCAGAGGCGGGAGCAATATACTGAGATACCTAACTCTATATTGCTTCTATCTATATTGTTTACTCTTCTTCCTCGAAGTTGCGGATCAAGGTGGGGAGTTTCGCCTTGCGGAAAGACGGTTGACTGCCGCGGATAGCTCACGCGAGCTCGAAGATGGCGACTTGTGACCTGTCGTGCCACGGAGCAGGCAGGGCCGCAGGGCTAGACAGGGCTGCAGAGATCCCTTTGGGGAGTGGCAGATCACTGCAGGGTTGTTTCTGATTCTATCTTCAGGGTCTACGTATCTATCTGTCTGTTCTATCTGGCGTCGTTGGCGACCAGAAGGTTCTTTTTTCTCGACTGATTCACATTCCCGCTTTATTCTCTTCTGCCTTAAATTTTAGTACCCGTAGACGTCAAGGATGAGGGACTTTTTTCTCTTTAACTGAGACAAATTCGGGACGCCTTTTCGAATTTAGCTTAAAGCCGGCGCAATTTTAGAAGAAAAAAAGCGGCCTAGGTTAGGGTAGTAGAGAATGAAGCTGCAGTCTCAGAGTCGTATCGAATTGATGCGGTCTGCAAAGCAAGTAAAGGACAAAAAAATCCAGGGTCCTGGTACAGTAGCATCCACCTCTCGGCCATGCGGTGTTCGGAGAGCGAGGTTGATCCGCCAAGGCCCGCACCCGAGCTCCGATCTGCTGGGAAACAGTTCTCATGATCATTCTTAGAGTTTTGTTTTCGTCCTTTCTATTGGAACAATTAAGTTGAGATGCTGTTGGTGATGACTGGCTTGCATTCGCATTGGTCAATCCCTTTTTCCCCTATTAACCACCCCCCCTTTAATCCAGGTTCCTGGGTTTCAAGCAGCTGCAATTCATAACTTTATGCGCGAGAAATTGCTCTCCCCTAATCTACTAATCTATCTTGTAACAGCCCCTTTTTCTTGTTTACACACATTGTAAGAGATTTCGAAAAGACTATTAGACTATTCTTGATACGGAATGGAAATGTGACCAGTTCGGCTATCTTTCATCTCCTCCCTAGTAGATTCGGCCACTGCACGACATAGTCGGAGCCGATACGGCATTTCGGTAGGATACCTGAGCCCGCAATAGGAAAGCTGTTATATGGACCCCATGAATCCTAGCGACGATCATCCCCGACTTGGATCTCTTTCTCCACCATGTCGGCTAAGCCAATGAGACTCAATCAGGATTCCCTCTTCTAGAATGCGCTGAAGCTGTTCTAGTGTAAGTAGGTAGCCAAGAACCACAAGAAGCAGTGGCTCAAGTTTTTCCCATTTCCCCACTTGGGCTTTTTAATTGAAGCTGTAATTGACCAGATGCCAGAAAGAGATAACAAGCCTGTGGAGCTTTGCCAGGCCTTGGGACCTCGACATGCTCATATAATGATTACTGTATTATGCGCGATCGCAGCAATTATGACCCAACTAGCCAAGTGGTGAGATCATTGTGAATTGTCTCAGCAACACTTGGCCTCGAGAGTATCGTCGATTCACGATACAGTAAGGATGTACGGCAGAACCTTGCTGGCCATAGCTGGCTTGACTGGGCTTGGGTTTGCTTGGTCGGCTGGGTCTACATCGTTAGCTTCGTTGTTCTTTTGGTCGCATACCGACAGATTCTGATAGAAGAGGAGACTCAACACTTCAATTGAGTTGGCGATCTACATGAAAAACGTGGAAAGCCCTTCTACTCCGGATCTACCAAACCTTCCCTTTGGGAATGCACTAAAAGCCGGAGCCTCGCATCTAACCCAGCAGCCCAGGTACGAGTTACCCACCTGTGGCCTGCATAGGCGATCGTGCAAGCGAGCCAATGCTCTTATGGGGTCCTATCCCGGAAGAACACAGAGCTCACGAACAGCTTCCTACAGCAATCAACGGGTCCACGATATGGACCTATGCAGTCCTGCGTGTGTCATCATCATCATGACTCGTACCGGTTACAGATTAGATCATGACAATTTCCAATCAGGCCCTTAGCGCGCATTGGCACCTACAAGAGCCGCAGCAGGCATAAATCCCATGATGTTTAGCCCTGCACGCTAGAAATACGGGCGATACTTAGCCCGCCGTCACTTTTCATAAAATGTGATAGAACCTGGCTGCCATATGTACGGTACGTACCAACATGCCTAGGGAAAGATTTCAAGCTGGGAAATATTATGGGTCCCCTCGATACGCCGTTTTTTACTCGGATTCGGTCTCATGAGACACAAACCCATAGCTCAGGTAGCCAATCTGATAGCAAAAGAAGAAGAGTACGTGCTGTTGCAAGGTGTAAAATCTAGGTTACCAGGTCTAGGGTCGAAAACATCATGTACGGGACTAAACCATGTACGCACGTTCTCATCTACGCATCTACGAGTTCGAGGCCCCCTTTCCCGTACGTGGTCGCGCAGTGGCTGCGTGGTGCGTGATGCGTGTTTTCTGCTGTTGGTACCAAGCAAGAAGATTGGTTCCCAGTTTCCCTCCGTAGGGCATTCAGCTAAAAAAGCTCGAGGTCAGGTTCCCTTGCCGATCCCCACGCAGAAGGAATAAGTGTCAGAAAAGCTTCCACGGAGGAAATTCGATGTTCGCAGTTTGGGGCCTGTATGTAGGTAGGTATGTACATAGTATAGCTTAGGTGTTCAAGATTCATAAGACCCAGAAACATGACGAGACCCTGCACCTCGCAGTACCGCTGTACCATAGGTGAATTAGTAACGGAGCGGTTGCATTCCGCCTGCAGCTGTTTGTGCAATCGTTTGGGAAGCATGTGCCCCGATTTGACCACAACCAGCGACAGGGTTGGACCAGGGCAGCAGGGTTATGCTGCATTGCATAACTAATTATTAGCATAACTCCGAGTTGTTTATTGAGTTACTAACGGTTAGCCCTGTCCTGTCGTACTCTAGGCGCGGGCTTACTGAGCCACCTTCGAACGTGGTCGGTTACTTTTCGCGACCTTGGACTCCGATCGTTGAACGTGCTATGTAGTCAGATGTATCTACTTGTCACTCCGGCCTGGGCCCAATCCTTCTGCTGAAGTGACAGATCACTAACCCGCATATGGGTTCCGGCCCTGTAGCGGGATCGCCCAAAAGGTATTACAAAGAGCCCATCTGCACAGAAAATGCAGAGTCGACAGGAATTCGACATGATATAAGAGATGGCAATCTCCAACCCCAAAACTGAAGCTTGACTCGTGCTACCCTTCCAAGTCTAAGGTCCCCCCTCGTACTTGAGTATCACGACATCGCCCCCCATTGAGCGGATAGCTTCGAGTGGTGAGGTCACATCAAAGGTGTTATACGACCAACTTTTAGCTCTTTGTCGCAAAGCAACACATTAGTAGCCAGCAACCAGCAACGACAGCTTCCTTACACTTACTAGGAACTCGACGTCGATAACCAACAAAGACGTCTACGACTCAGCATCTTACCACCTTTAGACGATTCTAGCAAAAGCTACCAGCTAGCTACAGGCAAGCTACAGTACAAGCTACAGGAGGAGGATACATCATCCTGACACAAAGCACAAGGCTCTTATTATTTCTCTCTCGGGGCAGTAACATAATTGTATGGGTTTCGGGGCCCATCAAAGACTTACAACTACCAAAATCGACCAGTCAGCAAGCTCCGTAGCCCGCACTTTCGGACATAAAGCGCGGCCGACTTAAAGACCATCCCTGGTCTCTTTTTCCTTAGCGTCGACCGCTGGATTTCACAGATTAAAGTTGCCGGACCTAAACGGCACAAGCATCACATAATCGTCACGCCCTTAAAAAAAGCTCGGTTCGCTGGCTGCATTATTAATCCCAGCGTTGAGAGTCACATTTTCGTCGACAAATTTCCTCGAATAATCTTTTCCCTTCCCTTCCCCTTTCCCACCTGTTGGTTTAACAATTCCCGTTCTTGGGCCCGGATCCTGGTTTCCAATTCCATAATTAGACAAGCTGTAGCCACCTCCCTTCATACAGAGGGTCTCAGTTTCACACCTTTCACATCCTAATATCTTCGTTACCCACCCCCTGGTCTTACACACAAAAAGTTCCCACTTGTGGTATAAGTCAAAAAAGTCTCACAAAATGGAAAGCGGTATACCTACGCCTCCCGTCGAGGACAGCATGAAGCCGACGGCGTCGAGGAGAAGCACAGCATCCAGCACCAAGTCAGTCAAGCCGATACATCGAGGCGGAAAGCGGGCGGCCAATCATCTTTCTCACTCGCCGATCCACGACCACCCGCCGCCATTGTCACCGCACGCCATCGACAACAGACATAAGAGAGTCTGGAAGGCCTGCGAGAGATGTAGAATGAAGAAGACCAAGGTTTGTCTCCTAATTACTTAAATTGCCCAATTCGCCCCTAACCAGTTTTACAGTGTGACGGAGAGTTCCCGTGTAAGAGGTGCAAGGATGATGGCCTAGTCTGCACGGCTGGTACTCGCAAGAAGACCGAGTACAAGCAATTACCTCGAGGGTATGGCAACTCCCCCCTTTTTTTCTGCTGTTATCGAAAACTAACACCAATATAAGATATGCCGAGGTTTTGGAGAACACCCAATTCGCACTAATCGCCACCGTTCACAAGTTATACGCTATGGTTCGCAATGGACAGTCGTGGGATCTGGGAGAGCCTGAGCTCAACGATAGAGGACAACCCGTTATTCACAACATCGCGACGAAGCTGGGATGCATACGACCCAACGCTGACGCCGATCTACCTCCTCACTCGGTCTTCCCTGAGGATGAGGCAGGTCTAGCTAAGTTGGCGGTCGAGCTGGAAGTGCAGCAGAGGGAAAGGGAAAGAGAAGCACACGGAACCGAGCATCGATCAGAGACGGAATCGAACTGCACCAGGACGGACCGCGCCAGCTCTTCAGACCTCGACCACTCGGATTTCGAGCAGGACTACAGAAAGGTATTGATGGGTGGCCAGAACCTGCAGACCATGTCACCGCAGAGCTTTACGTCTTACGACCTGGATGCGAAGGCCATGCAAACCGATCTCGACTCGAGGGGTCTATTCGCCGTCCAGTCCCCCTCGCAACCGCAGTCTTACCCGACCTGGAACATGAGCCGACCCAACTCGCTGGATCTATCGCCGCAGTTCCTGCAGGGCATGGATATGGACATGGCAGAGATGATGCTGAGCCAGGGACTGGTCGAGTCGGAATTCGGTACGATCAAGCCTCACATGATCCAATGTCCGAATCCAGAGGTAATGCTAGGAGTTGGGGATCCAATGATTTACTCGGGATACAACATGGAATCGCTACGATCATGACGAGGCTTCGGAAAGAGGAGTTGAAGGATTTTCAACTCGGGTTTCACGGATTCATGGTTTCATGGTTTCATTTGGGGCGCATACGATTTCTCTCACTTGGACAACTATCCCATAATAACTTATGGCACGGCGTTCGCGGATTTTAGGCTTGGAGAAGGCATGGGGGGAAACAGGCGTAACCCGGCTTGCTTCACACGAAACGACCGGGGACAGGCGGTTTGAATTTCCACGCTATAGAACGACCCTAAGGCGGTCAAGCGGCCATCATGGCCAACGGGTTGAAATTACCCACTTGCGGTAGAAGGAATGCATCTACTACGGCGTTGGTTGGTTATTTCCAGCGTTATGTCCATAAGCTCATAACTCCATGCCCCTCCTTGATGTTACATACGGAGGGGCGCCTTTTTTTCTTATTTTTATCTCATGGGCCCGGGTTCGGGTTCGCGAACGGGCAAACGAAATAATATTCAATTGGACATTTTCTTCACATCATATCTACGACTTAATTTTCGCATTGACATTGAAGTGAGACATTCCTATCGTAACCTGCATATTGTGACCATGCCTGCTTTGCTATGTTCCGCTCCGCTCCAATAACCCCAGACCCAAACTGCCGGTGCTATTCATTGGCACTCTTTTCGTTACGGCACACCGAGAATTACTACGGTTCGGGGTACTGGTAGGTGACCTTCCTCTTGCTCCTAGTAGGTAGGGTCGTCAATTGTCTGCAGGCGGGTTATGCAAGCAGGGGGCTGGTTCGACTAATAACTCTGTGCCCCTAACCAACAAAAATGAATTATCTCGAGTCACTTGCGAATCATTATCAAGTCACCAAGCGCAAACCCCGGCATTGGAATTCTTTAAAGAAAATAAAAGGCGCCAACTAACAAAGCAACATATCCCGACGGCGATTAATACGTGCTAGCCTATAACCTCGGCGCAAAAGGCAGAAGCCATCCTCGTCATCTCTCACTTACATATTCCCCGGATTGCCTGACTTAGATCATATCAATTCCCAGAACAAGTAACAAGTTTTTTTTATTTCTTATATAGGCTTCGTAAGCAAGTTACACAAGTGATCCTTGCTTTCAGTGCTTGAGTGCTACCTCACTGCCAATTAATAGGAGTAGCAACCACGCACAACCTTCTAAACTCCGCCACGACACTGCAAATTGCTGACGCGACAGCACTTGTGTACACACCTCCCTTCTCAGACAACCACGAATGTTGCCTTAGCCTTGGCCCTGCCAATAAATCCCGCCGCGCTCGTTTTTCTCTCCTCTTGCTCTATTCCTCCATGGACGATATGCGACGCCGTGCACCTGCGCCGAGCTAAGGAACCAAGCTTCTGAGCTACGCACTTACAGAAAAAGAAAAGGTTCCACGATACCCCTTGTGATATTGGATGCCCAGCCTTAAACAAGAAACGACAAGGACGACTAGAACTACACAGCCTTCGTCCGCGCCGCTTGGTTTCCCCAAGGGGCGCGAACCCACACACCGGAAGCGCCATGCCGCGGGCGACCCAAGCATCGGTAAGTTTACCGTCGCAGCGGCACCTGGACCGCCAGAAAGACAGATTCGAGGTTCGAGATTCGTCATCCGTCGTAATCTTGTCCTGAATCCTTCGTATACAGCCAGCCAGCCATATCATCAGCTCGGCAGGGACCGTGAAAAAGAAATACCCTCTTTTAGATCTATTAGGGGTCCCCCCTCCCCCACCACTAACGATAATAGGAAAATGGTATTATCTGATGATCAAGCCCACGTGGGTACCACACATAAGTAAGAAAAAAGGCAGATCCAGATAATGCACGTAATTTAATATCTATCTAACCTCTTAATCTGCCAATCTGACCTACCTGGTCGGCCAGGCACGGACGCCGACGAGGGGAAGGGGTGGCACAAGATGCAAAAAGAGACCAAAAAACCCTCCGGCGCATTGTAGATACCCCTTCGGATTCGGGGTCCGAATTACCAGCGGGAAGCGGGATTCAGGAATGTCCCGACCCCGCGGCGAGTTTTTTTATTTCTTTAATTATATGAATTATTGGCAAGTGGGTTAAGAAGCTAAGAAAAGATACCAAGTCTAGCCAAGTCCCTCGAGACGACTAGTTAGGTACGTGCCTGATTCTAGGCTGAACAAGCCGTAGTATGTGTGTGGTGTGTGGGAACCGATAGTGGGTGGCCAACGGTGATAGTCGTGATAGTCGTTGATAAGTAACAAAAGCCCTCAAAGCCGATCGGGGATGATTGTCATTGGATCTTGCTCAGATTCGGGAGAGAAATAGTAATCTCGGCTTCGTAGATCGTAAACCTCGGCCCCGACTTCCATTCGTCCACCCGTCGTCCAAACAGACCTCTCTCCCCTATCTACGTATCTCCTAGCAACGGTCTTTATGAACTCCCGAGATCGAACGATAGAGCAGAAAACATGAATTTATATGGTCTAAACATGCAGCTATACTAGTGCCCGTTCTCACTAATCTTCACTGCCGAGATTCTTTAACATGTGCAAAGCTCTCATAATATTCATGTGAAGACGACAATGATAAAGCAGCTTATAGATACGAGATATACGAGAATTCCACGGTGAAGGCTTCCATAAAAATTTATGGAGCTCGCGACTCTCTATGTCGCATTGTCGCCCCTTCGCGGTTTTTTTATGCGCGCGCGCTTTTTTTATGCCGGGCGCGCAATTAGCTGGCCCGGGACTTGCCTCCCAGCACTTATTCAGCGCCCTGAAAGTAGCGAACGGACATAGCTGAGGCCCAATTAAATAAATCAGTAAATCCACCGCCCAGCCGCCCCAAAACGAACTACACCAAAACGTCATTCGTGCAACATCGTGAACCCCCTCCAAGTGACCATCGCAACATTTTACCGCAACGGATAGCGAAATCGTTCGACCGTCGCTGACATAGTGCCGCTCTGACGATAGGGTCCAATTTTGACCGCTTTTCTTTTCACCTTAGCTCCTAATGGAGTATTTTTCTAAGTCCTGATGCATCATCGCGAGAGTTGTTCGTCACTTGACATGAAACGGGGTTTTCTTATTAGTTGTAGCTCTCGCTCTCTGCTTTTTCTACCCATCACGATATACATCATGTACGAAACCGGAGCAAAAAAGACTTAAGAGATAATCACACCTGTTCATGCCTGATTAGGTAAACCGATCTTTCTTTTTTACTCGCCTATGCAAATCGTGCATACGGAACGCTCTTCCTACTTCCGCCCACGTTGCCGACGTCTTGGTCCTACCTCAGAGCCTCTGGGGGAGGGGGGAGGTTGGTCGGTTGGCATGTCTTGGCCCCCCTTTAGATTTCGAACATACATGGTACATCTCAAACACACACAAGGGCACTCCGCTCCCCCCTATGGGTAAGGTAAACGAGGGGAGATCTCGAAATGACTGATCACAAAAGGATAATGTCAGCAAGAGAGCTCTTTGGTACGTAGTGGTGGGCACGACTCGGGCTGCGACTCGGATTAAAACTGGGGACCCCGAATTCCAAAATGTGCTTTTTCCAACACAACCTCACCTACATCACCTACATTACCTAACCCTTGGTGTATTGACGATGAGACTAGGCTAGGAATATTCCTGACCTACCATCATGTGCTACTCCTCTTTCCAAGCTACCGTCCTACCTACCCTACGACGTTGAGAGCATTCTCACACAATGTACCATCGATGTAGTATACATCATGCAGTCCCTCGACGGTGGGAACAGCTGTCACGGAGTTTG
The DNA here is from genome assembly GCA_028571165.1 of Hypoxylon perforatum. NCBI lineage: Eukaryota > Fungi > Ascomycota > Sordariomycetes > Xylariales > Hypoxylaceae > Hypoxylon > Hypoxylon perforatum. Next base: position 2,953,010 of record JAOXNQ010000006.1, read on the forward strand.
TGCTATTGGACCAAATGATCCCTACCTGAGCTTGAACCCTGAAAAAACGTTGAGATGGCTGGCCGGTTCACCACCTACATACATGCAGCAGAGCTCTCTCCGCCTACTATACAGCTATATTGCGGCACATACCTACATACACACGCACACGGCGCAAATCTGATTCCCTCCCCGCTGGCGACCCAATAGGATCTGCTTCCGCCCTCCCACATCTCTTGAGAGATGCCATGCACAGATCTACCTACGTTCTGACGTCCCATCTGGGGTCCAGAACTTCTGCAAGTAGGGATAGCTTGCGAAAGCTCCGGCGCAACACACACATACACTCACACACACTCTCTCTCTCTCTTACACCACACACATGCACACATACCAGACAAGCTATGCTCTTTTCGAAGAAGGGGAACCAAGACGCGGCAGTCCGCGGGACCAAAAGGGGATCCGCCGTAAGCAGAGCGGCACATGTGTGCTTCTGTGTATCCCTAGTCTTGGGTCGACGTCGAGCCTTGTGACGGCTTGAACGTGCCTGCCTAATGGGAAAAGTACTCGACGTGGCGCTAAAGCTTCCTCAGGGATGCGGCATGGTCGCAATAAAACACAGAGTTGGAATACTCGAGCAGCTCGTCTGATTTTCCAAGTAATCGCTCAGGAAACTTGTTGAACGAGAGCAACTTAACTTACGCGGTGAAGCTAGCCAGATGAGATAGGACTCAAGTCAGCATGCGATACAGAAGGAGTGTAGGCAGGTAAGTCTCAGCCTTAACAGATTTACGATATGCAGGCCCGGCGCCTCGGTAACCCCTAACTCCGGAGAACAGAAAACGGTAGTCACGCAGTATGAGTCATCCGGAATAACCTTGGCTAGCTGACTGGAACGGGAGTTAGAAATGGAAGTAGGTATGTAGTTCGGCCGTATTGGCCCGCCCGCCGCTAGTATTTCGTCCGTCCCGCCGCCAAGGCAAATAGGGGCCGAGACGGACTGCGCTTGCTATCCCACTTGGTACGTCGAGACTACGGGAATGGGGGAGCTGATTAATGTGGCATGTAATGTGGCATGAAAAATGAATAAGATGAATAAGCATTAGAGCTATGTGGCATAGCCTGTATACTCCCGTCCACGGTATTAGCTATCGTACGCGCGAAGTCTGAATCATCGTGCTTGTCGGCTTAGTGTGGTCGGCAGTCTTGTGAGTCAAAGGGGCCCTGTTTATTAGCCAAATCACAATGAAAGCATGAAAATATTTCAGCTCATAGGTTTTCACTCTGCATGTTAGGTGGTGTTGGGCACGATTTTCATCGATATTGCAAGTCTAAGCTTACGCAAGTCTCATTGGTGCTCATGTGTAAGTCGGTAATAGGCAGTAGACAAATCAACGACGCAGGATTAGTAATTATTATCATGATGACAACGACGGCAGCTAAGACGATATTTCGGCAGTGAAAGGCGGCGTGATATCACTAGAGTCCAAGCTAAGGAGTTAGAAAAAGATTTTTCAGATATGGTAAGCTCACGATACCTGCTTACAAATTCCGCCGAGCGGTCTCCCCCCTAAGTAGTATCACTAGGCAATTAGTCTCGAAAGCAGAATATCATTACCTACAATTACCAGTTCATCAAATTGGTTCAAAATCCAATTTATAATAGGAAAGGGTTGATCTCGGCCTGGGTGCTTTGTCGTAAATTTATGCCGACTGAGTTGCGCCGAAATAACCTTATATCTCTACGACGTAGTACTGTACATGGAATCACGAAGGTACACGTGAGGGTAGGTGTGTAAATATTAGGAAGCTTTCAAGAGCTCTTGCGGTACTTGCTTTGAATGTGATTTTTCTCCATGTAGTATAACTTTTAAGTGATCAATTAGTGGTCTCCCATCTAAGAAACTCTTCTCCCATAACTTGACAGCACGAGGCCTCCATAGCTTAATAGCAGGCCATAGGCGAGATTGTCTCTGTCACTAACATTATGATTATCAGGTAGGTGTGTTTAACCTTGGTCATCACTGACTAATGGGTTATTGACCGGGTTTCCTAGGTCTTCGTTGCCTTATATGACATAGCTAAGAGACAATATTGCATCAACATCGCCGTGGTTTATATGAAATGGAAATATCATTGAGTATGATGTCTCGGGCTCACATAGTGTAGCTATCCGCAGTCAAGACAAGATCATTTAAGGAATAATAGTTAGGCCCGATCCCCTTACAAGCTCTCGAGACAAGAGCTCGCTGAGCCCTGCAGTTTCAAGAGATTATTGTCTTAGATGCATGCTATCTCATTGGTACACCACGTGTTCGTGCGTCTTCATGTCGTGTCCGTTTGACACACAACGGTGGTGCAGAGTGTGTCTGATCTAGGTTACAAGATCTGAGCCCAGCTGAAGGTAGGGCTATCCCCTTGTAAAACTGGGAAGCGGCATCGCACGAGTCTGAGGTCGCAATGTCTATCAAAGATTCGAACTTGAAGGTATCGCCGCTCCCGTGCTACTATAATTTCATGAATGTCCTGCGGAGGACTCCCGCGTGTCGAGATCTGGTGTATATAACACATTCAGAGGCTTCAGTCATGGAGCAGTCTTCACCACCGTTCTCTATGTACACATAGTTCTATCACTGTATCTTTAGATTTGCACTTGCAATTACTTCACTCTTTTCAACTTCGATATGTTCTCTACTAAGTCAACCCAGCTAGCTAGCTGGATCCTGTACCTATTCGCCGTCGCAGTTTATGCGCAATCCGGCTGTAATCATGACGAGTACGTTCCTAATATCAGGGGAAATTAACAGTATGGGTTCTTCTTATTGCTAATTACCTGATAGTTGTTATAATGCACTTTTCCCTTGCGAATCTCCTAGTGCTCTCGCTGAAGCCCTGAACTACTGTTCCACCATAGGACGCTACGGAGCGACCAACTATCCCGCGAGAGCGACAGCAGCTGTGAGTACTTCATCAAAATGTTATTCACCCATGTTTTAGTATTATTACTTGAGGGTACAAGGGCCAAAGCAGGTAGATATTGACTCGAACTTTATAGTGCGGCAATACTAACAAGCAACTGTACATGTCGGCTTGCGCATGCAATGTTGCTTGCCCTTCTCTCCTATCCAGCATGGAGTCTTCTTCTTGTACCAGTACCGAATCAGCCCCATCCACGCTCACTACTTCCATCAGGGCGTCAGGTATTCCTCAGTCATCTTTCGGCTCTCCTCCATTGATCACATCGACTAGTAGCAGTGGTTCTACGCTCACCTCACTCGGTTCGCCGATATCAACTATTACCGGCTCTGCAATTTCTACTTCGTCAACTGTGTCAGCAAACGCTACTACTAGTAGCAACGGTGCAGATCCATCGTCGTTAGATCCTGCTTCAAGTACTGGAACTGTATCTTCAGACCCAGGATCGTCAGGTCCAATTTCGTCCACCACGTCGGTCTCGAACTCATCTGCCTCGGCTACATTAGTTCAAACATCACCCACATCGCAAGGACTAACCAGCAGTGGCGGAATAGATCCATCGTCATTGAACCCTGCTTCGCCAAACTCCTCAGCCACCGCTACTAGTAGCAGTAGAGAAGGTCCATCATCTTCGGATCCCGCTTCGAGTAGGGGAACTGTATCTTCAAACCTAGGATCGTCAGCCCTTACCTCATCCACCGCGTCGGCCTCGAACTCATCTGTTTCCACTACGTCAATTCAAACATCACAAACATCGCAAGGCCCAAATAGCAGTAGCGGAACAGACCCGTCGTCGTTGGACCCTGCTTCGCTAACTTCGTCAACCACAGCTAGCATTGGCAGCGGGGGAACAAACCCGTCGACGCTAGATCCTGCTTCGAGCACAGGGACCGCATCCTCGGACCCTGGATCGCCAACTTTCACTTCGTCCGTCACATCGGTCTCGAACTCGTCGGCGTCGATCACATCGACCCAAACACCAGAGACATCGCAAAACCCGCTTTCGGCTTCGTCGAATGTCTCCAGCACCCAGTCGAGCACACGCTCATGGCTGTCCGGAGGTTCATCCTCTGTCTTGTCGTCAACTTTCGTGCCGAACATGAACACGACTGGTACTGCCACCATCTCATTGAGCTCCATGCTAAGCAGCTCGGTCCACTGGACGAACACAACAAGTACGTCCGATGCGCAGACTAGTTTCGGCGATCCTAGTGAGCCACTGTCAACATTGCTAGATCCAAGCTTGACAACGGGCTCATCGTCGATGCCCACAGCCTCTGTCACTAATACCTCGACGGTACCATCAGAGTCCATGTCCATTTCGACCTTTCCAGCCTCGCCACCTACCTTCTCGTCTACGAGCACCATTACTAGGAACGGGGACTCTTCTTCGATCGATACCACGTGCACGGAGGAGCCCAGCTATAGTTCCTTCTACCACTACCTCAACTCGACGACAAGCCACGGTATTCCAGGCGTTACAGGCGGCATATTCTCCATCATGCCGGTCCCGTCGGCGTCGGCATCGTTGAACCAGACTCGCACTTCAAGCACAGGATCCTCATCGTCAACAACGACAGGGACGGCAAGCGCATCTCCGACGTGCACGGCGGCCGCGAGCGACGAGTCGATCGAAAACGGCGACTTTGAGAATGGCTTGTCACCGTGGAGCGTCGACTTGGTGGATATCATGTCGACGCACTACGGGACAGATCAGCCGGGAGCCGACGGGTCGTGCAATGCGTTCCACGTTCGCAGTAAGTAGCATGAGTTCTTACACACCCCTTGTCTTCTAAGAGGTGTCTCCACTAACCCCTAACTACAGTGCGACGCAACTCGCAATCCGACGACCTGCGCGCGAACCTACGGCTCGTCAGCCCGATGGTCGCGGCGCCGCCGAGCTCGCGGTGGACGGTGTCGTTCTGGGTGCGGTGGGCGACGGGCGATCAGGACTCGTACCTGAACCTGTTCGCCAACTACGCGGTCGCGCACCGCGTCGACGCAACTTCGTCCAATTGGACGCGCGTCGCGTTCCCGTACACCACCGGCGAGGACCGCAACCTCCAGCTCGTCTTCTCGTTCGTGCTGGGCGCTGCGTCTGCTAACGAGGTCTGGATCGATAAGGTGGCTATGGAGGTCCTCGGCGATGTGACCTCGACGTCCATGGGGCCAGTGCTTGCTGCGGCTACTAACTCTGCTGGGCGCTGAGGTATAGTGGTTTCTAGAGACTGACCACTCGGCATGGTGATGGGGGTCTCCAGGATATATGTAAGTTTCTGTATTGTTAAAACTGCCCGGGTAGGAAGCGGATTAGGCGCGTAGAGGGGCGGATTAAAGGCACACGGAGCAGACGAGAATGTGGCCTTGTAAATTAGTTTGTGTCATTATCACACATTTTTCATAGAGCCCATATAAATCTACTTCACCTAGTAGATGGCCGTGTTTGCTGCGTAGCAAGCACCCGACTTTTTACGAGTCACTGTGCAAACACAACTAAATTTTATCGTCATCGGAGATATCAGGTAGATATATATGGAGAAGATTAACTTTATCCGATCAGATATGCATATATCAAGCTTATATCCTAGTATACGTAGAACTTAGAGGGGAAAAGACTCAGGCTACCCCGCGCTATTGTACCCTGAACCCCACTTGCATCATGCTTATTAACGGACTCTCCAACGGCGGTAGGGCAGTTGGAGTCTACGTCGTAGTGGGCGCTAGGCAGTAGCTGAAGAATTTCACAAGCGAATAGTGGGGGCAATGAGCCATGGACTTCGGATCGTCGTTTCCACGGACCGTACCTAGCTCTTACTACCTTCTACCTGCCGTCTACCGTCTACCGTCTACCATTTCCCTCAAATTCCTTCTCTTCTCCCATTTCCTTACGCCGTGAGCATACCTACTTTTTCCCTTTGTTTCGCGGAAGGCGACACTTATCAGTTGAGTCACACTCGCGTGAATTCGCTGAACTGGAGGTCGCAATTTATAGGTAATACAAGCTCTTCAAGAGCTCGTGACCTGGTACATGGCCTCCAAGACAGATCTACCTCGCAAACTCATGCTCTAGGAGGAAGACCAATATTGGTTAACGCTACTAGGATATCAGTCGCGTGAACTTCTATATACTTCGGTCTTTGGCTGAGAAGTTCAGCTCCGTCTGATATTACTAGCCTATAAACTCTACCGACCCTACCATCCTTACCAACACCATCAGCACTACCCATTACAAGATGATGTCAGCACAGCTACAGCAGCCATCCCAGAATGGGACTCAGGTGCCGGAGTCAGGAAATAGCTCGAGTGGCACAAATGCCCTCTTGGAAGCTGTCCACTCAAACCCTCCCGACCCAGAACCCCTCAGGAATCGTGCCCGACACAGCAAGAGTCCTTTCGTACGAGCACACTCCGATAGTTTGGTAGCATGGCAACTTCTAGACGACGATGCTGTGAGCCGAGCGAAGAGGGAGAACAAGCTCATCTTTATGAGTATCGGATTCCTTGCCTCTCACTGTATGTACCTAGTAGATCTCACGAAAATAAAGGACTGTTAAGGCTAACCTCAATTCTTAGACTGTCATCTCACGAGACAGGAGTCCTTCTCCAACCGCTCAGTCGCCTCCCTGCTCAACGACAACTTCGTTCCTATTCTAATCGATCGCGAGGAACGACCCGATATCGATAACATATATATGAGCTACAATCAATCTTTAAGTGGAAGTGGAGGTTGGCCGTTGAATGTATTCCTGACGCCAGAACTGGAACCGGTCTTTAGTGGCACCTATTTTGCGGCACCCCAGGGAGATATCGCTGTGGAGAACGGCGGCGCCGAAAAGCCCCTCGATTGGCTTGTGGTGATCAACAAGGTCCTAACTGCCTGGGAAACCGAAGAGCCTCGTGTGCGCGATGAGGCAAAAAAGATGGTGGTCGAGCTTCGACACATCTCAGCTGAGGGAACTCTGAATCGCGAAGACGCTGAGGACCTACAACCCCCTCAGCCGTCTACTCAACCAAATTCAACAACTATAGATGTGGACTACTCTGGCGAAGTTTATGGCGAGGTCGATCTAGACCAGATCGAAACGGCCCTTGAACGTATCACCACCAACTTCGATCCCATGCATGGCGGCTTTGGTCTTAAGGAAAAATTCTTGACCCCGGCGAAGCTCTCGCTGCTGTTGAGAGCAACCCGATTTCCGAGGGTTGTCCGGGATGTAATTGGTCCGAACGACTGTACCTATATGAGCGAAATGGGTTTACACACTCTACGACGGATCGTTAACGGCGCCGTCCACGATCACATAGGCGGCGGTTTTCACCGATACTCCGTCACGAGAGATTGGTCCCTGCCAGCTTTCGAGAAGATGCTGATCGACAATGCTTTGGTCCTCGGACTTTTCCTAGATGCCTGGCTTCTATCCGGAGGCGACCCGGATAGTGAATTCGCTGATGTGGTAACTGAGGTTGCTGACTATATCACCAGTGACAGATTGCTGTCGCCCGGAGGTGGCTTTTTCACCAGCGAGGCAGCAGATTCGCATAACAGAAGGGGCGATCGAGACAAGGGGAACGGCGCGTACTACTTATGGACAAGAAAGGAGTTCGATACCGTTATCAGTGATGAGCAGGAGAGTGAGGCTGCTGCCGCATACTGGAATGTCCGTGAGCATGGCAATGTTGGCCGCGAATACGACCCCCATGATGAGTTTCTTAACCAGAATGCTCTTCACGTTGTTCGAAATTCTGCTCGGCTGAGCAAGCAACTTGGCATCCCAGAAGACGAGGTGAAGCAGAAGATTGAATCTGCAAGAGGAAAACTACAGGCGTATCGGGAAAGGGAGCGTGTTCAGCCAGAGATTGACACGAAGATCGTTACATCATACAACGGCATGGCAATCGCTGCTCTGACACGGACAGCCTTGGCTTTGATTCACACTGGCCCTGACACAGCCGAACGAGGGCAGAGATACTTGGAAGTAGCCAAAAATGCGGCTCAATTCATCAAAAGGGAACTCTGGGATGACAAAGAGAAGGTACTCTATAGAGTATATTCCGACGGCCGCACTGACATCAAGGCATTCGCCGAGGACTACGCCTTTCTAATTGAAGGCCTTATTGAACTTTACCAAGGAACGGCCGAAGAGTCGTGGCTAGAATGGGCCGACCAGTTACAGGATATTCAGATTAAACTCTTCTACGACGATTTTACTACCTCGCCAACGACGGTCAACGCTAGGTGCGGGGCCTTCTACTCCACGGTCGTGGATGCTCCGTACACTCTCCTTCGAATCAAGGACGCTATGGACACCTCGCAGCCGTCTGTAAACGCAGTATCCGTGTCTAATCTGTTCAGACTAGGAGGACTTCTAGGGGACCAGAAGTACACTTTTCTGGCCAAGGAGAGCGTCAACGCCTTTGGTGTAGAAATGTTGGAATACCCTAACTTATTTCCCGGTCTCTTGTGCGGTGTTATACCGTGGAGACTGGGCGGTCGCCACTGGGTCGCCGTCGGGGAGAATTCCGCAGTATTGAAAGTATTCTTCAGAGCGCCTCGCGCGTCTCTGTTTACCCTTCGCCATCACAGCCCCGATGCGATATATTCATGGCTGAGCGCGCGGGACCCGCGCACATCTGAGTTTAGAACAGATCGGGGTGTCTTCACCCCGCGCGCCGCCGGCACGGGCACTACCCTCGACGACTTCGGCTTCGTCGAAATCGATCCTCATCACCCTTCTACCCCTTTCTAGTACAGCGGTGTAGCAAGACCAGCAGGGCGTCGATACATACACGCAAGCTGATAGAGGGCCAATCCGAACCTATCAGTGTTCTTATCACATTCAAGGTGGAAAAGCCTCTTCTCCCGGCCACGAAAGAAAATATCCGGGATTGAAACCCTTTTTTTTTTTTACTTTTCTATATCTACTTTTTTATCAGGGGTGTTTGACGAGGATGAGTCGGTGGAAATACCCACGGGGTGGCAGTGAAAGGGGCGTCTATACGGGTTGGAATGGACGGATGGATACGGGGTTTTAGGCATGGGGAGTGGGTTATGAACTATTATCGGTAATTGCATGCATGCATTGTGGCGATTGAATTCGCCAATTATCTCAGATAGCAGGCTCGAGGATAGGAATAATCGAGATTAAATTATCAAACGTAATGGGCTTGCTTTGCTGGTGATTCATGAGAGGAGATAGTCCCTAAATGGTGTGAGCTCTTCTTAAGTCTTGTGCTACGTATATGAAATACTGGGGAATGATGGGATGATCCAGTCGGCCTGTGAGTAGATATTTCTTTCAGTTAGGAAAATGAGAATATGATAATGTGCATTATGTTTAAACCTTTGAGATTGGATTCACGACAACAATATCAGAAATAAAATAGCTCAACTTAAAACAGAAAATTAGATCACAGCGCCAATACTGAGTTACATGCATGGATAGGTAATCGTATTACACCTCATCCTTTAATGAAAGAGAAAGTCAAGACAAAAAAGAACATAACAAGATGCACAAACGTGAAAATATGCAAAAAATTAAGATTGCATCAGCCGCGAATCGAACGCGGGGCCCATCGATGGCAACGATGGATTTTACCACTAAACCACTGATGCGTAAGGTTTGTCGCTAGGTTTTGCACCGCATGCATGTATCACATGATCAGCTGGAGCTATTCATATTCGATGAACATGGGGTGGGATGTGGAGAATATTTTGCAGTCTCTTGAAATGCATGTTTTTTCATCGAAGAGACACTAAGAAAGCGATACTAGATATCTTGACTAATTTCACTCTCTTCCGTATCATTTAGGTTGGGGGTATCTATTCTACAGTCTCGAACCATAGATGCAGGTTTTTTCTTTCTCTTTTTCGCTTCTCCCTTTTTTTTCCTTTGGGGACAGAAACAAAAAAAAAAGGGACCTGAAGGTAAGGCAAGACAAGAGACAAGCCGATGAACTCCAAGTGCTAATGCGAGTTGTCCTCACTCTCTGATTCTTTCCGCCCTGTCGTCGCACTCACCTACGAACCAAAAAAATCTTCGTAGTCGTCTGCTGCCTGCCTCCCCCTCATACCCTTGCTTCTCCTTACTCCTTGCTCCCCTACACTGAAACCGGCACCGGCGTTGGTCACAACTCATGATCCTCGTTTCCGCCGGCTGGAGTACAAATGAAAGGCGAGGTCGCGCAGCCGAGCCCCGTCGCAGCTCATAAGTAGAATGTCGGCTTATTCAAGTAGTTCTTTCCCCTTCTCACGCCGCGAATGTGACACCGTCTCATCTCCGCGATCATCACGTCTTCGTAACGGGCCCTCCAGAAGTGGGTTTCCTATTCATCAAGTTGCCAAAGAACTTGGCCAACGTATCCGTATCTGGCGGCTCTTCCATCTGCGGCTCGTCGTCCGGATGAGGTTCGGGAGAGTTCCCGTAGGCTTGACGATCCTGTTGATATGTTAGTTTCTACCTGGTCTGGGTTATAGAGGGTCGGCCAAGCAAAGTTACTTACCTTCAGCCGTTGCACCATGTCGTCGGCATCCACTTGGATGCCACCCATATTAAACTGCACCGGGCCGATGTGGTCGCTAATCATGTCGTCGCTTGCCCCCTGCGCAAACATGTTGTCCTTGCCGGCCTTCTCGTCCGCCTTCTTCTGCTGATCGAGCCGCTCGAGCTGCATCGCAAGGAATAATTGCGTATCGGCCGACGGCACCTCCAATCGGCTCGTGTCCTGGCTGCCCTGGGCCAGTTGTAACGCATCCAGACTGGTGTCCTGAACTTGCTCTTCGTAGAGCTCGACGGCTGAACCCTCAGCCTCGGGCGCTTTTGTACTATTTGTGTTTGCACCACTTGCTTCGCCATTACTTTTTTGCTTAAAGTCCTCCGTAGGATCATTCGTCGTGTCTTTCGTAGCGTTGCTCTTGGGCGTGGGGAAGGGCTGGTCTAGGTCTATGGACCAAGCTTCGCTGACCTGCTCGACGTCGAAGCCGTCTCGCAGCACTCGGATCTTGCCCCACGAGTCCCAGTTCGGAGGCACGACAATTTTATCGCGGTCGATAACGTTCGGTTTCAGGGGCGCGCGCTTCAGTAACGAGCGGATTCCTAGACTGGCATGGACGAGGGTTTGTAGAGGGGACGTCATCGATGGTGTTGTGTAAATCAGAGAAGCTCCGTCTAGCTGCGGGTTAGCATAGAGTATGGCCCTGTACTGCATGGGGAAAACGTACGCCTTAATAGGATAGTCCTTAGATACTGGAGGACAAGGTCGAATTTCTCTTCTTTCCACGCCTGTGTTTTTTCTAGGTAATCTATCCTTTCGGACTGAAGGGCCTGTCTTAGTATTATAGCCAGTCGCATGATGGGGTGTAACTCACGTTTTGGCAGACGACACATAGCGGCAGACCCAAAGCGTCATCCCACTCCCCTGGCCCAAGGGGTAGCGCAACGTCGCCCTCGTTGGCAACTGCGCCTGTGCCGTCCAAGTTCACAGACCCGCCCGTTCTTCCACGGTCTCTCCAACTGATCATGACCTCCTCCATCGTCTCTTTGCACTCAAGGCTAAGCGACATGATGACGGATCGCAGCAGCAGCAGCCATTCGCGTAGTTGTCGCATCCATAGCCAGGGTTGCGACCAGTCAAGCAGTATTACTATTAACGTATTGGGTATCGATTGGGGTGTCAGTAGCGGTTTGATTAGGGAGGTAAACGTAGGCGCTGGACTGGTAAGTAGGTAGAGGGAGATGCGTGCTAAAATGTCTACATCTTGGAATTAGCGATGGACGAACTTAGGGCAACGGTATGGATCGGCCGACGAACCTTCTTGATCTGCGTCCAAAACGTTGTAATATGTATATCCAAGGGCGAAGTTGTTAGCTATCGGCGGCGTCTTCTGGTCGTTCCGATCTAAGTTCTTTCGTCCTTCGGTGCTCGATAGGCCTTCGAGGAAGTCTCGCTGCGATTCTACCGAACCTCCTAATCACCTCTTGTCAGTCGCCCCATACGCAGCGCAAGCGATCCACGGGAGGGTCTTTGGTTGGTTGCGTACCGAGGACCAGCAAGTTCTTCTCAGGTAACCTCTTGCCGCTGGCGACAGAGTCGAGCATGGAGCTCCACATGTCCTTCTTGTCATCCTTCTTTCCCTCCGAACCGGTGCCGGTGCCGACTGAGGTACTCGTATACGTGGAGAACCGGTTCGAATTGGCCGTCATGTTTGGTTGCGATCGATGGGCAGCATTGGGGGAGAAGCTTCGGGCTGGAAGTTGCGAAATATGGGCGAGTGCGCTTTCAGCAAAAGCTCGACTTAAAGACGTAATCGGGGATTTGCGATTTGCGATAAATCGTCAGACCCTTAGGACGCGTCTTAAGGGTTCAAGTCCTAAGAACTACCTAAACTTTCTAGATGAACCGAAAGCGCGTTGGGAACGGACGATCTTCCCCCTTTCTTTTCTTTTCAAGCCTTTTTTATTCAGCAGGAAAATTGAGACAGCCAACAAATTTACAGAGGTGCAGGTTTCAGAGGGAGAACAAAGAAATTTGACCCAAGAGTGACTGGCGATTTTTGTTTCAACGGTATAGTACCTAAAACCTATAACAAATTGTTTTCCATCAACTGTCACTTTTTGCTGCCCCTGGAAAAGCTCCCGAGCATTTGATTAACGTAGCACGTAGCGGCCCTGCAATCACTGGAATCACGGAGATTTAGTGGATCGTACAGGCATCTTGGCCGGTCCGACATTTCCCCAGTACAGGGGGCTTACAGGCACGTTCAGGTCGAGTTGCGGGGCTTGTACTGCAGGTACTGTACCTGGACTCAGTGGTACAGGTACCTAAGTGGCCTAATTTGGACCGGGAGCTTTTGATGACAGCATTGGTCCCTGTTCCATCTGCTCCATCAGCCTTGCAGCTTGTTTAGCTCCAGAGCAAGACAATTTTCCAAACCATTGACTATTCGCAGCCGCCTGTCTATTTTCCTTTCCTTATTCTATTCTCTTCATGAGCTGCCCTGTGTGGGTGTCAGAAAGACGAAATGAATCAAATACGCGCTATCCAGGCGCTCAATAAGCGCGAGATCGAAAATGGAGTGTAAGTGGTCTTTACCTACTTACCTCCTACCTACCTAGCTACTGCGCGCCTCTAGGCAGAAGCAGACAAAGAACTGTACCACTAATAAATGAATGTTTTAGATCCCCCGAAGCATCCTGGCACACCGACTACCGCGACACGGCCTTCGTCAACTTCGGCGGGCTGCCGTACGAGCTGTCGGAGGGCGACATCCTGACCATCTTCTCGCAGTACGGGGAGCCGGTATTCCTCAAGCTAGCGCGCGACAAGGAATCCGGCAAGAGCAAGGGGTTCGGCTGGCTCAAGTACGAAGACCAGCGCAGCACGGACCTGGCCGTTGATAACTTAGGCGGCGCCGAGATCAGCGGCCGCCTCGTGCGCGTCGACCACGCGCGCTACAAGGCGCGCGACGACGAGGACCCCGCGGAGTTTAAGGTTGGCTGGGAGGATATCGTGCGTAGGGAGAAGGCTGCTAGGGGCGAGGATGTGGATATGGAAGAGGAGGAGAGCAGCGAGGAAGAGAGGCGGCCTATGATCAAGGAAGAAATAGAGCTTGCCAAGTTGCTCGAGGACCACGATGATGACGATCCTATGAAGGGGTTCCTGATCGAAGAGAAGAAGAAAGAAGTACAGCGCGCCCTGAGGAAGGAGGGAGAGCGGAAAGAGAAGAAAGATAGGAAAGACAAACACCGTCATCATCACCGTAGTCATCGTTCTAGACGAGACGACCGAGACGACAGGGACGGCGAAGAACACGATCGTCATAAGAGATCGAAACGGGACGAAACCTCGGTCGAGAAGGATAGATCCAGGCGAGATGCCTCGCCGGTCGAAAAGGACAGGGGGAAACGGCACCGGGAAGAGACTCCCCCGAGACGAAGAAGAGACGACTCTGCGGATCGCGAGCCCAGGAGACGGGATGACGACCGCGATCAGCGCCGTGATAAGGAACGGAGAAGAGATCGGGATGATAGGGATAAGTACGAAAAGCGCCCACGACACCACGATGATAATGACAAGGAAACAAGTCGTAGAAGTAGGCGGAGGAGCAGAAGCAGATCCCCTAAATCGCATAGAGATTGATCAAAAACTGTCTGGGTGGCTAGTCGCTTAATAAAGATACCCCTATTACTAGCCACTCCTATTTAGATGGCCTCCGCTCACATGTGATATGGATGATACGTTCCCTAACGCGAATCAATTCTGACTAGCCTCCCAACGCCGTTCCTTTCCCATGACCGAATGACGCCGCCATGTTCCTAAGGCTCCCATGTGCACCGATGAATTCCAAGCCCAGCGCAACAAACCACCCAAACCAATAACAATCCCTCTACTCGGAGACGCTAGCCGGCCAAACTGTAACGCGCGGTGCTCTAGCATCTGGATGGGTCTCGTAATCAACCTTGAGGTTGCTCTAATTCCCCAGGTACCTTTTCCAACCTACCCGCTTGATTATGGTCTGGTTCTCTTCCGCAGCCATGAGTATGAACTTCTCCCACCGCGCGTCCACGCCCGCACCCACGACTATCAGGCTCTCCTCGTCGATCCAGCCGATTACGCCCTTGATCGGCTTACTAGTGCCCAACCCGGGGCTGTCCCCGATCTGTCGGGGGTTGCTGGGAAGGAGAGGTTCATCGCCCGTCTCGAACTGGGTCGAGGTAAAGGAGTAGACGTCCGAGAATGGACCGAACGGGATGCTCCCGAGCCATTGCCACTTGTTCTTCGTGCTGTTCACGTTGGGGACCTCGAAGATGTGCAGGCTCCCCTTGTCTGACGTGCAGGCGAGAAGATTCCCCGAGGGGCTGAAGCGTAACGAGTATATCGTGGCGGTCTCAGTGCCGCGCCGTCGTTCTGCAAGTTTCGCACAGGTGCTAGTGTTCCAGACGCGAATCATAGTTCCCTACACAGAGTTAGTTGACAGATACAATAAGAGAGTGTCGGTCCTTGTATACCCTCTCACTCGCCGTGGCAATCTGCTTCCCTTCCTCATCCAGGGATAGGGCCCTCAAGCTATTAGTGTGCGCTGGGATGATGCTAACGCTATCCGTGTCCAGATGCACGACCTGGAGGTGGCCGGGCGTCCTTCCGGGAAAGACTAAGTATTTATCTGTTAGACAGCAAAGGCCGTAGGGGTTGTCCGCGGTGTCATATCTGGCTAGTGACTGAGGTGGCTTCTTAAATGCGTATACGCGCACGCTGTTCTGCAGGACAACGGCGATTCTCGACTTGGTTATTTGCACGCCGCGAACAGATGTCAGGGTAGCTATTTCCAGAGCTGTCTTATTCTTGCTGTCGTCCCAGACTATAACTTTATTCTGGGGGAATTTGGGGGAACGCCC
Source organism: Hypoxylon perforatum (assembly GCA_028571165.1). Lineage (NCBI taxonomy): Eukaryota > Fungi > Ascomycota > Sordariomycetes > Xylariales > Hypoxylaceae > Hypoxylon > Hypoxylon perforatum. The sequence continues at coordinate 2,968,357 of JAOXNQ010000006.1, forward strand.
ACCACCAACAAGTGCAAGATAATTAGCATTTCCCATCATCTGAACGAGACCAAGTCCAGCATTGAAATCTATTTATTGTTAGAACAAATATCTTTTCAAGTTGACAAGCGTACATACCTCTCGCAGTTTGTATTTGGCCTGAATGTGAGACGAAGACTGCGCGGGGTGTAAGTCAAGACCAAGAATGCAGGTAAGATTAGGAGTCATACTGCAGAAGCCAGAGTCCAGGCCGACAACAAAGCGACTTGAGTCGTTGTTGAAGGTGACAGAAAGAGCGGCATGCTCACTGGGGGATTCGATGACCGGTCGGGTATTCATGATGGGTAATGAATACGCCTATGTGCGTAGAGCGATGGAGGTGGATGAGAATAGATGAGACGAAATGATAGATGGATGCTAGGCATCAAAGGGAACCGAAGAGTTCTTGTAGCGGCGTAATGTCCCAGATCATTGCTATCTTATATGCAACATTTGCGAAGTTATCCGTCTGAACTGTAGGTGCGTGGCATCTATCGAGGTGTAACCCGTAACTATAACCCACCGGCCAGCTGGTACTAAGCCGTGACGACGTAATTAGATTCGGCTACCTACGTAATGGGGAGTTGAGAATGAAAAAAGAAAAGGAATTAGTGGATGATAGAGTTGTAAAAAAGAGAAATCAAATAAATCTAAAGTACGGAATCGTTGCAGCACCACGGACACTGAACATCGCGGCTTTTTGATGATGAGTTGAGTTGCCTTGGAGGAAGCTGGGCGAGCTGGATGAGCAATTCCAGCATCAAGATCAAGCATACCAAGCTGGATGTAATATGTTGCGCAGGTACAGTACACGTGAGAGGTCCATGGGTACAAGAGGTAGCAATGGGGGACCCCGGCACTGCATGTGCACGAGCCACAAATGTACCTAGCAGCCTAGACGTTTGTACGTTTTAGGGGCCAGACCCCTAATGAAGCGTCCGCTTATGTCTTGGCGTTTTGAACGTAACTTTGGGGAAATCCTGTGGCTGTGCTTCAACTACCGGCTCCGTCTCCCCGATATAAGTAGTAAGACACGGCCGATTCTCCTACGGAAATTTGAATTAGGTACAGTAATAATACGAGATAGATCTACCGAAGTAATGAATTCAAAGGGTGAGTAAGAGAAAAGGGCCTAAACAATCAGCAAGTGAAAAAATGTAGGTATTCTTATCCCAACCCTACTAGGCACTGGGTTGTTCTAAGATAGCCCACGATTTGCATCTTGACGGTCTTATAGCTACTACCACTCAGTCTGTAGCTAGCATACCTCTATATAGGTACTCTTACGCCGTCACCTAGGTACTTATCATATTACTTCCACGACAGGCTAAAGACGTCTGCTCCGGCCTTCGATATTCCCACCTCAGTCTTTCCATCCTCGCTCCGTATGCTCGCGGGGATCTTCTCCCCTTTTCTCTCCAGTACGATTTTCTTGTCTGATTCCTCGGGAAGCTTATAGAATCGCCGTCCGAACCGGCTAAGGAAGCCTTCTAGCTTCTCTTGCGTAACGTCGGCTTCCGTGATCACTCCGCGCTCAATAGCCTCTTCAAGGGCAAGCAGAACGAGCTGCACCGCATAGGGCTGCGTGAAAACACCAGCCGGTGCCTTGCCCTGCTCGGCTGAAATTTTGGATTGGAGGGGGTGAGGTGCGCTGTCAGTTCCACTAAAGAAAAACAAGCATTAATACACTTGTGTAGGTCAGGTAGACGAAGACGAAAGGACAACTTACAGGAAGAACTTGGACTCGCCGCTAACAATGGCCTTGACTAGCGCATCCCTATCGGTGGGCTTCTTCGGGATCGGCTTACAGAAGGCGAAGGGATCACAGCATGCGTGTTCCTCGGTAAGATAGAGATGATGAGCAGTTATTGTTGCTATAGTCCGATTAGATCATTACGACTCAGGGGCGGGAATAAGATGGTCTCATACAACCAACGGTAGGTCCGCAAGCTCGCACTGCTTCCACGGCCGCCGCAGTGGTACAGTGCTCAAGGACAATACGCAACTGCGGAAACCGTTCGTGAAGCTTTTTTAGGGTGGGAAGGAAAGCCTCTTCTAGCGTTGTGCCCGCCGGAGCAAGAGACTCCAGGACCTCTCCGTGGAGATTCAATACCATGTCATGCTTCTCCATAGCAGCAAAGGTGTTGTAAAATGACTCGAGGTTCGAAACACCAGAATCAGAGTTGGTAGTCACTCCTACGACGTGTAAGTACAATGCTTATGGCATAAGTAGGAGTAGACAGCTTGCCTTGGGGGTACATTTTTACACCCGTGATGCCTGCCTCTGCAGCTTGGGCGATGATTTCAGGGGTGACAGAAGGGTGAAGCTGAATAAAGGTTAGGTGCGTAAGCCCTTGAGTAAAATCTAGCAGCTCCTCGAAAGACCTACAAAGAGTGACATTTGGAAATGGACATCTTTCGTTATTGAGAGTAGCTTGGATCGGTACTCCAGCACCTTAGCGATGATTAGTTGATTGTCGATGACCTTATTGATATATTTATATACATACCTGTTCAACAGTCGTAAGGGGAGGAATCTGAATTCAATCTCATTAGTGACTAGACTACCTAGGTAGACAACATGCATTTGGGCACAAGACAACGTTTACGCACGAGATTGGGCATGCTATGCTCCTTGATCAGCATTTCATATTATTCTCTAAGATCTAGAAAGGAGGCCGTACACGAAGACCGTATCAACTCCGCCTTGGGTGATGGTGGGAACTACCAAGTCCATCAGCTCACCCTGGCGCAGATGCACATGCATATCTGCGGCAGCCGGCAGCTCAAGCCGATCGATGCTTTTCAACTGCATTTTGCTTGGTGATCAGATGGTATATTTTTCTCGTAGATACGTTCGTTTATAATTGAGAGAACTCGATCGACTGCATTCATTAGCGATGATGTTATTGCAAAATGTTTATCAGAGGTATCGGAGATAGTTGATAAAAAAGCCACATGTGGCTTGACAACGTTAGATAGAAATTTCACACCGTTTTCTGTAGTTGCCCTTTTGATTGCATCTCCAGCCTCGTGTTGCCGTATCAGTGTAGGTAATTTAACAGGGGGGTAACGAGACAACGGGGGAGACCCTTGCCCTGTCCAATTAAAAAGACGTGCTACCACGTAGCAGCCGTACCCAAATACTGATGCGGGCTAGTGCCTTTTAAGCTTGAGCCCCTGAAATTGGGGAGGGAAAGATGATCTGTGCTGCTGTCTGGCGGCCATTGGTGCCCTTCTAGTGGTCCCACACCCCCTGTCCGGTCCCCAGTCTACGGCAGCTCTTTTTGTGGTGTTGAAATTGCACTTTTTTGGAGCAAAGGCACAAGGGAAGGGGAGAACCATCAACAGCTACAGGGCCACAGGCACAAGGTACAGGCAGGACAGGGCCACCGCAAGTGGTGTAGTGGTAAACTGGAAAACGAAGCGAATCCCAAACACTTTCTACCTCTTCGGTTTTTTTTTCCTTCGTCAACACCCAGACCGTGATCAAACCCCCTTTCACACCACCGTTTTGAGATACCCCCATTTGCGAAGATCCGATCCGTTTCGTTTGGACGACCTGCTATCGTCAATTACTTGTAATTTCAATTCTTTACTTAGCCGTCCTCGTCACCCCATTGCGAAACCCAAAAGCCTTAGCCTAATAATATGTCGGCCCCAGCGGTGAGCCTCCCCTTATCACCCTCCGGTTGCGTTGCTTCATATTCCTAATCTATAATTTTTGTCTTGTCATTTGCATCCCAACTCTACTACCACACCCCCTAATTCCCACTCTCTGTTTGCACCAGCGTGGTCACGTACTAATTCATCATGATGCGTTCACAGAAGATGATGCGCCGAAAGAAGAACGTCAAGAAGGGGATTCAGTTCTGCCTGATGGTCTGCGGTGCTTCAGGAACAGGTACGACCCTCCCTAATCACTCGACGCGTCCGATCTACCAACGCCCCCGTGGCACCGGACATTCGACTACCGCAACCTACAATTTACTAACCTGCTACACATTATAGGAAGAACGACCTTCGTAAACACTCTTTGCAGCAAGGGCGTCTTGACCCACAAGGATTCCGACGATGCTAGCATCGCTCACGTCGAGGATGGTGTTAAGATCAAGCCCATCACTGTTGGTTAGTTCACCGACTACCTGTGATACGAGAATATCTTCTGATTTACCCCTTTTCCAGAGCTCGAATTGGATGAGGAAGGAACCCGTATCTCCTTGACCATTGTCGACACCCCAGGCTTTGGTGATCAGATCGATAACGAAGCAAGGTACGATTTGATGATACAAGGCAATGCTGGTCATAACCGTTAATACTTCGACTTGCAGCTTTTCGGAGATTGTTGGGTATCTCGAGAGACAATATGACGACATCTTGGCCGAGGAGTCGCGTATCAAGCGAAACCCCAGATTCAGGGACAACCGAGTACACGCCATGCTGTACTTCATTACCCCTACTGGTCATGGGTGTGTATTATCTCGTCGTTGAATTATTACCCCGCTAATGGATCGACCAGTCTCCGTGAACTCGATATCGAACTGATGAAGCGCCTTGCACCCCGCGTCAACGTTATTCCCGTCATTGGCAGAGCCGATTCGCTGACCCCCGCTGAGCTTGCTGAGTCGAAGAAGCTCGTTATGGAGGATATCGAGCACTACCGTATCCCCGTTTACAACTTCCCCTACGATATCGAGGAGGATGACGAGGATACCGTCGAAGAGAATGCCGAACTCAGAGGCCTTATGCCCTTCGCTATAGTCGGTTCCGAGGATGTCATTGAGATTGGCGGCCGCAAAGTCCGAGCTCGACAATATCCTTGGGGTGTTGTTGAGGTTGACAACCCTCGTCACTCCGACTTCCTGGCCATTCGATCAGCTCTGCTTCACAGCCATTTGGCCGACCTGAAGGAAATCACCCACGATTTCCTGTACGAGAACTACCGTACCGAGAAACTTAGTAAGAGCGTTGAGGGCGGTGCTGGAGTGTATGTTATCCCCGTGGAACCATGTTGGCCTTGTGTTCGTTCTAACTGTTTTCTAGTGATTCGTCTATGAACCCCGAGGACCTTGCGTCTCAGTCAGTCCGTCTAAAGGAAGAACAGCTGCGCCGAGAAGAGGAGAAGCTCCGCGAGATCGAAGTCAAGGTCCAGCGCGAGATCAACGAGAAGCGACAGGAGCTTCTGGCCCGCGAATCCCAACTTCGCGAAATCGAGGCGAGAATGGCCCGAGAGCAAGCTGCTGCCGCTGGCACACCCGAGGCGAACGGCGGCGAGCACGATGGCAACTAAGTTGTGTGGCACGACGTTCTTTCTACCGCCTAGTTCTGGTATCCCGGCGGCCAGACAGCAGCACGAATTGCGGCGTTGGGTGTTTGATATCCCCTAATCTCTTATTCCTAAGGCTATTTGAGATGATGCGCTATACGAAAAGTCCTGCAGAATTTACGGTTGCATGCGACGCTCGAATCGCATAGGACTTGGTGAACTTGTCAGGAATAAAAAATGTCGGGCGGAGTTGATATCCCCTATCCTTATTATGCATGCCCAATTTTCGGACAAAATTGGGATGTAATGGTACCCATGGAAAGGACATTGCTTGCTTGCCTTGTCTTTCCCAGTTTTTCATATAAGTCGACCCGTGGTACTGCGAGGAAGTGTGTAAGGCGGTAGAGGAGAGACAGCTACCTATGTTTGTAACTTTTTTGCGAGAGCCGACGTCCCTTTTTTACTCCTTGCCAACTTAACGCGGTCTTTTTTCTACTTTCACGCCCCCTTTTCACACCCAGTATTAGTGCCTTCTAATGCAGATATCAATATGAATTTTCTTTGATGTCTATTACTACTATGCCTTGTGATTTATCTTCAAACTTGGCACTTAATGAAAATTGTTTAGCATTAGCTAGCTGTGTTAAAGTCGTGGTTATGTCTAAGATCCCTACCTAGTTGAAAGACAGATAAGGGAAGACGGGTACAATAGAGTAGCCTGGGGTCGAATTACTTCTGGATCTCAGTGTCAATGTTTTAGCTACGAAGCGAATCCAGTTCGAATGTTCAAATAACGGAGCAACCATACAATCAAAGAGGGCAGTAGACTTTAGCGATGGGCAGATAACTCATTTCTATGGAATTTAGTAGCTGACATAACGACCTTTTACCAATCCGACCAAGAGGTTTTCCCTTTGTAGGAAACTACCCAGTCCACCCGCACAACGACTCAAGGAAAGTAAAACAGTACGCGAGTACCAAAGACGCATATTAAGGATGTCGCATTATTCGCAGAGAACGAGCCCTTCCCCTTTCCATAGAGTAAATTCCGCAAATCAAAAAACCAGAACCACATTCCCAACCAAACCCATCTCCGAACCTGTGCTGTCTTTTCCCCTCTCGCTATTGCCCCAGCCTAGTTGTTACTCTGACTGTTCAGGATGCGCAGGATGGCCAGGAACAGGTTGATGATGTCGAGATAGAGGCTGATGGCGGCGGCGATCTCCTCCTCGACGTGGTGCTTGCGCAGGACGAGCTGGGTGTCGACAAGAATATAACCGGAGAAGATTAGAGCCGCGAGGCCGCCGTAGATCAGCTCGCCCGTGCTGGTGCTGGGCAGGAACATCATCATGAAGCCGAACAGCACGAGCCCCCAGAGCGCGCCGAACAGGTACGGCATCCACGACGTGAAGTCGTACTTGGTCTGGCACGCGAAGAGAGTCAGGAACACGAAGATGCCGCCGGTGAGGATCGCTGCGTTTAGCACGATTTGTGTTTCGTAGAGAGAGACGATGACGCTGACGGTGTATGCTTCGAAGAGGGTGAATCCGGAGAGGAAGAGCAGGTTCGTTGGGTATGACTTGCGCTTCCAGTACGTCAGGAGCATGAAACCGATCGAAGCGACGAGCTGTAGCGATTTCTCTTTGTTAGTCCATCATTTTCACCAATAGTTTATAGTCTTTCGAAAGAAAAAGAAAAAAGAGACGTTAAAGATGATGACGTACCGAAACCCAAACGAGAGCAGGATGCGACTGGATGTACGCCTTGTAGCCCTCGCTCCAGAAGCTGAGGCCCGAGACGACGGCAGTAACAATAAGCTGCGCCGTCAGGATCGTGTACACCTTGCGGATGAACTGGTTGCGGATGTCGATGGTGGCCTCGGCCACGGACCCGCCGAACTTGAAGTCGTCGGGCAGGTTGTCCTCGCTGCTGCGCGGCGCCCCGAAGATGTCGGCCGATGCGTTGTTGCTGTTGTTGCCGCTACCGACGGGCTCCTGGTACGACGGTGGTGCCTGCGACCAGGTGCCCGCGTCCGGGTCCTGCGTCGGCGCGGGCGTGTATTTCGTGTTCGCCGCCATCGTTGTCGTTTCCTATCGTTCTACCTAGTAATCTTTCGTCTTCTGTGTATGTAGTTCCGCGACGATGGAAATAAAAGAAGAAAAGAGTAATGATCTGCTGGTTGTTGATGGAAGGGAAGTTTAGGTTGCGAGATGGGGAGAGCAGAAAGAGGCTATTGAAAGGGTCCGGCGGCGAATCGCGGGGCGTCTATGTCAGGCGCTCAGCTGCTAGAAGGCTGTGTCGCTGTCAGCTTGCGGTCATAGATAGAGCTGGTGAAATAAGTGGAGTCATGCTTCTTTCTCAGTGCTTCTGGGCCTATCGACAAGGCGAATTGGACAGAGTGTGGGCTTTCTGCTGAGTCATCTTTTTACCCAATATGATTGGTTCATGAGCCACCATCATTCATAAAGGGGATCTGTTAGATTCAGATTGAATGTTTTAGCGAAAAAGTTCTAGACTTGCATTTGACTTCACTCTTCCACCTTCTCACCTTGCAGCCAAGATGCAGCAGTCTCCTGCACCGGAGTCAGAAGCGATAATCGCACGAAGAGGCTGCTCATTTAACTCCTGTCGATATGATATGAGACTGAGTGGGAATTCTTAGCGATAAATTTAACATCACAACTTAAATCGGCCTCTAAACATAGACTCCCATCTTCGAGGTTCAGATCCAAGCAGACTTAATAGTGTAGCGGTTTGGAATGCCACTCTAGACATCAATACATATTATGGTGTCCCGAATTTCGCAGCGCCTTGCATGGATTCCCCGCCCAGGAACCTCATGGAATAAACGTCAAGCCACGAGAGCCCTTAAGATAGGTGGTTCCATGTGCAGAAATCAGCAAGGCCTATTCGCCAGAATTTGTCTTGAACGGCTAGAAGTGATAAAGAGCGACATATGCAGCAAGGTCACTCCTATTGGCTTGAATTAAACCAATTTGCCAATGCCCACAGCCGTTGAGTAACAGCTTGGCGGGTAGCATCGAAAAGAGGTAGGAAGTTAGCAGCAGGAAGGATGTTTGCAAAGAGAGCAAACAGTCCACCTGCCTGCGGTGATGAAACAAAACGTAATGCAGCATCCAAACTCACCAACGCTCTATTCATGACCATAGGGAAGTTGTTTACTAGAATTTTGGGCAGGTATTAAGAGCTTTTACTTTGACTTGTTTCAAAACTAAAAGAAACCACAAGCAGCCGAGGCAACTTCAAGCTATCAGCCAATGTAACAACCTCAACAAAAACCAGAGCTTGAAGGTCAATCCAATACTACCGTCATCAGGACCTAGTTATGATAGGTAGCTACGCACATCGATTGCCGATCTAACCCCCAACTGGGTGTCTTATATGCAGATGCATGCTAAGCATACCTGAAAGAAGAGAGGAGCTTCTAGTCCTTGCTGTCTTTGGGGAAGAGTGAAACAGAAGAAACAGAGATTTTGGAGGGGTCCCCTATTTTGCTAGGTATTCCAGGTATTTCGATCGATTATCTCCAAGAATCAATTGATAGGCCCCACCATCCCCCCTTTTACAGAATTATCAGAACTACCAGAATTACCAGAATTACAGAATAGCCCTGCCCTATTGGGTAAAGCTAGCTAGGTGGCCTGGTAGGTACCTAGCTCAACTGCTCCGGCGCATCTCCACAACCCCTCCCTCCTTTTCCCGTTCACCGCTCTGACCGCTCTGTCTGGGTCGTTTAATCGTCCTAAATCGACCTAATCGAACCCTTGGGGCTACCGGGATATCAAAAACTTGTGGAAGGCCAAGGACCCACCTTCAGTTCAACACCTTTCAAAACACTTCGCTTCTTCAACTCGTTCTGTCCTGGTGGTTCCAAAACGTTGATGTCCCCCGTATACCGCTTGGGGACTTCTTAGACACGTTCGTTCTTCTTTTCAAGAAAAGAGTGGTGGTGGATTGTGTCGTTTCTTGCGAATTCTACTTTCCCCTGTTTCTGCTCTAAAGTTTAAACATCGGTTGTCGAGTTGCTGTACTGCAAAGCATTCGTTGGTGTGTACCACGGACTCTGGCGAAAGTTCTCCTACCTGCCAATTCGCCGCAACCGTCGACATATCCGAAGCCAATCCGCACCTAGACGCCCTAAAAACGTTTGGGATCAAGTCCAGAATTGGCATTCGACCCGAATATGAGCGACCCCGGAGCCAATGCCGTCGCCAGCAGCGTAGACCTTGGTGATATACCACAATCGCCTACTACACCTACCGCCATGGAGCCCCAGGCGGAGAAGCCCAGAACCCCTCGGGGGCGACCCTCGCTACAGTCGCGCAAAAGCTCAATGAATGGTCCTCTATACATGCAGGCCAGTCACAATAAAGTCCTGATCAGGAGAGTGAGGAGGAAGGGTGATGGCCACATGAGGAACTTGGCCCGCTGGTTTCTAGACAACCAAACGGGTATGTTTTTACTTCCACCCAAGTCAATTGACTATTACGAGGCGCCTAGACCTTCACTGAGTGGTCTGTTCCACGACAGCAGACTAGCTAGCAGTCATTCACCTCCGATACAACTATGAGCTGCAGCTAATACCTTGCGATGTTACAGGTCTCTCGTTCAACCTCATCGCTTTAATACTCCTTGCTCATATGTTCATACCGAAAGCGCGGCCTCACACCTCCAAGTTTTTCATGCTTTCGTACTACATTCCGGCAACAGATAAATATGCAATTGGGCCGAACGATTATTACTTTATCTCGTTCTGCATACTCCTCTTCACCGGACTGCGTGCCGGCTTGATGGAACACGTATTAGCGCCTTTAGCCAGGCAATGGGGAATCTCCAAAAATAAGGAGATTACCAGATTCTCAGAGCAAGCTTGGATGTTGATCTATTACTGTGTTTTCTGGAGTGTTGGCTTGGTAAGGAAACTCCCCCTGATTCTGTGACGTGCAGTTTACAGACGAACCATGCGTCGGCAGTTACCCAAACCACGTCTCGATCCATTATACTGACTATGGACTAGTACTTATATGTCAATTCGCCTTACTACCTCAACATGAGGGAGCTCTGGACCGAATGGCCAACCAGAGAGCTAGGTGGTGTCATGAAGGCGTACCTGCTAGCGCAGTGGGCATTTTGGGTGCAGCAGGTCCTTGTCATCCATATCGAAGAGCGCCGCAAAGACCATTATCAAATGCTTACCCACCATTTCATCACGATCACGCTCATTTCGACGTCGTACTGTTACCATCTAACTAGAGTCGGCAATCTGATTTTGGTTCTCATGGATGTGGTTGACCTGTTCCTACCGGTGAGCTATGATATTCTTGCACTACTCTGTTCTGATTTTCACTGACTGTTCAAATAGCTAGCCAAATGCCTCAAATATCTCGGCTATGCGAAGTTGTGCGATTTCATGTTTGTCGTCTTCATGGTCTCGTGGTTCATAGCTCGACATGTGCTGTACCTCGTAACATGTTACAGCATCTACAGGGACACGCCTATAGAAATTCCTGAGTCCTGCTACCGGGGCCCTAGTACGAACCTGACAGGACCGTTTCCTATTCCTGACGGATGGAGACATTGGCTTGAACCATTTCACGATCCCGAGGGAACGGTCTGTTTCTCCCCGTCGGTAGAATGGGGTTTCCTGTACTGCTTACTTGGCCTTCAAGTTATTACGATATTCTGGTTCTGCATGATCATTAAGGTTGCGCTCCGCGTGCTCAAGGGAGACGGTGCGGATGATACCAGGAGCGACGACGAGGCAGAAGAGGAGGAGGAGGAATTCGAATACGAGGAGGCCCAACCCCTAGAAGAGGAAGTTGGTGTCGAGTCGATTGATTTAAAGGGATGGGAGCGTCGAAGTGGCGTGAAGAGGGGAGCGAGCTCTTCTGGTGTCAGTTTGCCCGGCCACAGTGATCGTAAGGAGTTGCTAGGTCGCATTGGCTGCGAGAAGCAGATGGATTGATATACCAACAGAGATATTATGGTGCACAACCATAATGATATCGACATGCCCATTTACCTGTCGTAGCAGTCGCTACAGATCTGTTGCGCACCGCTGATGGCACTCGTTTTAAGGGTGTTCGGATGGTTAAGGAACCAAGAAAAGTCTGGCGTGGCAATATTTCTGTTCGGTTGATATGGTTTGATCTTAGGGTGGTAACTAGGAGCACTATGCAACGCTGTATGATGACGGCGGGCAAAACGATCTGCTCTAACTCAGATATATATAGATTTGGAATTCAGTAATCATACCCCCTTTACTGGCAGCCAGTTCATGGATGGGACAAGAACGACAAGTGAGGAGAAATATGCGGGCTTGACATGCGAGGGCATGTTCGACTTCTGTCACGATGTCCCAAGGCTACATATTCTTTTCGGCAGATTTGAAGCTAAAGATCGCCGATTTGCTTTAGACCAAACTCTAATCCCCCTCTTCACATGGCTTTCCCGAATACCACCGTGCAGTCTTGTCTCTTCGCGCATGGGACATCGTACATACCTTAGATCTGTTCTCCGCTGCTGGGTCAGGTACCTACCGAATACCACGGCAGCTAAGCCTTAAGCATAACGTCCGCTCGGGAAGTTAGCTATATTTCGTTGAAGCTACCAGCATGCTCTCTCCGATGTCCTGGACCTAGACTACGGACATTTGAAATTGGCCAGACCATGTCAGACGGTAGAAGGTATGTAGGTAAGTTACCGAGGCGGGGAGACACAGGCAGGCAGACAGGCACATGATTCCACGTAGGAGGACGGGATCGGTGTTCCCCAACTTTCGTGTGCCGGCCTTCATCTTGATCGAAGGTTTGTCGGAGTGTCGACTTATCTGTATCAGATGACCCCTCTGCTTCAAACTTAATATGTGACAGCCTCCGATAATGGCGATTTCGGTTTGCTAACCACCCACGATGGTTTGCTAGGTGTCGTTCTCTGGTCTTCCATGGTAACCCCGATCGATAACTTTAACATGGAGGTAACGTTGAGATCGAATAGAGTTTTACCAAGCAGGCGTCGGTTATAAAGCTTCAGGCATAGGTACGCTTCCTCCCCGTTTCCCAGCCCAGTCCATATCTTATCTATCTATCGATCGATCTTCAGCCATGTCGACAGATACTACGCTTCCCCAGCAAATCGCCAGCGTCATGATAAGCTACCCTCGACGGCCGCTTGGCGGCGGCGGCGACGACAACTCTAACTCTTTACGCGGGCGCACGTCGCTGGCCGACCTCGACCTCGACATCGTCCCCTCTTCCTCGACGACCAACACCAACACCTACCTGTCGCAAACCGGCTTGACGATCCCGCGGCCACGCTCCACGGAGCCGTCCTCGCACTCCCGCACATACGGCACCATCGCCGACCTACAGGAGCAGCTAGCAGCGGCCAACACGCGGGTGCGCGATCTCCTCAGAGAACTAGACCACGCGACGCGGATGATCGGCCGCTTATCTTATCACCGGCGGGAAATGGCGTTGGCACTAGACAGGAGCGAGACCAACAGGCGCAGCGAGGCTTTTCGCGCTGAACTCGCGGCTGACATGACGCGGCGGGTCTTCCAGCGCCACTTCCAGAAGGCGGCCATCACGCACGATGGCGATGTGTATCTTCCGCGCGAGCCGCGCGAGCCGTGTGCGAAGTGCGAAGGCCTGACCGCGGCGCACGCGGGGCGCAAGGCCGCGGAGAAAGAGGCGGCGGAGCTGCGGGTGCAGCTCGGGCGTGCGAATGCGAGGATTGGGCAGGAGAGAGATGCGAGCAGAGTGATTACGACGCAGGCCGAGAGCTATCAGAAGCTTATTGTTCTCCAGCACCAGGAGATCAAGCAGTATGTTGCGCGCATGGACGGCCTGAGGGTTGTGGCCGATAGGCTGAGGAAGGAGAATAGGGAGCTTGTGGTTGAGAAGGAGGAGCGGGAGAAGGAGATGGAGAAGATGAAGAATGCTGCTGCGGATGTTGATGTCGGTGTTATCGATGGGGAGGAAGTTGATGCGCCTCTTGAGGAGACGAATGGTCCTGGCGACGGCATCACCTTCACGCTGCCTATACATCTGAAGCGCCAGGAGTGAGGTTGGGTCGAGGGACACCTGAGGGCCAAGACATTTACACCGGGCGCTGATATTGCGCCCGACATATCTCCTTTGCAATTATCCCGTCGTTACACGATCGTGCCACCTTGCCACCTAGATGGGAACGGAGGCTTGTCGGTCGGTGAGAAAGTTGTTCTTGTTTGCTTTATATCCCCACAGCTGGTAGCTATTCGGTATTAGGTTTCATATCTCTCGGGCTCTGAGGATTGGGGACATGAAAATGTGCACACTTCGGTGGACGTCTTCGCGAAAAGTGCAGTACATTTCGTCCGGACCTTGGCTCTTTGCGCAATAGGATATTTGTTTCATCACATGGCTGTTCTCCTGGTGACACCATTCCATGGAATTGATTTCTCGTAATCTGAATAACCATCGGAAATTCCCCTTTTCTTCTATCCTCGGGCATAATGGAGAATACATCCTCTGATCTGGAGTCTAGATCAATCGAGAGTCCTGTGATACCGCTGCTTTTTTTGCTTGAAGATGTGACTGGTCATTAGTAGCACAGGCCATGGACGCACAGTAGTCAATACGAGAATTGAATGACACGACCAAGGCCGTCTTCGTGACTGTTCAGGAATCATGCTGCGACGGACACCCGTCGGTAATGTCGACGAAGGCATGATCATCACCGCCATCCTAAAAGTCTATGTTTTGGTAGTTAGTAGGCTAATACCCATAGCTATCCAGCTATTCTAATTTGATTCATAAGACATAAGAAAAGCTCATTATTTCCGAATCAAACGTAGCAATAAGCACGGACAGGGTTCCGGGGACCTAGAATACAAATGCCGTGGCGTGGTTACATCCGTGCCACTCGAACACAGAAGCCCAGCCTCAGCTACCGGCTCCTGGGGAAAACGATGGCTGACGCGGCGACGGGATTCCTCTTGCACAAAGGACCCTCCGACGAAAATCCAATCGGAGAATTTCTTTGCTTTTCGCTTCTTCTTCCAGGGCTTCTGGAAAGCCCGGTGTTTACGCTGCCGTGCCACGGAAAGCGGACATGCAGCTAGGTAACCCTAGCACGGCTTTTCGGTGCTGATGTGATGTGAGTGTGAGTTGTAATATGTGAGTTGAGGGCATACGTACGAGGGGATCCCGGCATTGCCATTTTTAGCACGAGCCAACGAGAAGCGAGCGCTGACGCGACGATCTCCTCGTAAAAGCATGGGGTTACACGTCGTCCGATAACCCCACGAGCATCTTGTTCGGTTAAGACTTGAGGCGGTGATTTACTCTGGAGTGCTTGCTTCCTTCAACCCATGCGAATAAGACGGCAGTTCCCAGGCTCGGGTAGATCTCTAGGCGTCCCCGTCGCTCACGATTGGCCGCTTCATCTTCAGCTAGACCTAATAGCCTACCTGGGCACTCGGGAGTTGTGGCTTAGCTTTGTACTTTGTGGTCCCAAGGAGGGGGCTCAGAAGATATTCTACCGAGAGAGCGCTCTCCTTGCGTCGTTCGCTCCGCAAATGCATGGGTTCTATGGGGACCAAAACATCGTGTTGACCACGAAAATATAACCAGTGGAGACGAAAATGATCAGACGGTGCTGCGAGTCAGCCGCTCGAGACGAGTCCGAACCACCGGTTCCCACATTAAGTGTTAATACGATGCGATGGTATGGGAGCGAGGGAGAGATTGAGATCTTGAAAGTTATTATAAAAGGAACGACGGACGACCTAATGAAAAGCCGAAATCTTCATTCAGCCTCAGACCACTTAAGCATCTCACTATCATAGCATAATCACCACCATCAACTCGTAATATCTTCATACCAACCTTTCTCATCTCAATACAACACTCAACCTTTCTCATCACCAACCAAACCAACCAACCAACCAACCAATATCAAAATGCAGTTCTCCAGCATCATCCTCGCCGCTGCCACCCTCGCCGCGAGCGCTACCGCCGCCGTGCTCCCCCGCGATGGTGCCCGTCTAGCCCAGTTCCGCGTCTTCGGTGCGGACGGCTGCCACGACCTGAACTACGGCTTCTACACCGTCGACCAGAGCGATGCCAACACCTGCAAGACCTTCGTCAACGCGCCCACCGTCAAGTCGCTGAACCTTGAGGCCATGAACTCGCCCGCCGCCAACGGCTGCAGCTGTAAGTACCTGATTAAAACTCCGCTTTTCGTTTTCTCCGGTTTTTTCTGTCTTTGGTTCCTTGCTTCCCCCGCAGCTGGATCTTTAGTAGATCGAGGAGGGGAAAGGAACGTAAGGGGTAAACATGACAATGACGCCGTGGCTGACTAGATAACAACAGTCTTCATCTACACCAGCACGGACTGTGGCGCCGGCCGCCGCGCCATCCCCGTCCAGTCTTGCCAGGAGCTGCCCGCCGACGCTACGGAGTGGGCCTCCTGGCAGATCTTCTGTCCTTCCGGTGCCGCTGCTTAAGCTAGCCATCGCATCGCTCAACGGCCGGACATCATCGAACATGGGCGACCGATACCTAGATTTCTTTTGGGGAGCAAAATAATTGCATTGGCAAGGAGCATATAGTATTATCTACCTGGGCGATCCGGCATTTGAAAGCATTGGCATAGCGGACTTGAGGGCATTCATTAGAGGAGGAGACAACGAACGCATAGGTAATCACCTGGACTACTTGGGTAAAATGTTAGGTTCTGATCACTCCTTCTACACTTCTTAATCAATAATCAATATACAACTATTTGGGTACTAAGAAGCGCCATTGCCATCCTAAATTGTGGATTTGATTTCTTCGTTGAACTTCCTACTTTTAGCAGACATTACGTTAAGCTACCCAAGGTCTAGATCGCTAAGTGCAGAAGGGAGATACTTCCCATGCCTTGGATTGGTCGGCGAATCTCTTCGAAAGCCAATACTGACTGGCGAAGGGTCTAAACCGTGGGTATACCCGTATACCCGAGATCTAGGAAGCTCTAAAATACCGGTCAAACTTAATCAAAACGCACCACAGAATTAGATTATTACCAACAATGCTATTCGCTTTGGCGAAGTGTGTGACTGGACCCATCTAAGAACGTTTTATAACTAGATCCTCACCAGTTATTTACCAACAAATCAAGGCCTGCGGGTTCGAAGCTCTCGGGAAAAGAATGGAGACGCCACTAGGGGACTGGCAGCTATGTATGCTGACGGGCCTCACCCGAAGTATCAATATAGCGGCTAGATTAGTCTAGATTCTTTAGTCGGAAAATCATTAACTTGTTCCACCTTTTCGGCAGGCCGTTCTGCAATGCAAACCGTAGTTGAACTCCACTGGTAAGCCTGGAGTATAATCTGACTACAGCAAGATTGAAGCATCGGCATATACGCATGTAACGACAGTTACTACAGACATAGAATGATGATTTCTGTGTGTCATAGACTTATCAGTAGTTCGGAAAGAAAAGAACAGGGGGTGACTTCTTCATCTCCTTTCTCTTTTTCCTCTTCTTCCTCTTCTTGGTGAATTCTGGTATATTTAAGACATGTCATCATTACACAATTTACCACTATAGTCACCTATTAGATGATTAAACGGCTAGGTCCCTATTTTATTTCTTCTATGTACTTGTCTAGGTACTGAGACGACTTGGCCTAGTATAAGGTCCTTTCCACCATCAGGATCGGTATCATCCCCTGGTTCGATCGGCTTTGAGATATGCCTTTTCCCAACTCATGGGCCACTCGATGCTTCGCGATCTCCCATGTGGTGTCCCACCTATCCATATCTGTAGCATAAATTTTCTCCCCTCTCTCATCAGAAGATGGCGTTGGACCTGGCGTGCTTTCTGCAACTCTTTAGATGTTGTTCGGTGCTTTTGGAGCGCGGCTTGAATACGTGTGCGCTAAGTAGCGATATCGAGATCAGGATTGGCTTAGGCTTGCTTCGACGTTAATAGTCTATCCGGAAGTCATTGTTCAGCCTGTACATCTCGTGCCCTTGTTGCCAACAGGTACTGAATAAAGCCAACAACACCCCGCCATCGTTCAAACGGCGAATTGTGTGTTTTCTTTGCACTGACCGGCGAGGTGGAGGGGGCGAAGGAAGGTTCTAGGAAACGAAAACGACGAGAGGAATTGAGATCAGGAGGGGTCGTATATAAAGCTGCCAGTATCGGCGTCAGGCAAAAGCTGTAGTTTATACCCACACTTGGGTTGGTTCCCGGATTCACTTCGGGTGAGGGCTTCGGACTGTTCGATCCGGTCTGTTCTCTGCAGGAGTCCAGCGGCATCACGCACTTGAAACAGACCGAAAAAGGGTCTCATCCGTTATTGACCAGTTCGTACCAAACCCCCCAATTAACTGCGGATTCAAAGTAGGTAGGTAGGTCCTGTCCACACCAACTGTCGAGACCTAGAAACCTTAACAAAAAACCTTGGCAGAAACCCAGGACCAACATCTCAACTTGGTCTCCTCTTTTCGTAATCAACCAGAATCAGGAAATAAGGGGTATCGTAGGGTATCTATAACTCCTTTCGCCATAACGTTATTCGTGCCGATCGAGAAACCGAGGCTTTGCGACGGATCGCATCCAACTGAGAAAAGAACCAAAGCAGTTCAGAGATTGATCAGCTGCCGCCGGCGGACTGTTCCGGAAGTTGCAGGTTGGCATGGGTTCCAGGCTCCTAAGAAGCTACTGCTGGATGCCCGCCCATCGGCTGAGAGTCCAGAGGCGACCAGCCTCTTGGTTTGGGTGCTGAGGGATGCGCTGAGGACGGCTGCTCGAAAGCGGGTGATATCAGTTCCCCTGCGAGGACACCTTTGGGGATAGTGCGACGGGACGGGAAGTAGGACAGCGGAATGGGCGGGCCCTGTTGAGAAAGTCGAGGGAACATCCACGACTAGATGTCCAGTTGAGGTTTCTGGACGAGGAGGACGAAGAGGATGAGGAGGACGAAGACGACGAAGACGAGTCAGAGGACGAGTCAGAGGAGTCAGAGGAGTCAGAGGAGTCAGAAGAGTCAGAAGAGTCAGACGAGGAGGATGAGGAGGACGAAGAGGACGATGACAGGTGCTAATGAGCCCCTCGCTTCCGCAGATATCATTGATTATCCACCCGGATATTCTGGCGTGTTGTTTACGGGGGAGTATTCCAGATACTGGTCCCAGTCCTCCATGGATGCCTCGATCTTCAGCTTTCTGGCTGGTGGTTTTCTGGCTATTGGTGTCAACAAACTACTAAGTGTGAAGTCCCACGAGGGCTGCGAAATGTGGTATGCCCAGATTCTCATCGTGCCAAAAAAAAGAGTGTCCTAAAAGAGGTAGGAATAACTCTGTTCCAACAACATTTTGTGCACGGTCGGGTACACTCCCATGCAGTTGCAACGATGACTCCAGTGTGGCAATAGGACGGGATTCTGTTGTTCTTTGTTTTCGTCACACATCTGTAGGTTTGTTTGGGACATTGGTAGTGTATGACGCGCGGATTTCCTTTTGATCGTCTGGCTTTCGTAGCCACTTCTCAAACTCTTCATCCGTACCGCTCTTGGCGAACTCGAACAGATTCATGATCAGCAATGTCATCTTAGTCCGAAATCGCGATACATCGGGATCATTCTCGTCGATGCCATAATCGGCATTGCGTTCGCCGATCCATTCTCCAACGTCGGAGCGAAGTGGAAAGAGTGGCGGATTAACGACCCCGCAAGCTGTCTCTACTTCAGCACATCATCGCCAGTCAACAGGTCTATATTGTCTCTCTCATTTCGCCATCCAACAGGTGTACATTGCGGATGCGCATAAAGCGCACCGCGACTCGGAGCGGCTGGATGGGAAGGAGTCTGGGGATGACGGAGATCTCGTTGTTCACGCCGAGGCGTGCGACTTCGTACAGCTCTTACCAGAAGAGCTCGTCTCGGGGGTCGATGACGGCGTTGGGGCTGGATCCCGTGCCGGCTTCGTAGCGATTGGTTAGCGTGATGTTACAACAGCTACCCAGTGATGGGCAAAGGAACGAATATTAAACACTTACTGGATCAAAGGGATGTAGTCATGCAAATGGTAGAGTCCCTCCCAGTCGTAAACGAGCGCGCGGATCTGGCTGATAGAAGAATCTGGCTGATAGAGGAAGAGAGGTGAGTTTGCGACTTGGATAGCGTTAGGTGGGAAGAAGGGGTTTATGACTTACGCTGGAGAGGCCCCACGATGGTCTCCAGAGAATACCCTCTCGTTGGCCCCGATCAGGTCGCCGTACATGCGGGTGCGAAGATACCCCGGACGCTGAAGACGGACGTCTGCAAGATCTAGTAGGGCGCGCCGCGGCGGCAGTCCACCCGAAAGAGCTCACGAGGCCACTCGTCGACGCCGGCAGAGTCCCATAAGAAGGGCGCTTGGCCCGCGGCGTTGAGCTCCTGGGGTCGGTGTTGCTTATGGCGGTGGTGATTGTAGTATTTTGGTGGTAGCAATAGGGGTATTGCCCCTATTCTGTTAGCTGGCTCTCCAGTTCGTCCGCTGGCGCCAGTAGTCTTGCCCTTGCCCAGGGCCTGCAGCTTCTCGGTCTTCTTCTTGTCGTTCTCGCTGTCGTCGTTGCCGCCGGCTCCCAAGGCCGGATCGATGTTGCCGCCTCGGGCCGGCTTGTAGGCATCGTTTGGTCCGTGGAGCGAGCGGATTTGCAGGTGGGTGCCGCTGGGGCCAGGCTTCGTGACCCGGTTGGCGTCGTTACGCTTGGTGCTGGAGAGGGCCCTTGCCCGCTTGTTGAGCGTGGGCTTCTGGCTGGTATGGACTCCAGGCTTGGGGTAGGGAAGAATGGCGACGGGTCCAAGGCTGGTGGCGGCAGCGCTAGGAACGGTAGCGGGCGTAGCGGCTTGGGTGGTGATAGGGCCGGCGTTGCCGGTGTTAGGGGTGGTGTTGGGGTTTGAGGCGAGGGCGGGCACCTGGTCCTGGGCGTTGTTTAGGCACTCAGTTGTTGATGCCAACTAGACGTGGTCACGCGGGTTGGAGGGCTTGGAACAGAAGCAGATAGGTAGGTAAGAGATTGGTGTAGGTCTAGGTGTGAGGTTGAAGAGAAGAGAAGAAGTTTTGTGGGAGGCCTGGGAAATTTATCTAAGAGTTAAAGGTAGAAGGGCATAGTTGCCCATTCCATTTGGTGTTGAAAGACTTGTGCCTCGCCTTGGGAATCCCCGGCTACTATTTTGAGGATGGCGAGGCGGCTCAAGGTGATGATGTCGATGAGGAGGAGGAGGAGGGGAAGGAGAATAATGAGGAGGACGAGATTGAACTCGAGGATTCGTAAGTCAGGGGCTGTGATGGCTTTGGTACTTACGTAGAGACAACGAAGCGCAATGTGTTGGCTTGGTTTCTGTTCGGTTGTAAAGAATTCCTTTTCAGCTCTAAGTTGGCTGATCATCTTGTTCAATGCGAATAGGAGACTTGTGGCCAACGATAGATGAAGAGACATCTTTAGAAGAAGGTAAAGGGTTTTATATAGGTTGGAGATTTGCTAATGTGTAAATGGGAAAGGGGAAAGGCGTGGATGTTCAGAAGAGCAGAAATGATTTGCTTGGGTTTTAAGGAGAGAAGTTGGACTACGACGCGCAAAAATTAGGAAGGTGCCCAGGTGGTTTGTTTAGTCGGTGAGTCAATCGGATAAACATTCGTATAAGTCGGCTCATTCCACCCGACTAATTCTTGATCGAGTCATCTTCGCTCTTACTTCACAGATGATTATCTGCATGTACGCACTTACCTTGCACAGGCTACCCACTAACAGCCACCAATATCAATGTTCGTAACTGCCGTAGCTCTAAGCATACGTCAAGTCTCCAAGAAGCCTCGCCTTGACAAGAAAAAGCTTCGAGATTTCCCGTATAATGATCAGATATTAGAATTTGGCCCCTGAATGTGATTCCCCTTGTATCGGCATCACAGTGCTCTTTGCTTGATACACCAGAATATATACCGCCTTATGAGTAACACATGACAGTATTCTTGCAAGCATACCTTGGATAGGTAATATACGTTGTCATAAAGTTGATTAATTTGTCAACATTGTTTGCGGCGATCAGGTATCAACTGCCCAAACAAGACTGGCGTAACCAGATTTATTCGGGGTATCAAGAAGCTCCAATAACCTCCTGGGTACCTCAGATTATTTGACTTACGTGCTGATTAGAACCAAGTAATAGTCCAAAGTCTTATTTGTAATTGGGGAGTATAAGTTGGCGTTGGTGAATGAAAAGGGGATGGAAAAGGTAAAGGCTAAAGCAGTACGAAACATATTAATTTGTCATATAACTTAGGTAGGTAGGGACACGCATTGGAAAAGGAGTCACTGGTATCATTTAAACCCATTTCTATTATGCCTTATCGCTATTGCGATACTCTCTTGCGATACTCTCTAAAAACAGGCTCCTATGAGTCGCTAGTCGCTAGTCGCGCTAGGGGCTGGGGCCTCGATCGAGAAAAGGAACACAGGGTAACGCTTCTCCTTTCCGTCTGCGGCTTTGCGCTCCAAGGCTTCAATCTCCTCCAACAGGTCGTTCTTCGATGCAGTATGCTTCGCTCTGTTAGCATCCAACTTGATCTGTAATTCATGCTTCTTTCCGTCCTTCTTATCGTCTTCCTTGTCCTTTACGACGTCGATGACGTTTCCGTTACCGTCGACATCAACGATCGTGTCCGCCGTATCTAGACCGCCGTCTTCGGTGTAAGCCCACATCTCGCGAATCTCTCCTCTCGCCAAACCCGCAAGCCAAACGGCGAAGACGACACCAGGGACAAGATACAGCAAAGCTGGTTGCGCGTGGCGGTACACCAAGAGCATGGCAAGGGTCATGATCATCGCGAGCAAGTACCCGAACATGGCAGCATAGAAGTACGTCTTGGGGAACGCAGAAGCCTTGAGCGCGGGCGTCGCATCGGGCGACGACTTTCTACCGAGTAGTCCCATGTTCCAGAACCAGTCTCCCCACTGACCTTGAGGGCTCACGTAGTCGGGCTTAACGACCATGCGTTGCGTCTTGGTGCTGGAGATGAGTTGGCCTGAGGATTCGTCTTCGGATTTGAGCTCGACGGGGACGAGCTTTCGCTGGCGGTAGTAGTGCATGTAGTGGTCGAAGCGCAGACACAGGCCGACGAAGATGCCGGGGAGGACGATGTCGCCTAGGCCGAGCATGCTAGCCTTAGTAGGTCCCTCAAAGACGAGTTTGATGGGGACGTCGAGCTTGGTAGCGACAATTACCATGTAAGGACTGCGCGTAGATGTTAGTATAATATTTTAAAAGAAATGGCACTGCTAGACTTACGTGTAGAACACCATGTAGATATCGTAGAAGAAAAGACCGAAGAGGACAGCAGTTCCCGTGGCGAAGGTAGTGGGAGACAAGAGGATAATACCGGCATACGAGAAAGCATAGCCCATGACGTTGGATAGGAATGTTGATTCCGTAGTGTAGTATAGCACATTCGCTCCGACTGCAAGGACAACGCCAAGGATGTCGTTAAACTTGACCTTGAGGGTTTCGTTCACAATACCATGGACCGAGAAGCGAACCGTCCAATGTTCCAGAAGTGAATGGCGAACCTCCCACAGGAACTTGTTTGAAGCGTCAGAAAGTCTCCATTCGGACAACCAACCTGGAAGCGGCGTCTTCTTCTTGTCATCATACACCTGAATAGCAGAGTCATCCGCCTTGCGCCACTGCCCCTTTCTCAACGGATCGACGTGGTACAGCTTTCCATCGCGGGCAGTCCAAACAGTCGGGAAGACAAACCCGGTCAAGAAGTGCAGCGAGTCTGCAAAGAGCTTTCCCATGCTCGCCAGCGACATGGCCGAGAAGTAGACCTTGAGAATCTTGTTCAGGATGTCGGGATCCTCCAGCCACTTGATCAGGTAGTAGAGCCCCATTAGCATCACGCCGGCCATGATGGGGAACACGATAGCATCGGATGGCAGT
Organism: Hypoxylon perforatum; assembly: GCA_028571165.1. Classification (NCBI taxonomy): domain Eukaryota; kingdom Fungi; phylum Ascomycota; class Sordariomycetes; order Xylariales; family Hypoxylaceae; genus Hypoxylon; species Hypoxylon perforatum. Next base: position 2,991,621 of record JAOXNQ010000006.1, read on the forward strand.
AGGCCTTGAACGAACTGGTCCTCCTCGTCACGCTTCTCTCTTGGTCCCCCTTTCTTGCCTCGCTTGGGAGGATTTGCGGATGGAGGTCGGCGGAGGGCGGCGTGAGATCCGATGTAGATGCAAGCCATGGCTGTGAAGATGATTCGGCATTCTAGTAGGAAGAAGCCTCTGTTTTCCCATAGAAGAGCTGGCAAAGCGGAAACTTGCTCAGTGAAGGTCTGGTTGGTGAAAAAAGGGTCAGTCATGTTCGTAGCTGACATCTCGCTTGCCGCGAGTAGTGTTGAATCGTTGCTCGCCATGTCTCTCTGTTGATATCCTTGAAAAGGACTGAGAAAACTGGCGATTTATGCAGGTGCGACGCAAGTATATCTGTTGATGATATCGAGAAGTTATTGAATGTAAACTTTGTTGCAGTAGTCCTTTAACAACTCGATGAGTGACGTCTGAAGTCCGGAGCGATGTGAATGTGATGCCTTGTATTTATGGTATTAGACGGCTACCAGAGGAGAGTGTTCAACTAAGGAACTTGGCAACTTTAAACAAGTACGCCTCATCCGTGTCGGTACGAAACGCCTCGACTCTGTAACAGCTCATCTAGAGACTTATGTCTCTATATTAAAAAAAAGGTTGAAACGAAATGTCTGCCAGTTAACAAGACTCTGTGTGTGAGAAATGCACACAGCGTTTCTAGGTAGCTACGTAAATGTGGCTTTAGTTCATTCGTGTGGCGTATTTAGAGATATCCGATAGCGATATACAACCGTATAATTCTATATTCGGGACACAGCCCCTCCAGAGCTCTAAGCCAGCAAGCTCAAACAGAGCTTCAACTTGTTTGTACCTGGTGTTGCAATATCCTAGAAACATAATATCGTACATCTCGAATGCGCCCAAGATGACGACCAATGTAGTTCTCGAGACCTCCATGGTACGGCACCCTCCCATCAATCATCCTCTCCTCCTCTTCCTCCCCCTCCAACCTATCTGAACGAGTTACGATACATGAATATACTAACCACAGACTTCAACAGGGCGCAATAACCGTAGAACTCTACACCACCCACGCCCCACGCACCTGCACCAACTTCAGCACGCTGGCCTCGCGCGGGTACTACGACAACTGTGTCTTCCACCGGATAATCCCAAACTTCATGGCGCAGACGGGAGACCCCTCTGGGACGGGCCGCGGCGGGACCTCGATCTACGGGGAGAAGTTCGCGGACGAGATCGCACCTGATTTACGACACACGGGCGCGGGCGTTTTGAGCATGGCGAACGCCGGCAAGGACACCAACGGCAGCCAGTTTTTCTTAACGCTGGCCCCGACGCCCTGGCTCGACGGCAAGCATACTATTTTCGGGCGCGTTAGGAGCGGGATGGCGGTGCTGAAGCGTATGGGGCTCGTCAAGACGGATGCTGATGATAGGCCCGTTGAGGAGGTCAAGATTATTAGGGCGAGGGTGCTCGATGATGACGAGACGGTCTAATGAGAAACTAAGGGACATGAAGGCGTTTGGTTGATCTCTACATAGGTACTTCCTGGTAGGTAGGGTAGGGAAGGAGAACGGCGATTGTAGATATAGGAGTAATACCTGACTCGCATGACTTGGCGTTCTGGGGATATAAAAGTTCGATTACTAGATGACGATACCAAACAATCACATTCATCACATTGCGATAAAAGGAAAACTCATTGAAAGTGCATCAACCCTCATAGCCCCTTCGCTATCTGAGGGGATTGTATTACTTATGTGCGGAAGCATTCATTCTAAATATACAGTTTGCTTTGATGATACCTGCTTCAAACGCCGGTTTGTCTCTTCCCCTGAAGAGATGCAGAAGAATGCCGAAATTCCACCCTCCTGATTGTTGTTCATGTTCGTTGAACCCCCGGAACCCCTTAGAATGCAAGGCCGTAGCCGTTTGTTACAAAGATGCTATGCAGGTAATAAGTGCAAGGCGTTTTTAAAAGATAAAAAAAGTAGTACTCGAACTCTCAGCCGGAATCGTGCTCAAATGACGTCTAGTTCTCTAAACCGACGGGAACGCTTATATCAGCTTTGAGATTATACGATCGGCGGGGAGGATAACGTACCCGAGCTCTCCGACTCGCGATCGTCCTCTCCCCCGCCGTTGGGAGCTGAAGAGGTCTTACCATTGCTCTTAGACATGGGCGACGAGAGCAGCGGTTTGGACACGCCCAGCTTCAGCTTCTTGGCCGGGCTGGGCACCTTGGTCACCTTCTTCTTGGGCGCCACCTCGACCGTGGACCCCTCCGCGTCGTCGTCGTCGATCTTCTGCTCGACGACGAGCGACGAGCCCGTCTTGACCTTCTCCTTCTTGCCCGCGGCGCTCTTCTGCTTAAGAATCAGCTTCTTGTTCGCCGCGTTGGCCGCCGTCGGCTTCATCTTCTTTTTCTTCGGCGCCTCGTTCTCGCTCTCGTCGTCGTCGTCCATGTCGTCGCCGTCCCGTTTTCTGGGGCTGTTCGCCCTCGAGCTCGGATGCGGGGTGCCCTTCTGGCTCGACGGCGGCGTGCCGTCCGCGCTTCCGTTCGCGTTGCTTCCGTTGCTGATCTTCTGGGCCGCGGCACGGCTTGCGTTGCGTCCGCTGTTTCCGATACACGAACCCATGTGATTATTCAGCCGGGTGACCAGGATGCAGCGCTTACACTTGCTGCAGGTTGCCGACGGGAACGATAGCATGTTCGGGGGCCGAGAAGCTGCACCACCGCCGCCGGTTCCTCCTTCTGGTGTGGGCGTCTGCGAGTCTGAGTTCTGTTCCAGCTTCTTCTCCATGTCCTTCTTCTTCTTGCCTCTTCCGGGACCCTGTGCAACCCACGTCTGACCATAGATGTCGTAACCGGGCTTGTCGATGTACGGGTGCTTCTTGCAGTATATTATGCTCGGGTCGGGTTTTCTTGATCCTTTGCCGTCCGTGGGGTATAGTAATCTTGGGAGGTGACATCTCGGGCAGACGATGTCCTTGGTCGTAGCTAGAGGGTTGCCCTTCAGCAGCACTTTTCCTTCGTCGTAAACGGCAGCGTCTGTTTCGACCTTGACGTCGGGCCGAATGTCCGGTATAGAAGAATCGGAGGCATCGAGGGCTAGCTTCTCGACGCGGATGGCAGCGGTGGCAGCTCGGGCAATCTTCTCGTCTCGGTGCGTTTTCATTAACAAGTCGTGAACGATGTTGTAGAGTAGGTCGTCTAGGACAGCATGCGCCTATAGCGTAACATGATGAGTAATGATCTTACAAGCCTGGTAATAATTGAATGCAGAGTATGGAATTGTTAAGTATAGCACGCTGGTGACCTACAAGTTTGTCCATATCTGTCGCATCATCGGGAGCTCTGATGACTCCAGCCTTGCCGGTATTTGTATCGGCCATGGCGAATGCACTGGTCGCTAGTGTCTGTGAAGTCGAGGCTGGATGAGATGGAAGGTATAACGCAACAGAGACGACAAAAAGGTAAGATGTTTTCCCCGAGACGGCGGATTAATTGAAATATGAAGTATTAGAAGAGGAAAGGTAATTCAAATGGAGATCCCTTTTCTTCCCTTCGGATTGTGAATATTAAAGTTAGGGAGAAGTTCTAATACTCGTATCCACTGTTAAGAATCCGAATATCGAATTACCTTGTCAGCTTGTACAAGCCCCCTAAGATGGTAAGATTTGGGAAGATCTGGGGTTTGGTGGTTCGGTTCCGTTGGAGCTGACAAGTGAACGAGAGAAAACAAAAAACGCCAGAGTTACATATAAGCAAACTGCAACTGCTCCTTGTGCTTGGGCGGACGATGTCTACTAGCAGCTTGACTTTATTCTCAATCGTCCTGAAATTGAGAAAATAAAATAAAACACCCGTCTAAGGATCGGGCGCGGTCGGAAAGTAAGTCAGGAGAGTCGTTTCCCTTCTTGATAGTAATACCTATCGATTATCTGTACCTAACCGGAGGCTGAAATTTTGACCGGTAAGCCTGACAGTGGTCGTACAGGCTAGCGACGATAGCGAATTAAAGTAGGCCGCTATAAGGGGATAACTGGAAACCCCCATGCATTAGTGGACCGAAGGGTCCCGGATCTTTTGGGATGCGCTACGTAATGCCCTACGGTACCTGAACCGGAACACTTTAGGTACAGCTGGAGTGGATGGAAGTTTGAATTGAATTGTCATTACACGTCCGCGATGTATGAATAAACGTGTCTGATTGAAATGTTTATGAGCTGTTCTAAAAGAACAAACATATTGGTTTGTTTCTTTTTAACTACCTACAATGCCGAAGCCAGGTAGAAACAACCAAGGCTTACTACTAATCTAGTAAAGCTTTCATGAACAATTTCTTCAAGGTGGCACTAGATCACAATAGCATTCATCGATGGGTCCTTACTGTGGTACCTGGTCCAGGAAGTGCATGTGTAAATTCTAAGGTAGAAGGTCTAGATGGGTACTACTGGTGGGGGGTGCCTAATCGATAATCGCCAAGCCTTACTCCTTTCAGGTGCTTTTAGGTGCCGAATTCATGCATCACGCGAGGTTGATTGAGGCACTTAACGCGGGTTGGCCCTGTAAAACTGTAAAACCCGTAATAGTAATAACAAACTAATAAAATCCACAAGAGACTCGTGTCTTATTAACTACCCGCACCCTTTCTTTAGACCTGGCCTTTTTACATAACATGAGAGATGGCAGCAGCTCTTTTTCTCACCAGCTGACAACCTAATAGTACGAACACATCACCACATTAGGTGTAAATATTAGTCTAATCCACCACCGAAACATGTCTCTTCCTTCAACAAACGCCAATGGGCAACCCTCCATACGAAACTTCTTCAAGCCGAAACCGCCATCGTATGCTCCACCACCCAGCGCCGTGTCACGGACAGCGGCGGCAGCAGCTCCTGCAGCTCCGCCGCCACCACCACCACCCTCCTCGGCAACTCCTCTGACAGCCGGACAGAACGGACTTAAGCCATCACCATCGCCATCTTCCACGAGCACACCGGCACCCGCATCCTCAAGGCCAGCGTCCCTCCACCCGCAAGCCACCATCTCCCCAATCCTGCCCGAGTACATCCCCGCCCTGCGGCGCATAACGTCCCTCCTCCTGCCTGTCAGCTACCCCGACACCTTCTACCAGCGGCTCTCCGACCCTTTGTCGTCAGGGGCCTTCAGCCGCGTGCTCCTGTGGACCGACGACCTCTCGTCAGATGCCCCGCCCAAGGTAATCGGAGGCCTAGTCTGCCGGCCGGAACCCTCGCCCTTCGCGCCCTCGCCGAAGAAGACCACCCCCGACGACCACAAGCCCAACGCCGTGTACATCCAATCGCTAGTACTCCTAGCGCCCTACCGGCAGAACGGGCTCGCGGCGGCGCTGCAAAGGCGGCACGCGCTCATGATGGACGCGATACACGAGTACCTTACGCCTCAAGGGGTGCA
>JAOXNQ010000007.1:0-10815 GCA_028571165.1 Hypoxylon perforatum
CTGATGCCACGATGCGTGTGCTGCGACGGCGCGCCGCCGAGAAGGGCGCGACCCTCGTCGAGGTCGACGGGTCGAAGTGGGAGGGCGGCGTGCGCTCGGAGATGGGGAGTCTGGAGGGCGACTTTCAGAAGAGCAATCAGGCGTTGGCACTCCTAGCTACGGCCGAACACCTGAGAGTCCTACAGGCAGACCCCGATAGTCCGCAACCGGGAACAGATTCAAAGTCCCTAGACACCTTAAGCTCGCGCTTCGCCCCAGGCCTGCGCGCCGCGCATCTCCGAGGCCGCTGCGAGACACTTGTAGACGGAAGCGGTATCACGTGGTTTATCGACGGCGCGCACACGTCGGAGAGCCTAGCAGAAACGGCTACATGGTTCGCGCGGAAATACAAGGAGCTGCCTCGCAGTCCGAAACCAATCCTCCTGTTCAACCAGCAGGAGCGGGACGTGGCGAAGCTGCTGGACGGTCTGCAGGAGGGAATCGAGAAGAAGTCAGGGCCTGCCTTCGGCAGCGCTATATTCACGCGGAACGACCTGCGGCCCGCGGTTGCCGGGGAGCCGGAGCGCGATTTGAGCGTCCAGCGTGCGGCTGCGGAGGTCATGGAAGGAAAGACGCAGCTGAAAGAGACTATCGTGACGGATAATGTGAGCGAGGCCGTGGAGAAGATCAGGGCGGTACAACGGGACGAGGGTGCCGAGGTCGCGGTCCTCGCTACGGGAAGCCTACATCTCGTGGGTGCCCTGCTGAAGACGTTGGAGCCGGACGGAGATTTATGATTACATGACATTTATAGGGGGTCAGACTTCGGACAAGTGGCTGGCTGATGATATTATATACATGACAAAAAAGGCGTCCGGAAACAAGATGATTGGTAAAGATCAGGTCGCAAGACCTATATTATATAAGGTCTCAGAACAGGCTATCATTCAACAAATAGGCCAAGGGTCGGGTGATGAATATAGGGGAAAGTTCACTGCCTACCTACATTAAGGACTTCTAAGAGTACACTTCGCGAATCTAGATATATGACACAATATCAGAGAAACTCAAGCAGGCAAGCCCGCCGTCTATTGCATGCTATTATCTTGTACACAGGCTTTCTTTCTCAGCCTCCCCATCTCGTTTTTTCTTTTTGTCTAGGGAGAACGGCTACGCAGGTAGGTAAGGTAAGGTAGAGGACTTGAAAATGTACAAGGGAACAAAGTAAAAAAACGATGCTTCTCTCTCTTCTCTTATATTTCCCCCTGAATTACTTCCCTGGGCCTTCCTTCGCGGATTACTCCACCCTCAAGCTCTGCAGACGCGCTTCGGTAGCAATAACCTATAGTCAACATGTTAGCATCCCAGTCCAAACTTGGGGAAATAAGAATTCACGGAAATTACTCACCTCAAGCGCCTGCTGCACCTCCAAAACCTTCCTCACCTCAGCCAGCCAATCGCGACTCAGCGTCTTAGCCCAGCCCTGCAAGCCATTCATCTCGCGCGCAGCAGCGTCCAGGTCGCCCTCCTCGAGGAAGGTCTGGGTGCGGGTGAGCACGCTCTCGACATCATCACCAGCAGCGAGCCCTTGCTTCTTGAAGAGCACTTTACTCAGCACCCAGCTGGAAGCATGCGAAGCCACGCCCGCGTCGTCGGGCAGCAGGCTAGCCTTGCGCACCTCATTCGCGACGCGCCGGAAGCGGTCGATGAGCTGCGAGGGGGTCGCGATGCCGCGCTGGTACGCCGACGGGTTAATCGACCCGATAGCCGCGTTGACGACCGGGTCCTCGGTGGCGATCTCCTTGAGGGCGACCAATTCACGAACGAAGGGCCGCGGGTGCTCGGTGTCGCTGCTGAGGCTGGCGCGCACGGCCTCGACGGCCACGTGCAGCTGCTGCGTCTTGAGGTTCGTGTCCACGACGTCGTTCCAGCCCGTCGTCAGCGTCTCCAGCTCCTTGACGGCCGAGCTGAGCTGGTCCAGCTTCCCGAGCCTGCCGTTGCGCTCCTCCTCGACGCGCGCCTTGACGTCGTTCAGGAACTGCCGCTTGAGGCTGACGGCCTGCTCCAGGAGCAGGTTGTTGGCCTTCTCCTCGTTGATGCGCTTCTCCCGCTCGATCTCCGTCTTGATCCTCGCGTCGTAGGTCTCCTGGACGCGCTTCATCTCCTCGTCGAACTCGGCTCTCCATTGTCGCTCCTGCGCTTCCATCACCTTCTCAACGTGGCCGACCAGTTGGACAGCGGCGCCCTCGAATTCCTTGACCTTGCTTGCGACTTGCGAAGCGGCGTCCTTCTCAACCTTGGCCTTTAGTTCGCGGATCTTAGAGCCTACCTTGTTGAGTTCGTTCTTGGCCTTGCCGATGGTGGACGAAAAGCGGTCGTCGGAGTTGTCGGCGTTCACAACCGTAATGATATCGTTAAGCATCTTGACTAAGTCCTGTACTACGGGCTCGTCGGCATCCCTAACCTTTAGAGGGTCGATGGGAGACGCGGGAGGGAACCGAGAAGGTTCGTCGACCTCAGGTGGTACGAATCCCTTAGCATCCTTCTTTGACGCCTTAGCTTTGGATGAAGCTTTCTTCGGAGCTTCCTTCTCAACAGCCTGAGTTGCGGCAGCCGGAACAGACGTGGGAGCAGCAGGTTTGGGTGGCTCCGCAGGCTTCGCTGCGGGAGCATCCTTCTTGTCAGACTCAGGGGCGGTAGTCGAGCTCTTGTTCGCGGTAATATTCTGCATCGCACTCGATTGCCTGGTTGCTGGCTCGGTAGTGTCCGCTACCCTCCAAGATGCACCGCTCTGAGGGGATATCTTGACTTGGCCTCCGGTGTCATTGTTCCGGCCACCAATCGTCAAGCCGCCGGGGTATCGCTTCTTATAGTCGAGCTCTTCGAAGTAGAGCACGGCCTGCTCACCGAACGGTACATATTCGGTGAAGAAGTCATGGAAGTTATCGCTGACGCGTGAATACCACACACCACCACCGAACGTTACGGCACCTAATAATACCAATGTGAGGACATAATTACGTAGTCGGCGGAAGAAACCCTTCTTTTTCTTGACGGGTAAAGCAGGAGAGGGAGACGGCTTGGAAACAGTTGTTGTTGTTGTTGCAGGCGGAGGCGGCGGTGGAGTCGGAGGAACGTCTTTAGGCTCGATCGTCGAGGAAGCAACCCTGGATTCCAACTTAAGCTCCGGAGGATCGCTCGACGCGGCGGTTGTGGTTTCGTTAGTGGGCAATTTCGCAGGTGTAGGGTCATTTATCGATGGCTTCTTATCATCGGCAAAGGATCTCTGATCGCAATTGACGTTAGCTATAAGCTTACTGAAGTAAGGAGCTGGCAAGTGACTTCATACTACACTAGCACCGGGAGATCTCGCGATCGCGGACTGCCATTGACGGCCGGCGGCAGCAGCAATGGGCCTGCTGCCTACGGCCTTGACAGATCGCAACGATGTCCGCAACATGAGGGCATCGAAGAGGTTTGCGATTATCGTTGCTACGTTGTGGCGTGGAGGGGAATGTCGTGTGTTATGCGAGGTATTATTAGATGTAAAAACCTCGGGAAGCTTTAAAAAAGCTGCACGTCTTCCAAGTTACGTTGGGCGTAGGGCAATCCCGGCTCAACGCTAGCACGCTCCGGCTCAGTGGGACTTGGAGCAATACGTACCTCCTATCTCCAAGCAATAGTACTACATAGCTGCATAATAGCATATATCTTATAGATACATACCTCACAATACAAGCAACATCGCAGGAAGAATCAACAGCATGACAGTTGAGTTCTGAGACATGCGTATATACAGATCATTGTGTAAGTTCCATGTGCCTATTTATAAATCTGAAATAGTACTAAACTTCTTAGGAGTTAGGTAGTTTAGTAGCATTTTATCAGTGTTCTGCTCACTGTTTGTATATCACATCACATGCTGCTACTCAAGTGCTCATCATACCCGACATCACCAGAGAAAAGTCCGGATGAATATACGACAACCATCATCGTAAGAAATATTGTTCTATTGCATTATTCATCGTGCTTGTAGTAGCTCGGCAACGTCCAGTCTCAGTCCAAGTCTCGTCCCAGGCCGCATAAAAGCGCATAACTTCTCTAACCCCATGCGCGACCGTAATGCATCCAGTGGCCCAGTCCGTACTCTGGAAAAGCTCGATCAGCAACAGTAGAAGAAAAAACAAACACAGGTATTAAAAAAACGTAATGCCTTCCTGCCAAGGAACTCCCTATGAAAATATACACCCGAGCATCGCGTGACCCGCCCTTATGCTTCCTAAACGACGCGTGCTGTCTCTCTAGCGAATCGTGCCGGGCTTGAGCTTGTGGTAGCGTTGGCGGTACAGTTGTCTAATGATTTCTGAAGGACGTTTGCTCGGGCATCGCTTCGAAGCCACCCAAACAAAGGTGCAAGATTGACCAGCCAGCCTAGTATCAGGAGGATTAGTATGCTGCGAGGGACTCCCAACTCTTGATTACACCAGTCCCCGAAAATATTCAGAATCATCCAGACACGCCTCTAGCAGGCGCAAGGCCCTCCTGCCTGTGTGTTTGCGCCTTCCGGTGCCAAGCTTACTCCGCCCGGTCGTTGTCCCGGTCGAGTATGTCGAGGTCCAACCTGATCCAGGGGCAGCTTCTTCGCGATGGCGGTGAAGAGTTCTCGGACATTCTCAGCTGTCTTGGCTGAAGTTTCGAAGAAGAGTAAGCCTGCCTCGTTCGCATACGCCTCGGCCTCGGCTGTCGGGACTGCTCGCTTGTCGGGTTGCTCGTTCACCAAATCCAACTTGTTTCCTGCAAGGGCAATAATGATGTTCTCGTTTGCCTGTCTTTGTAACTCCTTCACCCACGACTTGGCCTTGTCCAGTGACGACTATTTTCAACGTGTCAGCCCAGCTCACAAGATCTCTTTGTTCTGAATGAAAACATACGGATTGGGTAATGTCATAAACCACGACGGCGCAGTTGGCATTTCGGTAGTACATAGGGGCTAAGGACTTGTATCGTTCCTGACCAGCAGTATCCCAGATCTCGAATTTGACCGTGGTATTCTCGTCCAGGGAGATGGTTTGCGTTAGAAAGGCGGCGCCGATGGTAGATTCTCGGTACGAGTCGAATTGATCCTAGAAAATACAGTTAAGCTGGGAGTTTTGATATAAGATATCATGGTTGTAGCTAGTTACCTTAACGAATCTCAAGACTATGGAACTCTAATTTTATGAGGGTTAGCAAAATGTTGTAGCCTCGAAGGCAGACCTGTTGTTGAACTAGATACCTTTCCGACCGCAGATTCACCTGTAATTTAGTTAATACACAATGCCTCTTAATGTAGAGCCAGACCCTAAAGCCATGAACTGTATTTCATACCTAATAGCACCAACTTGAACTGCGCAAAGCGACCGGCCATACCGCCCCTAGCTGCAGGACCTGCTCGGGAGTGGGAAGCCATGATGACTGAGTGATATGGAATTATTCCAAGGGACCTTCAAATGATCGAAGTCGATCCGAGACTTACGAGAAAGTGAGGGGATGGAGGGCCGACGTTGGATGGTTCAGACTCGATGGACTTTGGCTTATCGAAAAGGGATTATCGCCGGATACTAGAGGTATGGAATCAAATAGGACCCTCGGGAAGGACGACAAGGTGCGATATGATATCACGAAGCCTGACGCTTAAGACCCCTAAGCAAAAGAACGATTTGGGGGTGTAGTATTAGTGGCGTGGAAAGGACGGAATGGTGAGAGGCGAAAGTTGGTAAGTGTGCTGGTGTTGATTGATTACTGCCTACGAAGTTGAAGGAAGCTTGAGCGCTAACGCTAAGGTCCTCAATCATCAGCGAGTGGCTGAGTGGGTTAGCGTCAGTGGAGCAACACGTCAGGCGTGCCAGGTGCAGGTCAAAGTCTCGGGTCGGCGGGCAACACGATACGGTGTATGTTTCTTTATCTGAGACACGTGATTCATCACCAATACACTACGACCTAAGTTTATCGTCCTACCGTTTTAGTACATAGTGTAGGGGTCTATCCTTATATCAATATATCGATAGCGACGATAACCGATAAGGGGTGCGTTATCGATGATATCTTAGTGACAACATTCCCTGACAGTGGACCTGTATCCCACCTCTAACAGGGATAGTAATCTCGGCCCTCCAAACGGATTCGAGGTTCCAGTCTTGAAGCTTGGCATCATCGCGAAACTACCTTGTTCCAACTTAATTCAAGTCCCCTGGGGAATATGCATGTGCTTGTGCATTTCCATTTATTCATCGTCAAACAAATTCAAGCTCAGTGGTAACACGTCCTGTTACTGCTTCGCTGTTGTACAGCAAATTCACTTCTCACCACCAAAACGGCGAGCTATTGTCGTCGTCTCACCTTCATTCACTCTTTACCCTTTACTTTGTATCGAGCAAAGCTATTATGAGTGTATAGTGGACGTCGCCAACAAGAAACTAGCCCACCATGTCACTCCCTTTCCGGGACATTAATGTCCACGTCGCGCCCGACTCCTATACCTTCACCTCGCCCTCTTCTCCTAATGCGCCGTCTCTAATCGTCGACCGTCCTACTGGTGATGTACGACTGAGCGAAACAACGTCCTTTCCCAAGCGCGTGTCTCGTGTCTCCAGCATATCTGGTATCTTGGGCTTCATCCGACTGAGACTTGGTAATTCATACCTCTACCTCCCCTCCCTCCTTGTAGTACCAGAACTGACACGGCCCAGACAAGTATGCTATTGTCATCACGAAAGCCCAACCTATGGGTCGCCTTAAAGGCCACATGGTCTACAAGGTCATCTCTACCGACTTCTTGCCTATGCGCGAGCGACAGATCCGCGATCCCGACGAGGACCAGTTCCTATCGTTACTCAAGACGTATATCATGAAGGGACCCATGTACTTTTCCTACGGCGTAGATCTTACCAACAGCTTCCAGAGACAAGCCTCGGCGGATATCTCAAGCCCTCTCTGGATGCGAGCTGATGATCGCTTCTTTTGGAATCGATTCGTGCAATCCGATCTTATCAACTTCCGACGCATGGGAAATCGCTCGCAACCAGGTTCCCAGCCCGCTGTTGACCCCTACATCCTTCCTATTGTATGGGGAACACTCGAGATCCGACCTACAACGTTCAAGAGCACCCCCCTGACTATCGTCCTAATTACTCGTAAAGCACGACACCGAGCTGGTACCAGGTACTTCACCAGAGGACTTGACGAAGAGGGACATGCCGCGAACTACAACGAGACTGAGCAGATTGTGGTCTTGAATGACACTGGTCGTGGCCTCGGCGGATATGCCGGAAGTAGCGATATGCAGAGCGGCAAGTACGGCGCCGAGGGCGCAGAGATGCAGGTACTGTCCTACGTCCAGACGCGAGGTAGTGTACCAGTTTACTGGGCCGAAATCAATGCCCTCAAGTATACCCCTAAGCTCCAAGTCCGAGGTATCGAAACGGCGCTGCCGGCTGCCAAGAAGCATTTCGACGAGCAGATCCGTATTTATGGTGACAACTACTTGGTCAACCTTGTCAACCAGAAAGGCCGCGAAAAGAGAATAAAGGAGGCATACGAGCAAATGGTGCAGATGCTTGTTTCTTCACCGTCGGAGAAGGTTAAGGGCGACGCGATCACCGACGAGAAGTTCCATGTCATCGAGCCTGGCTCCTCTAAGCAGGAGTTCGATCGTCTGCACTATGTCTACTTTGACTTCCACCATGAGACCAAGGGCCTCCAGATGCACCGAGCCATGCTACTTGTCGAGCAGCTTCAAGACGCTTTGATAGCGCAGCAGTACTTCCGAGGCGTAGATATGCCAGCTAATGGCGGTCTCGAGACGAGGAACCACCAGACCAGCGTAGTGCGAACGAACTGCATGGATTCCCTCGACCGCACCAACGTCGTCCAGAGCATGCTAGCGCGATGGACATTGGACCGTATGTTCACTGACCTCGGCCTGCTTCAGCGAGGCGAGACCTTTTCCACCGCCGACCCGGCGTTCGAATTCCTTTTCCGGAACATCTGGGCCGACAACGCAGACACGGTGTCCAATGCGTATGCGGGTACCGGAGCCATGAAGACGGATATCACGCGAACGGGCAAGCGCACGAAGGCAGGTACTCTCACGGACGGTAATATTGCCGTGTCGCGATACTACCTAAATAACTTTCGAGACGGACCTCGACAAGACGCGTACGACCTCTTCCTGGGCGCATACGAGCCCGCGGCTGCTAACATCGGCTCGTCGCTCGTGTTTGCGGACCGCAGACCGATCCTCATCCAGAGCATCCCCTATATATTCGCCTTCAGTCTCTTCTTCATCTTCGTGAGCCTGTTCACGACGCGCCAGCCGGGCTCGACCGTTTGGACTATCCGGCTGTTTATGTTGTTCTGGTTTGTGGTTGCCGGATGGAGTTTCAACTTCATTATCAACAATGGAATGCTATTCGTATGTGACATTACCCTTGCCCCTTTTCATGGCGTCTATTGTGAAAAATACTAACAAGCAATTAAATAGGTCAACTGGCCGAAGCTCAATCCTCGACCTTGGGCAACGGAAGGATACCAAGACGCCATCACCAAGGTCCGCAAGGACGCGCTACTCGGCCCGTTTGTAGCCAAGCACGAGCGTGGCTTGAGCACAGCACGTTATCTTAGCGCGGAAGAGGGCAAGAAGAGGATCGAATGAAAGGAGGATAGGGGACCCGAACTTTGTGTACTTTTATTTTATGGTTCGAAGGCCTTTTGGCATGCGTGGCCTTCATACGTTCTATAATACTTCATGCTCACCCTCTATTAATATGCAGTGAGGCAGGCGTGTGCAGAAGCACATGGCGAAGGTTTGGGGTTTGTCTGTTCTAGTTAATTGTACGAGTATAGTTGAGACTGAATAGAGTCGGCATATTCAAGTGCTTTGTCAATCTACACCTACCTTGGATCAGTAATATGACCTTGGAAGCAAAGACGACGGTTCTGCTATCCTCTGATCGTATGTAACTTGAGTATATATCCTTTTATGCAGACCCCCCTATTTAGCTATTTATAAAAGATAGTAGCTGCAAAATAAAAAGGGTGAAAAACCACAAAATGTTTGGCCGCCTGAGGAATCGAACCCCAGCGTCTAGGAAAGCACATAAGTATATTTTTTAAGGATAGCGTAAACGATATGGCATTCGCTAGACCAAACCAACTCGGTCCTGAAAGGAAACGGAGGTTTCATCTTCGTAATGACTGCAAAGCTAGTATCAATTTATGTCCTTTCAGCCTTTCAGCCTGACCAGCACAGAAACGTCTGAGCGGTGACTTATCTGGTGATCGATATCTAGATATAACTTGCGAATTTTGAGCAGGAATTCACAACTATTATTCCATTTCTACAACTATATAGCATAGAGCCTCATATTCAGCTATTCGTAAAAGATAATAGCTGTAAAACAAAAAGGACGAAAAATTACAAATGTTTGGCCGCCTGAAGAATCGAACTCCAGCGTCTAGGAAAGCACATAGCGTAAATGATATAGCATTTGCTAGACCGAACCAATTCGGCCCTTCGGAAGAGGCTGTGCAAGTTGGTAATGACTGTGAAGCTAGTATCAATTTATATCCTTTCAGCCTGACCAGCACAGAAACATCCGAGCAGTAACTTATCTGGTGATCGATATCTAGACACAACTAGCGAATTTCGAGCAGGAATTAACAGGTATTATTCCAGTTCTACAGCTAGCATAAAGCCCCCTACTAAGTGGCCAGTAAGATGGCATATTCCTCCTCGTATAAGTACAGCACCATTTCAGCCCCTTATTTTCACACCACTTTCCATTTTCCGCTTTCCCATACCAATTCGTGTCGATACACCATACACCATTTCTAATGCTGAACCCCCAAATAAAACCAATATTACCAAAAAGGGTACGCTGAGACAGGAAAAGAAAGAGAGTATAGTATAAAGTTAGGTAAGCATGACGCCCCAAGCCCATCCGCAAGAGGAATATCTGTCTGTCTGTCAATCCCCCAGCAGAAGTCGCGGCACTATGTATGTATAATAAAAAGGGGCGAAAAGGAGGCGAAAAGGAAAGGAAGGGTATCATTAATTATAACAAAATAGACAAGAAAAAAAAGAATATCCCATATCCGAACACTCCGATGAAGAACACAACGCCACACACCCACACACCCACGGGACGTCTGGTGCAAGCCATGGCGATCAACAGCGCCCACGTGCTCATTCGCTTGCTTGCTCGTCTCCAAAACATTCTTCTCTACCCATTTCCTGTCTTTCTTTCCTCTCTTCTTTCTCTTACCCTTCTTTCTACCCATCTTTCATCTTACCACTCTAATCTTCCCATCTCCTTCTCTCCTACAGCCTACAACCAAAGCAACCACCTCACCACCCCCACAACCCCCCTCCCCAGCCCGAGCACAACCCTCGCAACCGTAACAACAAACCACACATACCACATAAACCCAACAAGCACCCACTCAACCG
This sequence comes from Hypoxylon perforatum, assembly GCA_028571165.1. Classification (NCBI taxonomy): domain Eukaryota; kingdom Fungi; phylum Ascomycota; class Sordariomycetes; order Xylariales; family Hypoxylaceae; genus Hypoxylon; species Hypoxylon perforatum. Next base: position 10,469 of record JAOXNQ010000007.1, read on the forward strand.
CCAACCACCCGGCCCTCCTCGCCCACCGGAACCGGCGGCGCCTTCTCCTCAGCATCTTATCCATCGTATCAACGACCCTCTTCACCTTGAGTCTCTGCCCATCCATAAGATCGCGCCCGACCTCATCCGCCTCGTCGGCGGCGCGATGGGTCAACTCCATGAGATCGCCCCCAACCCTCGCATGCAAGCCCTCGACGCGGCGGTGCAAGCGGGGCGTCGTGTGCGACGCGAATCTTGCCGTCGACTGCTCCGACGCGCGGACCGAGCGCTCGATGCTCTCGGACAGGATGCGCGCGGCGGCGGGGAACAGCCGCGTCTGCGGCACCGCGAGCCCGGCCTGCTCGTCG
>JAOXNQ010000007.1:10915-31039 GCA_028571165.1 Hypoxylon perforatum
AGCATTTGTGGGAGTGGGCTTCGGCGCTGGAAGGGCATATGAAGAGTGCAACTGGAGCCTGAAGCAGGCATCGCAAGGGCCATGGCAGGCCCGTGGCCTTGTTGTCGAGCGCGAACAGCGGGTGCGGCTCGTGCGCCCTGCGCGAGATCTCCATGGCTTTGATGCCGGAGCACAGGATCAGCGCGCGCAGGCGGGCGACCTCGCGCCGGGAGATCTGTGTGGCAAATTGGCCTGAGGGGCTGCGCTCTGAGATTGACCAGTGGCGGGCGCCTTGCGACAGCGTTCTGGAACCAATCTGCGGTCGAGTCCGAGGAGGTAGAGAGAGAATCTCGTTTAGATCTTTCGACGTTCTCCGCGAGCTATCGAAGTGAGCCGACGAGACGCGCGACCGTGATTCCGTGTCAGACACATCCGATTCGCGGAGCTGCCGAGATCTGGTACGCTCGAGCTCTGCCGAGGGAGGAGAGGCTTTGCGTATGTCGATACGAGGCGGCTTCAACCGGTCGAACCGGGGCGACCTGCTAGGTGGCGACGTTGTATGAGTTAGGGCAGGGAAGTCGGTCTCTCCCGAGACTGGTTTCTCGGTAGCTATCGATGCTGACTTAAACGGCGGCATGACATCTAGGTAGTTCTTTTGACGGTCACCATCACGCCGCTTCCTAGAACTACTGCGAGACAAGGTGATGGACTCCCTAATTCTACCCCTTTTAGAGTCACCGTCTGACTCGTCGCTTGATGAAGACGATGACGAGCTTTCACCATCCAAGTCTCTCTTCCAAAGAAGATCGGTAACTTTCGAAACACCGCCCCGGATCATGCCATCAATCTTAGCGCCACCTTTGAAGATGCTTCGCAGGCCCACCTGCTCCTCACCTCTGAGCTTAAGACTCCCCACGCTACGGTGGGACTTATGACTCTCGTTGGTGGATCTTGTTATGATCTTACGCGTAAGGCTCTTAGACCTCCGCTCGTCTGGCGATGGTACCCCCTCCGCAGTCACTACCGCCGAAAGACTGAGGGGTTCGGACGGCTCAATAGGGCTTTCTGTCTTATCTTCCCTCTCCCGTACAAGATCTATACCGCGTTCTCGGTCTCGTTCCCGCTCTTTACTACGATCACGGAATATGCTCTTGACTCTCGAGAACGGTTTCCGGCCGGGGGATGCCGGCCGACTAGTCGGCGGAGAGAGGTCCATGCCGATTGTCGGGAGGTAAGCATCAAGACCTCGTGATGGCCGCATAGCGGGCGATTCTGGGCGGGATGAGTCCAAATCCGTGGATACCCTGTATATGTGGCCAACAACCTCCAGACTAGGACGTCCCGAGCCCATTGGAGATCCCTGCAGTACTCTTTCGCGAGTAGCTTTATCTAGGTTTTCGACGATCTCCACTCGCGACTCCTTGCGACTATCTAGCTGCTCGGGACTCTGAGAATTCTTCTCTGGCACTATCATTCTCGACGGTAGGTCCTTGAGGTGTAGTCCTCGGTCAGGCTCGCCTGAATCTACTTTCTGCTCTTCATTTTCCTTCGCCAGCATCTCCATCATCTGTTTTTCCAGTAGGTCCCTGCCATTAGCACTAATGGTTCCGTTACGATTCCGTTTCTTGCGGTCAGCCTCGCTATCCGAAGTATCAGATAGTGAGCCTTTCCTGAAACGGAGGAAGTCGTGATGACTATGAGAAAGACCATTCTGTTTGTGATGCATTCCTCCTCTAAAATCCTGAATTTTCTGTCTTGCACGATCTCGTGCGCTGCTGGGCAAAGACAACTCGGAGTCGATTCTAGCTGGGCTGATTTGGCTAGCTTCCGAACCAACGACAGTATCACCGGTAACATCGCCCTCCTTAGTAGACGACGTAGAAACAGCGGATATGACAGGTTCATTTGTAGAGTAAGGTGTCGATATCGGAACTTCCGCCTTCCGAGGGAAGATCTTAGAATAATGGCGGTCTTCAATGAGATATTTGTTATCGCCCTGTTCTAACCAGTAAGTATCTGCGATCATGTCGGCTGGATCAATGCTCCAGTCGATCCTCAGTCGTTTAGGTTTGGCTACGGTCGAAATAGGTCTCGGGATATTTGAAGCCGGTAGGTCTTGGTCTGTCTTCTCATGTGCTCCGGGAAATGGAAGAATCAAAGAGGTACCGGGCAATACACCCGACAGAGCAGCAGTCTGCGCGGTTTCGTCAATCCAGTCTGTGACCCTCGAAACGTCCGAGAAACCCTGCGCCGACCCATCGATTGCTTTGCGCTCCCTGGCTCGGACTTTGCGATTCCGGATATATTGAAGTGGGTTGTATGGCCGGCCTAACGTGACTTGCGGTGCGCCAGTGAGAGGATTGAGGGGTGCAGTAGAATTTGTGGGAGACGTTGAGAGACCAGAAGACGAAGGTCTAGATCGTGCATCTTGTTTAAGGGGCGGGACAAATTGCAATAGCCTTCTATACTGAGTCATTAATTCTAAATATTCCTTCGCCTTCTGGGCCCGGTTAAGGGTCGAGGAAGAAAATTGATATTGGTAACCCTCATCGTGATTGAACGAAGCTTGCAGAGGGCTTGCTATCCTAGGTGTCGAGACGACCCTTGGTGTTAGGCCCTTTTCGGGCCGCGGTGAGATATTGCGAGAGGTTCTTCGTTGCTGCTGCAGGTGCTGCTTAAGACCACCGCCAGCCAGATGGTCGGGGAGCTGAGCTAGGCGTGGGGGAATCGGAGTCGATATGTTCCTTCTAGTCGACATACGCCTCGACTCGCCCAAACTAAGAGCCATGTTCACAATCTGAGTAGAATCGATGTCTAAAGGTGCGGTGCTGGGTCGTGACGCAGTCGGAATCTTCGAGGTTCCCCGTCCACCGGAGCTATGTCTTCTTTCTGTCTCAGGGGCTGGGCTTAGCACTCGGCTTATTTGGGCACCGTTCGATCTCTCCATATCCTGAATTTCAATACCCAGCCCCGTCTGGGGAAATGCTGTTGCATTTTGCCTGTCCGATGTATTCATGGGAAATTTTCCTTTCCGGCTGTCCACCGGGATTCGAGATCGCCTACGACCATCATCTTGGCTCGTCGACGTCACCTTATGTGGCTCATCGAGCACGGTATTAGCGAGGAGGAAACCTCCACTCGATCTCGGTTTATGCGACCGACGTCGTTTATGTATTTCGTGGTTGAGATCCCTGCCTCCCTGCTCCGGCGCATAGGGGTTCGAGCTCGGTTTGTCGACATCTCGACGAGGATGGGGCAATGCGGCTGTGGTTGCGGGAGGTTCATCGAAACTTGTAGAAGTACTAGATTCGCCAACTTCGTAGCTACCGTAGCTTTTTGAAGATCTCGCGGTGGATAATCGGTGTTGGGGTTGTTGCAGGCGCTGACTTTGGGCGTCGCTAGGGTTTGGGGATGGAATGTCATCGACGCCCTTCATCGCGCCCATAGCGTCGGCCCTGTCAATACTCTCTTTCGCATACCAATAGATACTCTTAAGAATCTTGGGTAAGTCGTATTTTGCTATATGTTTCGAGGTCGTTCGTCGGTATGCCTAGACATTTTGGAAATTCGACAGACTTGGGAACAAAGGGAGGGATTCACTAATAATAGAACCTCGGATCTTGGCTAGGTATGCAAATGACGATGGTAATGCAGTAGTACAGACAAGTCTTGGATGCTTTTTAATGAATACCTGTCGAGTACTTTAACAAGGAAGGATGGAAATACAGGTATCAGATGAAGAAGTGGTTTGCAACCTCAAGACTCATGTTAAGACATGATCATGATCTCCTGACTATGGGGTAGCTGGATAAGTAGCACCTTGGAGCGGTCGCGGTTCACAAGTTCACAATTCACGGTTCGCAGCATGCCAAGTTGCCGGGATGTTTCCAACTATTCCCGACTAACTTTATTTGAGGACCCAAAGAGAACCCCGGCTTCTGGAACTTTAGTGCATGTGAAGTGGATACACGTATTCATGCCTTCAACGCATTATTTCATTTATGTATTATACGGTATAGATATTCATCACTTATGCACGAATCGGATGATCCATACCAAGTTATAACCTGAGCCATTGCGCATCTCATAAATAGCTTTTGTCATACTAATTATTATTAAATTTCGGTTCAGTGACTCACTGGGGAATCAAAAACGTGTTTGCAACTAAGCATCTCATGTATGGCAAGACGGCTGGCCTTAACTGAGTTGGCAAAGCGCGTGGCAGTGAGCCGGGTTGTACAACGTCGAGAAGCAAAAGATGCCTAACGGATAACATTACATCCGTTCTTGGGGTCGTTCTAGCAATGGCTTTAGCTGCAGTGATGCTAACACTTCTTCGAGTATAATTATTATGGCTCAGGTAGGTGTATCTTTGACCTAGGAGTCAAAGACTCGTAGAAGATTCCTTTCCTCAGCAATGCAAGAGATGCTTCAGTTCCCCGTGACAGCTACTGAATCCTTATACTATCGGGTGCGCTTTACTGAGGGGGATCGACGAATGCAGCTGCATCACCATCTCTCCAGATTAGAAGCTGCTGTTCCTTGGCGTAGGTTTTGGCCTATCATAATACGTTCGAATGTCGCGTATTGCCAGTTCGAAGTCGAATCTGTGAAATGCGTCTGCCATCCTCTCAATCCTCTCAGTCATCCACGGGTGAAACGTTTTGTTGGGTAAGCTGTAGTCGGTGGCGGCTTTTGCACGCCTTCCGGCCTTTCTGTCTCGCCAACGTCTGCGCCTTTGCCCCTGCCCTATCTCCATCTCCTCTGTTGCCGGTGACACTTATAGAGACGTGGAGGCCAGATCGCGATAGTTTCCGGACTGCCGCAAGAACCTTCCCGATCATCTTGCGATCGTTAGCGTTCTTCACACCCTGGAGGCTGTTTGGTCCCTGTTCAATACGACGATTAACTCGCCGGACAACCCGTGCCGACTCTGAATAGACCGTAACACCCTGCAGCTGGACACCCCTCGGAAACCCTCGCTTTATGGTCGTGCGAGCCAGTCCGAATGCGTGTAGCATGGCGAGCATGTACGCTCTTGCCGTTGTCTTGACATTGTTACTCTTGAAATTCTGGCCTATGATGGCGTATTTGCGTTCTTCTGCTGGGACTCGATGGTTCTGGGTGGCGCCCATTATTACGTATTCGGCGTGCTGAACAAGACCTATACCGACGCCCGAACGGTACTGGTAGTCCACGGCAGTATGGCAGACCAAGAGAATCGGGACTGTTCTTGTGTGTGCCTCCGCCATGGCGACTATCTAAGATGTTTATAAGTCTTATCTGTTTTGTGTTGGTAGTGGTAGGCAATTTTACCTTAGTAGAGATAGATGCAAAGGAGTTAAACTTGTCAGTGCAATTACTTCAGCTGGATATTCTGAGATTCGAGGATTGGGGAAATGAATGTCGCGTCTAAGGGTAGTTACCTGCGTAGTACCTACTCTATTGGAGAGGAAATTAGGTAAGATGCTAAGGAATATTCCCATGTTGGGTTTTTACCTTTGGAAGTGTCAAGTTATCGCGTTACTAGAATAAAGTCTAAAATTTTCACATCACATTAAAGAGAGTCGCTCACACACAAACCAATACTCAATAAGATTTCTGTATAGAGGTAGTCATAACGCCGGAAAATGCAACAAACTCCCCTTCTCCGAACCTGCCGCGCGACTGAGACATACAAAAGGCACACAAAAAGACAGGCTTTTCCAGGACGTAGTCAGAAAACTACTAGACATTCTGCCCTCTCTATAGGGCAGATAACCAGTCGCCCTCATCCGCCGCTTCAAATCCAACATCCAGTCTGGATACGAAGCGGCAAATCGAATGGGTTCACTGTAAGTTGCCAAGTAAAGGATTCCGGAGTTAAATGTATATAATGACGAGAGTGTAGGATTCGAAGTGAACACGAATAGAATTGCGTGCCTGAGTCCGTGGGTATATGGGGTGTATGATGGGGTTTATTGGCCCCTCTAGTTTTCGATGAAGACGATCAATGAGATATGGGCAAGATGAGGTTGGCATTGTAAGATGCACACTTCGCTTTATTAGTTTGGCGGTTGCCAATTGATGCTAGCGGCCATTCGCTTGGCCGCTTGGGCTCTTCCGGTAAGCATCCGGGGAACAGCAGGTGCTGTCTCGAACCATGCTCGAGCGTTTGGCTCCAGGATGCTACGCTTGGTAGCTGCTTGTTTGCCTTGGTTCTGGATTGTGACGTACACAGCAACAACGATAACGATGATGGCAATGATTGCGACTAGAAAAAGGTCAGTATGTCTCCCGCGAGCAGAATGGAAGGATATAGACATACCACAGATACCCAAGCAAATCCACTTCTTCCTGCGGGTCGATCTGGCAGTATTGATGGCGACACCAACATGTTCGTTGCCCTTGTCAATATTAACGACAGTTTCCTCAGCCTTCTGCTCAATTGCTTCCACGGCGACCTCCTGTTGGATTACGAGAGTGTCCATGTCCTGGAAGAGCTGCGCGAGTTCGAGCATCTGCTGCTCAATCTTCCTCAGCTGCTCGTGTCGGTCCTGGACGGCGTTCAGCACTTGCTGAGCCTGGCCACGACGGTTGCTCTGCATCATCGCCTGCTGGAAAACTTGTCCGCCGGTCTGGTCCTCAACGGCCGCTCGCACCTCCGCTTCGTCGGCATCTGGTCGGACGATGCGGTACTGTCGCGCCATCTGATCTTGCGTCTTCTTGCGGAAGGCCGACTCGACGCCCTGGTACGCTCGAATGGCATCTTTTAATCGGCCGTCGACGCGACGAACTTGTTGGCTAAACTTCTGTTGGCTCTCGGGGTTGCTCTTGAGCATCCGTACCCGCTCAGTCAGCGATCTGTACTGGGCCATAGTCTCGGTGCTAAGGGCGTCGAGTTGGCGGTTAGTGTTGCTCGAAGCGGAGGCGTCAGCGTCGTCGAGGGCTCGCTGCTGGAGCATCTTGAGCTGGTCGAGGTTTTGGTCAATCATATCGATCCCGCGGTTGATTTCCGTGACCTCGTTCAGGACTGAGTTCGAGTTGCCGGTCCCAAAGGAGCCTGCATTCTGGGCTAGGGGAGCCATCTCGACATTGTTCGCTATTAACAGTTAGTATTGCCGCTGGCCGCATCAAACCAATATCTCAGTAACATACAGCCGTAGTCATTGTAGCTGCCCATGGATGGACCATAGTTTGGTCTCGAGGGCAAGCCTCCTCCGTACCCGCCTGGACCAGCATTGTCCCGCTGGTCAAAGGGATTCTGTCGTGCGCCGTATCTAGAATGCACGTGTTAGTCGCTTGAAACGCATGTTCGTCGCAATTGGATTTTGTCGTCGACGTGGAAAGGAGGTAACGAACCCGTACTGTGCCATGATGCCAATTAGTATATAGTCTAGATTACCAGTAACCCAAAACCGAGGAGGAATAATGCAGAGGAAAGAGAAGTTGAAATCTGCGAAGGGCAGAAGGCGGCAAAACTGTTGTCCTGGATTGGGGGTGGAGCATTGAAACACTCAAGGGGTGAACTTCTTACACTCATGGCGCCTCGGGGCTATATGTGTACTAGGGAGACAGCACGCAGCAAAACTTGGCGAATTCGAAAGGTGAGATCGATTATTGGTAGGGATTGGATCGTTTCGAATTGGAATTGAAAATTATTAATATTATTTGTTAGTTACTATTGTTTATACACTAAGAAGACCAAGAATCAATGTCAAAAGAAATCAAAATACTACGAGGCTTTCACGTTTTGATAAAGGAGAGAAAAGGTCATGTTGACAAGTCGACTTGCCAGGCACTAAGCTGCTAAGCTGACAAGCTGATGCCAAAAAAAGGGTCTACATGGGACTAGTCCGAACGTCGCACAAGCTAAGGGGTGGGCCGTTCCCCTTTTAGGCACTTCGAGATGCATGTACCTCGTACAGTGGAGCGGCTTCTCCTCCAATGGGTCGCAAAGCTCGATCCTTTAGATGGTTTCCTTACACATCATTGGTTTCGCAAGGTCCAACATCTGACAATGTAACCGGCGGAATAATTATATGCATAAGTCGGAGCCTATGGGTTTCTCTTGGAATACTCGTGATGCAGCATGTTACATCTAACAGACTTCATCTCAAATCAATTCTAGCCTTCAGACGGAATCTGAATTATTCGTTCATATCGATTTAACATGACAGCCACCACGTGGGTTTAAGTGAAGAATATTCCCTTGATAGCTTAATAGTCTGATATATGCATGTAAGTACCCGCAAGTTGAAATTGAATGCCACGGTACTAATCCTTGGCCTACCAGTGGAGGGAGGCAGTGATCGGCTAGTACCGTTTCCTCTTTCTGTTTCATATAATCTCTACCCTTTTTTCACATACCACCTAACCAAAACATATATCCAATTATCTTTTAAGATTTCCCTTCTATCATTGATCTAATGATGCTTGTCCCTTCGAAGTAAGCACCCTACAGTTCCTACACAAAGTAGAATTTTGCTAGGGGGAAAGGACATATCTAGCATCAGCTTACACGCCTTGTGTCGCCCACACGACTTGAAGATCTAAAAATGGCCCAGCTGAAGGCACTGCTGCAGCACTAGCTTCTGGTAGCGAGCACAGCACAGCATACATAGCACAGCCATCGCGATTCCCAGCCTAGGTAACCCGACTAGGCAAACGGAATAGCCGCAAGATAATTGGCAGACAAGCAGACTTCATTGCCCTATTGTCGCACAAGCGAAAGTCATGCAATTGCAGGTGATGGGAGATCTTGAATATTTGGGTCTCACACCGCCCGGTGTAGAATAAGCCTCGAAGATCAAGGTCAAAGTGTGAGATCGACACATGCAAGACATATCCGTACCAATTCACAGAAGCCTGTTCCAGTTCTATATGCCGATCAAATACCATCTATCGCCTAGATGAGCGAGACACGCATCGGGTTGAAAGGGCTGAGTTGCCGCACGTACACGTCTTCCCCGCCTCTACCCTAAGTAGTTGCCTGGCTGTCGGGTAGTAAATATTGTTGCGGCTCTTCAGTCTCCTCGGGTCAGATCGGTGATAAGTTCGTAGGATTCACTAACTTACCCAGCTAGATCACATTCGGTTCGAATCGTGCCCTTGCTTGCCGGTTAGGCAACCGCTTTACGCAATGGCATGCAACATTCTTTCCAACCAAGTTGGTTATCGTGCAAGCTTCGATTTCTGTACAACCTCAAGGGTTACATGCGTTGCTTGTTCTCATATGGTTACATGCGAATAGGTTTCTCTCCGCCACCAACAGCGGTATCAATTAGAACAATCATTCTTGTCAAGCCCTCTGCGCCCGGACGCGCATCGTCCCGTGAGCCAAATCCGATTGACAATGGAGCAATCGAGCAAGAAGTCGGACGCCACGGCACCTCAAGCCATCCATCATGAACTACGGACAGCTGAGAATAGTGCTGCCTATCTTCTAAGGAAGTTGGAGACGGCAAAACACAGCAACCCGAAGTTGGCGCTGCTTGACGTTGGTGCAGGCTCAGGGACAATCTCGGTGACCCTAGCTAAAGCCATTCCGGAGGGCCGGGTTATCGCGAGTGACGTTAAGCAGGATATCCTTGTGCGGGCGCAGGCTATAGCCGAGTCGGAAGGCGTCAAGAACATCGAGTTCCAGCAGGCAGACATATACAAGCTCCCCTTCGCTGACGGGACTTTCGATGTAACCCACTGCCACCAAGTATTATGTCACTTGAAGGCGCCATCGGACGCTCTGCGCGAGATGATACGCGTGACCAAACCCGGAGGTCTAGTCGCTATTCGCGAAGGTGACCTGGAAACCGAATGTATCTGGCCGGAAGCCCCCGGCCTCCTCAAATTCCACAATATGGCGGCAAACTTCATGCAGCTCTCAGGTGGCAGCCCCAAGGCCGGCAGGCAGTTACTCTCATGGGTTCTCAAAGCCGGGGTACGCCGAGACCAAATCACTATGACGTTCGGTACTTGGTATTACAATTCAGAAGACGAGAAAAGAACCTGGGGTATGTTAATTCATATTTAAGCTTCGTAGATGGTGATATCTAAAGTTGCTATAATTCTAACGCACCCATTATAGCTCAGGCCATGTCAGAACTAGTTCGTGGCGGCCGGATGCGCGGCATCGCGCTTGATGCTAAGCTAGCGACGGAAGACGAGCTAGAGGAGATGGCCAAGGATTGGGACGAGTGGTGGGCCAAAGAAGACGCGAGCTTAGCTATGATGCAGGGCGAGATTCTCATACAATTGTGATCACGAAGGCGATCAAGGTAAGTATTACTACGATTCGTGCTATAAATTAAATAAACATTTCTCCTCAATCCATTGCAAGCCTTTAGAAAATAGGCTGTGTCGTAAATTTACCATCAGCTTCCCAACACTACGGGGATCAGGCTAGAGATATAGCGTAGGTTGTAAATTTCATCGCGATAGTACCTAGTAAACCATCTATTAACTCGACGGAGCGCGAGCTCATATCCATAAATCTCCTTTGCCCACCCCATCCCCCCTCTTCTAGACGATCGCATATGCAGATGCGTAGCTCACGCTCGAGTCGGTCACATCCTCGACCAAGCTGCTGCGCTGGTACTGCACAAACTTGAAGCGATACTTGCCCTCCTCGGGCGTCTCCCTCGCCAGCTCCTCCAGCGCTGCCATCATAACGCCGATAGGGTGTCTCCCGCAGACCGAATTATTTGTCTTACTCAGGTTCTCCACGAAGCTGTCGTGGTCGCCCGACTCCACCGCCTCTATGGCCTGGTAGTCCACCTGCTTAATACTCTCGTGGATAGGCGGGTCGGTCGGCCTCTCAGTCCCCCGCTGCAGCTTCTGCAGCGCGCCGACGCGGCCGCCGGGCGCGTACGCCGTGTAGTTGAAGCGCAGGCCCCAGTGGCAGAAGTCGGAGCTGACGACGAACGCGTTCTGCGGGTCTCGCAGGTACGGCGCCAGCAGCCGTCCGTACTCCTTCTCCTGGGCGCCGTTGTTGTCGCCGACGAGGATCGGCACGACCGTCGGGTAGCTGGCGGGGTCGTCGAGCCCGAACGTCTGGGTGATGCGTTTGTAGAGGTACGGGAAGTGCATCTCCAGCGAGTGCTCGTCCAGGTCGCTGCTGCTCGGGATCTCGCGGAACACCGCCCCGGTGTTGCGTAGCTCCTGTATTATGTTTTTGTCGACCGAGAGGGCCCCCAGCGGCGTCTCGTACGAGGCGAACTTGGTCAGCGCGCAGCCCCGCAGGTAGTACGTGTGCGAGGGCCCGAGGACGAAGATCCGCTTCGCCTGGCTGAGGTCGAGGGCCTTGTACGCCCAGGCCGCGCAGGGCCCCGAATACGAATAGCCTGCGTGCCTTGGGGCGAGACCAGAGTTAGAGTTCTCCGTGGTTTCCAGCAGTAGAACACAGCTTGAAGTAACCAGGGAGGAGAACTTACGGCGCAATCACGACCCTGGCTCCGGGAATGGGGAGGCTGCTGTCGTTGATAGTGTCCGGGACGTTGTTCAGGAAGCCGTCTAGCAGGTTAGATAAGGTATCGGGGTCCCCATCGTACCAGCTATAGGCGTGGGTGGCCTCTCTAGATCCCTTCTGCGTCATTGTCGATCTAAAGTACTTGCGTATGTAGTCCAGGTTTTCAAAGGTTACGGCAAAGTATACGTCTAGACTTAAAAGACACCAGAAGGTAGTAAAGAGAATCTTGAAGTCGGATAGGTCCGGGATGCTTATGTATGTACTGTTAGCTTGGGGGTACCTGTCGATCAACAAATGGTAGCACCTACCCCGCTGCCCCGCGCCTTTAAGAGCTTGAGAAGCACCTGTCGGAAAGCTTAACACATGCATAGATGAGAATGACGTATGTTATGTCATGCCTTTGAAGGCTATAAATGACTAACATAGATGTTTGTGCAATTCCAGCACACGAGAAATTGCTACCTTCAATTGTCAGGTATACATCTTCGTCAAGAGACGAAGTGTTATCCGACAGATGTCTTTCAAAGCTTTACTATACACGGCCAAGGATTATGTTTCAACAAGACATCTAGTATCATGGGGAAAACTCAAGCAAAACCAAAACGATTATACAAAACGTTACATCGCTCAATAAACCCCCATTCTTAGCGACATTCGTTAAATTTATGGGAAAGATGAGCTAAATTTTGAAAAATTTAGCAAACGCTAGCTTCACTCCGTTTCGATCGGAGGTCCTCCGGGTTATGAGCCCGGCGCGCTTCCACTGCGCCATGAAGCTCTTTGTGTTGGATAGGGTTTGCGTATCCTAATCACTAGTAAGCCAATACAACTAGTATACATGTTGGTACTTGGAAACACCATCACGTCGAAGCTATGAAAAACACACTCAGTTTGCGCTACAATCATTCTCAATGGACAGCATATCTAAATTATTTCCGCGACGCACGAGTTAATCGAGGAATACTCAACTAGTCGCAGATCACCTTGAAGTGGGGTAACCAATTGGCCAAGGCGGAGGTGCCACGGTCTCGCATTTATCTTGTCTTGATATTATCCCAAACTATCCATCGAGCTTGGTCTCAGGTAGATCCGACGAGGAGGGAGTGCCTAGCCCCGTGACGGCCGACAGAGCTGCTGTTCCTCGTCAGATACTGCCCTCCATCCGCTATCCCTATTCATATGCTCGGCGAGTTCTATCTCATCAGTAACTACAATCCCAGTGTGTGTAACTGGCGGATTATGGTGCGCTGAGACGCTCACTGAGTGCTGACCGGTTTCATATCCAGAATCCGCATTGCTATGCTTTGGTGTGCTATGGGCGGTAGACGTCCGGCGGAACCACCGATCTGCTTTACCGATAACCCATTGAAATAATGGGTGGTACGTCGGAAAGGAGGCAGCAAGGAACCCGACAGTAACCTCCACGGCGGCGAGTATTTGTGTTGGGACGTAATTCCCTATACATATCGTCAGATTTTCAACCCCGTGCGTACTGAGACGAAGGTTCACCTACAACCGATGTCGGTACCCTCCGGATGCGCCCAGTTCGGAAGGCGAACAATGCTCACAATGCAAACGCTACACGACATTAGCTACTCTCATATTAAGAATCGTATATACTTAAACGACCTACCTGCTACCTATAGCAAATGTCACGAGAATAAGTCGCTTCTTTTGAGATGAGACCTGCAGCTTTAAGACCGTGGGAATTGGCATGATCAAGATGATGAAGTCAGTTAGGATATGGATAGAAGTCGTCGTGGTCCCGATAATTCTGGCGGCTTCGATAATGTCCATCGAGATACAATGTCCGGCAACTGTGGGATCCCACGCTGCCTCGATGGGAACGCAGTATGCGAATCTCAGAATAACCGTTATGATACACCAGATAACTATAAAAGCAGCGACCGCTCGTATCCAGTAGAGAAGGTGGCGAGATGGGAACATAGAGCGGTATAAAGCGAGAATGCTAAGCTTGAGAAGCCCCATAGTAATCTGGTGGATCGCAGAATAGCTCAAGAAAAGCTAGGATACTCAGAGATGATATAATTGAAAGGGATCCGGGTTTTGATACTAACAATATAAGGTGTTCGCACGTCTTCGATAACCGAGAAATGTCGTCCGATACTATAAGCTGTACCCACGGCATTGACTATGAATAACGCAAGAGCGAAAACCTTGGAGCTCGTAAGTTAGAGATAGTGCAGGCTACATAGGTGTGCCACAGGAAGCCTTACCAATGCACCGACTAGAAGCCAGTCGCTCAAGTCGAGCCTAACGCGACCACACAACAGCTGACGAGAAAGACATCGCATTGCGACAAAAGCAATGCAGAGTATAGCGCAAGTCACCACGCAACCAAGCACGATGGGAACTCGAGTCTCATCAGCGTGCGCTTTGGCGAATGAATTCGGCATATTGTGTTATAATGATAATGTGTTTAGCATCTGATGTTCAACGTCGAGCTCTAGTAGTCTGGTAGATAAGGTTTATATAATTGCAATACCCTGTGCCGTACCATTGTTGGCGAAATCAAGAATATGGGTATTGTATGGTAGGGGCGGAAATGCGGCCGAATCTATTCACGACAATCAATCGTCGTTGGGGGCGTGGTGGCGAACGCCGAACCATGCACGATTCCGTCCTGCTTCTAAGTTTATCTACCAGTTATTAGACGACAGTGATGGAGTAGTAAGTCTGGTGTTCTACGAGGCTGGGCACACATATATTAATATGTATCATCTTTACGCGAGCTTTTCTACTCTAGACAGACTCTGGGAGCTGAGCCTTCTTCTCGACGGCTTGCTTCCACGAAGACCTCGAGATCATCCGCCCGTGCCACGCTTCTACATTCGGGTAATCCTTAAGCGGCGAGCGTTCTGGCGATCCTAGAAGCATGTCCACGCCGTCGTTGTACGGAACCCACGCCAAGTCAGCAAATGTCATATGATCGCCTACCAGCCATTGCTTCCCCTCCAAGTGGCGCTCGAGTACCCCAAGAACACGCCTAATCTCATCCTGATAGCGCTTAATGGCGGAAGGTAGTTTTTCGTGGTGTATGGCCATGAACCTAGTTGGAAAGCCGACAATTAAGATCAATGTAAGAGAAGGAGGCAGTGAGTGAAGGTAGAACTTACCAGGCGGCCTGCCCAAAGTACGGGCCCTGGCCGCTGACCTGAAAATGGAGCCACTGGTTCACAAGGTGCTTTTCCTTGCTGCTGGCGTACGTCAAAGTCTTGTCTTTATCATACTCATCGACGAGATACGTGATAATAGCCCCTGACTCCCATAGGACAAAGTCGTTGTTGGGGTCCTCGATGACTAGGAGCGGTCAACCCCCCTTCTTTACAAGCCGTGGCCACAGTATAACCGAGTTGAAGAAAATGTGCCATTGAAACCTACCTGGTACTCGTCCATTGGGATTCAGGTCTGTGAGACGTTTGGTTTTGACATTATCCCGTTTGATTCTTTCTATCTCGTACGGAATTTCTAGCTCTTCGAGAAGTATCATAACCTAAAGTCAGGTAAGTTGGGGAAGGCGGCTTATGGATGTGAGGTTGAACCGTGATTACCTTCAGCGGGTTCGGTCCCTCAGCTATTGAGAAGTTAGATGTCGTAACCAAGTAGAAGCCAATTCAACTTACGAAACAACCATAGGCGAATAGGCTTCATCATGTATATTTAGTTAGCTATGCGCCTTTGAATATGATTGCAATGAGGTAAATAAATCGATATTTCGGAGATACTTAAGAGGATAGCATTTTCTAGCTGGCTACTCAGCGCCACATTAGAGCGCTTGGCTTTGCTGGTCTACACTAACGTATCCCTTGCGTTGCCAAGTACCAACATCGCCTCGCCGATTTGAATCGACATTCATCTCTTAGACGCGAGAATTTTTCTATGTATAGGTAGCGATGAGAAAAGTGATTGGAATCTATGCACCTAGGTAGGTACATCCTAGGTGTTACTCAACTATTCTGCACTCCCGCTCTGGTAGCCCCACTTAAGGAGAAATAGGGGGGAGATTCCATGACCAAAAGTCGTCCGCACAAAACTTCGTACTTCCAGTATACATACCTCTTTAATTAGTGACATGAAGTGGATTGGGCATCTTATATTTTCCATCTTTCTACGAAATTTTGAAGGCCATCTAATAGAAAACCTTAGCTAAGATACCTGTAGAAGGTCTCAAATTCCCTTCTGTTTTTCAAGGGGCAGGCCAACAAGCACGCATTCACATAGATAGGATGACCTCGCTGAGGATATTCAAGTTTTAATGACCCTTCGTGAAGCAAAGCCGATATACCTCACAAGGGACATGCTCTATGACCGATACATCATGTCGAATATCAGCCAAATAACTAGGCCCGCTTACTATGTCGTGAACGGGGAAAACTGGACTCACCAATACCGTAACAATTTTCCAGGGCTTACAAGATGCCGCTTGATATGGACTGCCTATGACCTCGATAAATTGAACTACTAACGCAGCGTAGACGAACAGTTCCCCGACAACTTGGGGATTTCAACATGGCTAATAGATGCAGGGGTGCAGCGTCCCTATAAAGTATTTGGTAGATACCCTGGAGCGAGTATCAGCTAGATGGTTGTGTTAATGATATCACGACGATTATCAACGAGTTGACCGAAGCAAACGGTGAGTTAAACGACAGGGCTTGTCGAACATGTACAAGGGAAAAAAAGAAGCTCGTCATATATATAGAGAAGCAGAAGCAGAGAAGTAGCGCGAGGGTAAAGACGAAATAAAATTGATGCTATTTCCGTGAAACGTATGTTTCCAAGGAGGACAGGTTATTCATAAAAGAGACCCATATGTGACCTCACAAGTCCAGGAATTAACACTGATTAGTATTTTACAATAATCTTCTCCCTCGACTTCTAACTTACACCTTACTTCACCCTACATCGTAGATGCGGTAGAATTGATTCTTACACAATTGCTACGGACCATGTCACAAGGGTTCATTTTGAGGGCTGGGGATGTTAATAATCCATTCTAATAATAAATCGCTTTCGTCCTGAGGTCTAAGAGGGAAAAGGCGGTAGGCTTGGAAAGAGGGGAAGGTCACCTTTTTATAGCCATGTGGTGTCTGGAGTACTATACAACGAGTACGACTATCGACTTATGAGGGGCTTGTGGTTTAGTGGTATAATACTCCCTTAGCATGGGAGTGGTCCGGGGTTCGATTCCCCGCGAGTCCAACATTGAGAGGTCAACTTTTTGCTTTATATTGGGACCTATATGGATAGATGAAAGCTTCAAACTGCTACGTAGCGAGCTGGGGAAGTTGTAGTCAGTTGCCAGATTCTAGAATAATAACTTGGAGGGCTACGAGGTAGTGGGTAGCCAAGAGCTTTACGGGCACAATCCTGACGTCTCGCTTCTGATAGTAGAATGGTGTCTCGAATAAGAACCTCACAGCATGCAGTTCTAGCCTTCCCCTTCTAATGTGATGTTAGTTTTCGGGAGTGACTCGTTCGTTCATGGTAATCTCCAAAGGCCCTACATTATAGGGGTCGCCAGAAGAAGAAAAGAATCAGAACTACCTACTAGGCTGCTGAACTGGCCTTTATGCAAGATGCTGGAGTTAGAGTAATGGAGCCTCCAAGATAGCAATTCTCTTCAGAGTCTTCATTCAACACAATAATTATGGTAGCGGTAGATGAAATACCATCCTACACGGTCGATTGGAAGTGGCTTACTATTGGTAGAGGCGAACGATCGTGCCGAGAAAACAACTGATTTCGCATAGATGAGACGAAGCAGTCGGTAACAGAAGTGAGCTCCTACCTCACTTACTGTTCACAGCTAAGATGTAAGGCTGTACGCCACGCTGTTATTAACATATCCCCATCGTCTTATGTCACTCATGAAATATCCCATCGTATACTACCTAAGATCTTGAAGGTCTACTACCTATCTGTCAGATCTAACATCAATTGATTGATAAAAGGGGCTAGGGGAGGAAGGATAGAGACACGAAGTAAAAACCAGTCGACCCTTGTTCTAGCATCTACTTTATGTCATACGAGAAGATGTCAAAATATCAAATGGTATATTGCAAAGAACCTAACACGAATGTTCCTGTAAAGCCAAGGCAAAAAGCTATACGGAATGAGCAAACGAACCCAACTCCGTACTTGAGTTTAAACAACCCTCGATATCCGAAACGCCAGTGCCAAGTCGTCCTCGAACGCCCTTATGTCCCTTCGAAGCTTCCTGCTCTTGATGATCCCAAATCCTTATTAAACGCGCAATCAAAGCTACCAAACCCGTTAGCAAACCTTTAGTCCAGAAATCCCGGCCCACCCCAGGCCACCTATCCACACCTTCTTGCCGGCGCATATCAAGCATCGCCGCTGCTCACCCAGGTTGGTGATGGAGCAGTGCGAGCACACGTGCTTGCCGCACGCCGCACACCCGGTCTCGGCATCTGCACCGAATCCGTCTACGTCCATCGAGTCACCGTCGCCGAGTCCCTCTCGCAGCGACTGTCCGCAGTCGTCGCAATTGGTGTGCTGGTCGACCTGTGCGCGGACCGCGCCGTGCGAGACGGCAGCCGGTTTGGGAGGCAGTTTCCAGAAGTTGTGCAGCGACGCCTGGGATCCCTGCGACGGGGCAGCGGGCTCGGGCTGAGGCTGTGTGGCGAGGCTGCCGAATGGGGATTGCTGCTCGTGGGCGACGTGCTGCTTCTGGGCCGAGTACAGCATGTTCAGGGTGCGTTCTGCGTGGGGTCTCGTGTGAGCTGGTGGTCCGACTTCAAGAACTACGGAGGACGCGGCTTGGTGGTGGGCGCGCCAGGCGTAGAACTTACGATGGACCTCCTCGTCCGAAGGGCGGCTGTCGCGGAATCGCTTCATGGTGCGGCCGGACAGGTGGCCGGGAGTGGTGTTCCTCTGAAAACGACGTAGAAACGAGGTGTTATCTCCGTCTGTGTCCATTACGTTGGCGAATTGGTCGAGCCGTGTGGGAGAACAGAAGGTGCTGGACGAGTCGAAAGAGAACTCTGACTCGGAACGCTTGCGCTTGAGAACCATTGTGTCGGGTTTAAGATTATTCGGTTATTCGATATTAAGGAGAGGTGAATTATTAAGGATTAGGACGACACAATGGCTGACAAATGGATTGTCAAGCCGTGTTAATGATACTTTGTCGGTAGAGGAATAGGGTGGTCTGAGGATGAGGTGGGTAAGATCAAATGGGGAGGGAGGAGAAAGGGTTGAATTGACGAATGTGGGCTGAGGATTACGAGGATTTAGGTAGGTGGTCACTGCCCTGCATTGGTTGTGTAAGCCGTGGGCCGTGGCTGGAAAATCGCGACCTGTCGCGCTGTAGATACGCGTAAGGCCCACTAAGTTATAGCGCGATTAGTTCGCGTTAAGTGCTTGCCAAGCTTCAGGCCTAGATCTCCAATTCATCAAATTCATATCAAAACAATGCCAACAATATGAGTGTAATCGAGTGCTCGAGACTATTATAATCTGTAGTTGTTAACTAAGATTTTTTTTGGGGATCTAAATGGATGCCATTGTGCTACCATTGCGCCTTCTTTCGATATCGAGAGTCGTCCCACGCCAGGAAATCCAAGTATCGTGTCACTTACCGCAGATGGACGGTCTGGCGTTATATGGTTCGTGATGCAACTGCTACAAGGTACCCAGGAGACTAGAGGGTTTTCTGATGGACTCTACGTCGAATATTGCTTCGAGGCTATATCAGAGACACATTACACGTAGGAAAACAAGGATATTTCAAAATCAGTGGTAGTTCATTAAATTCATACTGTCGTGTCTATC
The DNA here is from genome assembly GCA_028571165.1 of Hypoxylon perforatum. NCBI lineage: Eukaryota > Fungi > Ascomycota > Sordariomycetes > Xylariales > Hypoxylaceae > Hypoxylon > Hypoxylon perforatum. Next base: position 30,156 of record JAOXNQ010000007.1, read on the forward strand.
CCGAAAATCCGTCCAGAGTATCTATCCTCCCATCGGAATAACCAGTAATAGCCAAAGCACATATTTGCCCGAATCGAATATCAGTCCAATTTCCTTAACAATCCCAAAATAGTCCCTTCCTAAAAAAACCCAGTTCCCAAGGTATCCCAATTACAACATGATAGCGCCGACGAGAACGGCAAAGGCCGCGAAGCCCATGCCGAGTAAAGGAGAAGCCAGCTCGGCGGTACCGCGGCCGACGTTGGTGTTGGTCGTGGTAGCGGCAGAGGTCGCGCTGGCAGAGGCCATTGATGCATTAGACTCGGCGGCGGAGGCAGCAGAGTGTGCGCTATCGACCGCGGACGAAGCAGCGGCAGCAGCTGTTCCGGTGGCAGTCGAGGCAACGCTCTCGGCGCTAGCTACGGCATCGCTGGCAGACGACATGGCGTCCTGGCCGACAGTGTTGGCGAAGCTCTCAGCGCTGTTGGCGACAGACGAAGCAAAGCTCTCGGCAGAGCTGGCAACGGATGCACCGACGCCCTGAGCGGAGGTAGCGACGGAATTGGCGAAGCTCTCAGCGGACGAGGCGATGCTCTGGCCGGCGGAAGCGGCGGAGTCGCCGATCGACTGGCCGGCGGAGGCCCACGAGCTGGCGAGGCTCTCGGCCGAGTTCACGACCGACTGCCAGTCCTGGCGCTTGCCGAAGTCGTGCGCGATGCTGTTGGCGATGTTGACGGCCTCAGAGGCAGCGAAGAGTCCCGCCGACTGCGCGATCTGCCACGCCTGGCGCTTCTCCTTCTCGTTTCTTCCTCCGGCCTCCCAGTCGGCGGCGATCTGGCTGGCGGCCGCCTCGGCGGCGCTCGCTCAATACTCCCCCTAAAGTAAATCATACATGGTGTTAAGAA
>JAOXNQ010000007.1:31139-55946 GCA_028571165.1 Hypoxylon perforatum
GTCGACGTCGTCCTGCCACGAGTTCTGGCGGCGCTGATATGGGAGGCCGCTGCCGTGCGCTGACGCGATCGAGCTGGCGACCGACTTGTAGGAGCTGGCGGCGGCGAGCGCCGAGTCCAAGCTCTCCCGCCAGTCCCGACGCATGACGGGCGCGGGTGTGATCATAGCATCCCTAGGTTCAACCGGGTTGGCGACGTGGGCGTAGGCCACGGAGGCAGTGAGGAGAGAGACTGCGAGGATCTGCATTGTGAAGTAGATGCTAGAATTGAATGCCGGGATGGGATGTGGATTGGAATTGATCACTATCACGGTGAGTCGGCAGGTCTATTTGTGCTCGGGTGATTCACGTGTGATGATGGGAGAATCAGCAAAATGATCCTTGAATTGCCGCGAGGTTATTTGTTTTCTTTATACAAATATGAGAACTAGATTAGAGGCCTCTCATCAGAATGTAGATCTCTTTGCGACAAATTGCTGTCGCTGGTCTACGTGCTCTAGGTATGCGGATACCTGCGTCTAGTGTCTCACGTCGTCTTACGCTATCTCAGGCCAGCCTCTCGTTACCTTCCGAGATGCTCTATTCTTTGGTTTTCCACTGGATGAGCTGTGTGTTGCATTTCGTCATGAATCATGTTTATGGTTTTGTGGACCACAACCGGCTGAAAGTAGAACAGCCAGCATCGACGATCGGACCAGACTCTCTCAGATGGCTTACTAAAGAAACAAAGGCGGTCCTAAACGGATAATAACAGTGCCGGGCTGACGGGGGCGATCAGGTACGGTAAGCTGCCCTATCTTGGAAAACTCGAGTCTCAGCGGGTATGAATATGGGGTGTATGTCGTAGACACATAGCAACGTAGTTTCTGCCCAGTTGCCAGTTGCGAAACTATGACGACTCAAACCCACAAGACACTCATCTAGGATTGGCTTGCTGCGTGCCTGGCGTCGGTGCTAATAATCTAATAGTTTCCGACTATGTCCGCGCTAGTTCGCGGACCGGGCGAGCCTCAACGGAGACATGGCTCATTGGCATTGGACGAAATATAGCCCCCTTGCTTCCGGGCTGAAGGTACCTTGGTTCGCGTACCTGTACACTTACTGAGTAGAGTACTCGACCCGCCTTTTCCAAGAATCCTGCTATTACACACAGCTGAGAGACCGAGCCAAAATGGCCGAAGCAACCGGACGCCAGACGCCATTACTTCGCAGGTGAGGGTCGATGACTTGGTTACCTTAAGGTCTTGGCGATCTCCCGCGCAACCTGGGTTACGTTCCCATCACTTTCGCTCAATTGCCGCAGCATCTTAGGCTTACCCCAGATGGGAAGGGCGTACACCTTACAAAGACAGGCAAAGCAAAGAGAGGCCAATGTTTGAGTGCCAAATGCTCTGCTTCCCCTATCCGAAGCCCCCTGCAATTGAAAAGCTGAAAACTTGGTTTTGGCCGAATCTCGCCATCCTCATGGCTTCTTGCATATTGTCGTCGGTTGGTCGATAAGGTATGGCGTCTGCTTCCGTCTTTTGGTTGTATAGATGTAGGTGAGATTCAGTGGCTTTGATCTTGCCTCACTGCCCGCTGCCCGCAGCCACATACGGAATTAAAGTATTTGGTGTGTTGCACGACACGACCGTAAAATTTAAGCTTACCTACCTCTTAACCTACCGAACCCAGATCGTCAACGTTGCGATACTTCCACTCATCGTATCCTTGACGGCAGTGGCTTGCTTATAGCGTCGGGAAAGAATCTTCCGTTTGCTTTTATTGATATGTCGCTTTATCTACTTGTCTACTTTCCTGATACTAATATCTACTACTTAACATTTTAGGAACGGGTTATTATACATACCTACTAAACTATAATGCCAAAATCGTTGAGGCTGAAAATTTGAGTAACTTATTACGTGATGTTTGTAGTTCATATAGAAGAACACAATTTTCAACGTCTATGCATTATGCACTGAAACCATCCATCGTCTCATCTTTGACAGCAAGTATGCGAACGTTCTAGTACATCGGTTTTTAGATCTCTCATGTAGTTCTTTGTAAATGGATGTAGATATTGTAAAGCCGGGGAACCATGTCTAAAAAGCTTTTTGTCCACTGCCGTGTAACACTCCCAGCCGGACGGTAAGGATGAGCTTAACGGATAGCAAAGACAAACGAGAGAAAATAGAACCAGGAGAACCTGACATCTTATGTCACGTTGCAACCATACACAAGGACAAGAGCCGCAAGAGTCAAGATACCCGGGATTGAACCGCCCGGCTTATTGCTATCCGTCTCGTACTCGAGGGTGGCGATGGTGGTATAGCAAAGCCACAGAGCTATCACGAGGACGCCTCCGAGGACGCCTCTGCTCCCGGAATCCTGCGAGCTAGGTTAACTTAGTTGTCGACCATTAGTGTAGGTATTCAGTACTTCAGATTGAAGTTCCCATATACGGTTCGATAATACGCAAACCGTCCCGTCCGGTGCTACCTATCTGCAAGTCCATGCGGCCGCACATCCCAGCCGTGCCATGGTTCGAGACGGGTTACCTACAGGACGCCCGTCATGCTCATGCGGGGAGCCGGGCCCGGTGGCTGCTGTCAGGAGATCTAGAAGGTGGTGTCGTGCGTAAAACATATTGTCAGCGGCGTCCCCTCTTCCCCGTCGGATGCTCCTCCGCCGCCGATATGATTCACCACCTGACTTCTTCATCCAGCACGCTGAGGGATCGATCTGGATCCCGACTGAAAGCCCGATGGATCAGTAATACTATCTGTGTTGCTTCGGGCTTGCGCTCAGCTAGGCCTGGCTCGGCTGGTCTGGCTGATGGGCCGAGATGTGAGGTCCTATGTACGCGCTGCTTGTCAGGAAAGATGGAGATAAGGAAGATCTACATGCGATCTACAAGTCGATGCAGAAGTTACCACGTGGGTGAGTGTGGATGGTGTGACGAGAAGGAGCACCTTAGTCCTGGACGAGACTGGCTCGGAGGTCTGCATAACGGCCCAGGCCGTCGTGTAGATCTATGTCTGTCAATATGGGTATGGTAACATATTAAGATATCGATGGGGTAAGAGGGTATCATGGCTCAATTATATGGATACAGAATTAGAATAGAAAGGAATAGGAAGTAGTGCACACTAGAATATAGAGACATGCAAGAATTTATTATAGACTGTGTTTGAATTTTGAGGATATCATTTACTTCATATATTCTATGTACATTCAGGTCCCAACATTAAAGAATTATCTAGGCATGTATTGCTGATAAATAAGTGATATTATGAAGTCTTCTTGGCTTCGTGTAGTCGTACTTGGACACCGGTGCCAGACCGATTCTCGATGGCGTGGTGCAGGCGAACCCTGTTATCGCCCTGCTCCATGTTCTCGATGCGGTCGTACTTCTGGCAGAACCGCGAGATGACATAGCTGACTTCTTGACGTCCGAATTGCTCTATTGTAGAAATTAGTGAATAATCTGAGGAAAAGACATGGATGACAGGTAGAAAAAAAAGGAGCAACTTACGACCCAGACACTTCCGGGCACCGGCGCCGAAGGGGATGAACTCCCAGCCAGGACGGTGAGACTCCCATCTTTCAGGGCGGAACTCTTCGACATCCTCGCCCCAAATGTCCTTACGGTGCTGCATGGCATACAGCGGGATAAGCACCTGAGTGCCCTCGGGGATGAAGACACGGGACTTGCCGTCGGGGCCGCCTCCCCGTGGCAGGACCGTGTCCCGGAGTGCGATGCGCTCATTCAGCGGAATCACGGTCACTACGCGCAAGGTCTCGTTGATGATCCATTGCAAGTAGGGGATCTGGCTTAAGGAGCGGAAATCCGCGGGGCTATCGCCGAAGCGCTCAATAATTAGACCGCGTAGCTTCTCGAAGACGGCGGGGTGGCGTGCTAGGAAGTACACCACCCATCCCAATAGGCAACCCGTAGTATCACGACCCGCGATCAGCACATGCAGCGTCTCGTTGCGCAGTTCGCGCGGATCTTGGGTCTCCTTAGCAAGTTCATTGAGCAGGTTAAAGCGGCCGCCCTTCTCAGGGTCAGCGCTGAACTTCTCCGGCGGGTGGGCGAGACGATCGGCGACGAGGCCGTCGGCGAACTTGTGAATAGTGGTACAGTGCTCCTTGAACTCCTTGCTGTTCATGAGCCAGTAGAACTTAGCGAGGGCGCCGCGCTTATCGATCCAGACCTTGGCGGCGTTGAAGTGGCCGCTGAGTTCCTTCTTCTCATCGCTCTGCTGCAGCGAGTTAGTCGACGTGCCGAAGATGAACTCGGTCGCCGTGTCGAGCGTGAACTTGAAGAACAGCGGCGCGAGGTCCACGGTGTCCGTCCAGCCGCTCGCCGCGTCGGCCACCGCGAGCCGGCCCCACAGGTTCTGCAGGTGGTGCTCCTCGAGCTGGGGGTCGCTGATCATTTCGCGCGCGAACTGCGGGCGCAGGAGCGCGCGGCTGTGCTTCCAGATGTCGCCGCGGCTCGTGAAGATGCCCTTGCCGAGGAGCGGCATCCAGCTGAGCTGGCGCGTGTGGCTAATATCAAAATCGGCGCTCGAGAAGAGCACTCGCGCGTTCTCCGGGTCGCGCGTCACCACGATCTCGTAGTCGATGATGGGCACCTTGATGGTGTGGCAGTCCGGCGACACGCTGTCCATCTTCTCCATCACGTACTGTGGGCCCCGGTCTTCTTTGGTGGCCTTCATCGACTCCCGCAGGATCGAGTTGCCGATCAGGTTGGTGCTGCGTATCTCCGGGGGCGGCAGACACCCCAGCGCCGCGGCCTTCGCATTGTTGCGGCGCTTCTTGAGCTTAGACTTGACGACGGTCCATACTAAAAAGACTGCCAAGAGGACGAAGGCACCGGTGCCGTATCTGAAGGGCATCTTGGGCGGAGAGAGGGTTCGTAACAAACGACTGGAAAGGAGGTAACAGTTTAGAGGAGCAGACAAAAGGAAACGGAGGGTGGATAAGAGGCCGACGAGCTCTTAGTAGTGTAGAGGCTTGACGTAAGGAAACTCGATTATTGTGACTTTCTATGAGATCTTCACTCTACAGTCTTGGCCGTCTTCAGCACCACACGAAGTTAGTCGCTAGTGAGTCCTCCTTGCGGCTTGTACTACCTTAGATAGGAGAGCATCCCGGTAGCTACAGAGGAGAATTTTTACAACCTATCCAGTGCTATGAGAGCTATTACTTATCTTTGTTACCCCCTCCATTCCTGAAGCTTACGGAACTTAGGTAGCGTCTCTGGATGATGGATGGATTGCTGGCCGGTGTGGGACAAGCGAAGGAACGGGTAAGGACGCCAAACTGGTTCAGCTGGATCATGACGCGACTCACAAACTATTAACATTTTTTTCTGCACGGGTTAGGTATTTTGGGCGATGGCGGCCAAGTTTCGAGAGGAATCGTATATGTAAGCCCGTTTTCGAGCCGACAACTTAGTAACATGATGATCGTCATCGATACTTGCTTTGCTTGGTTTCTTGCAGCTGGTGGCTTTTGACAGGGGCCCCCTAGCAAGGCCTACAGATCCAAGTATTGGGTACTTAGTCGCTTACATGCCTTAGTACACGCCTTGGTAGAAGACGTGGCACACCGGCAAGCTTAGACCCGTACGCACGGGCGCCCGTAGCCAGGAACCTGGGGGTTCCGCCCAGGGTGTCGAAAGGGTGTGGAGATGAGGGGGATCTCGGGCACCAAGAAACAGGGATACCCCTATCCTTAAACTTGCCTATTCGGGGGGAGCTGCGGTCCGGTCATTGGGCTACTTGATAGGCGCATTGTCGATAGCGTCCCCTGAGACTTGGAAATTGGGGAGAGAAAAAAAAACATAGCACATTGTTGGAACCCGTGTAGTTTTATTAGTTTTAATTACTTGGAAAGCCACCAATGTCACCAATGTTCCGTCACGATGACCAACTATGCTTTTCCTTGAACGCGTACCCACATCGAGATATATTAGGCAAGATGATGTCGATCAGCTCGGGGCGCGTCGAGCTCCTCTCCTAACCTTCGAAAGCCTCTGTAGTACCGACTCTTTTCTACTCTCTGAGAAAACAAAACTAGCATTTTCTTTTCCTTAGTCGCCGAGAGTTGCGTCAGACGGGAAACCCGCAACCTTGAGATTAGAGCCTTCGGTTGGGTTTAGAGCCTCAGAGCTTAGTGTTGATCATCACGATGCACGCCTTCACCTACTTCATTCTCTCGTTCCTGGGCATCGCCCTGAGCTTGCCGCTCTTTCGGGCGGAGCACAAGCGGGACAGCATCCTCAATCTGAGCCCGACCGTCAGCCCCAACCTCAACCTCAGCAACGACAACTCGTGCCTCGGCATAGGTATCTCCGTGTGCGATCCCATCACCGTCAACTCTACCTCTACGGAAACTACTACCAAGTCCAAATCCAATACGGGCTCGGCCGTTAGCTCCGCTCCAAGCTCGACCTCTACGGCAGATTCACTGATCAACTTTGCCGGGGGTTCTGGGGACTCGTTGATCAACATCAGCCCGACTATCTCTCCTGATCTCGGCCTCAGCAACGACAACAGCTGCTTGGGCATTGGTATCAGCGCATGCGACCCTATCACCGTAGACTCCACCGTCACCAAGACCGTCAATGAGGAGAGTGATGATGACACTACGGACACCAGCAGCGAGACGCCTGCTTCCACATACCCGACTAGTACGGCTAGTGCGACCAGCGCAGCCAGTACCTCTAGCTCAACCAGCAAAGGCGACAGCCTGATTGACCTCAGCCCCAATGCCTCACCAGACCTCAACCTAAGCAACGACAACGGCTGCCTGGGCATCGGCATCTCCGCATGTGACCCCATCACAGTTGACTCCATCGTCAACAAGACGGTCACGGGATAAATCTGTCTCACATGTCTTTTTGCAGTTTCTTTTCGTTTCGAGAAGGAGAGGAGGAAAAAAAGGGTGTAATATGGCTTGAGATTTTTTGGATTGTCTACCTCTAACCTCGATTACATTCATGTGTAAATATTTTGTACAAGTCAGATACTCGAACGTCAGCTATTAATGTTTATTGAGATTGGATGACCAGCACATCAAAGTCACACTAGACATGAAAATCCTTACGGTCTAAAAGTAGTAAATGTGGTACCTTCTTGTCTTAGTGCACGATGTATGTGTGTAGCGTGCGGCATAACGCCCAACTGCAATCTGCGTAACCTTTTGTAAGACTCCATTTTCTATCTTCCTAGGGCTGGGTAGGTGCAACTTAGTACAGCCAATTAACTAGGTAGGACGAGGAGCGGCAAAAACGCCGAGGTAATCAGCAACGGAATCCGCTCGGAGGTGAGACGGCCGGTGGTAGAGGGAATACGAGATGGAACCAATCTGTGGCTAGTTGTTAGGGCATGCATAAGCAGATTTCATGGCGATTATTGCCGGAGTCAAATTGCGGCAGCTGGAAATTGCGTTCAAGTGAAGATTTTCTTAGTGGGTGATGAGTTTCACGGATATGGCATAGGTAAGGACATAGGATATAAGATTAGATGTTATTTTTTGGTTATCATTCCGTCTCATACATGTGACAATAATCTAAAAACAATATCAAGTAGATATTTGCATACAATTTTATGCATACCCAAAAGCAACCGACCCCATGCTAATGATAAAAGGAAATACTCTTTCCCCTTTCTCCTGTTTCCATAAGATGCTATACGTTAAGTACATAGTATATATGTGTTTGTGTCTCTGTTTATGGCGTGATGAATTATGAATTAAGTGCTACTAAACAGGGAGATATTATTAGATGGCAGTGACCTTGACTGTGACACCCTCCTTCGGACGTAGTACCAGACGCCACATCTTCCAGTCCTCGGGGTCCGGAGTGTCGAAGTCTCTCTTGAACTCGTACATGCTGAGCAGGCAGCACAGGAGAACCTTCATCTCAGTCTCGGCGAACTTGCGGCCGATACAGCCACGAGGGCCCTGAAGGAAGGTCATGAAGGCGTTAGGGGTGTAGGTCTTGGGTAGGTCCTCCCATCGGTCAGGGTCGAACTGGTCTGCGGTAGGACCCCAGTACGACGGTAGACGGTTGATGGCGTTGGCTAGAACGTAGATGACAGTGCCGGCGGGAACCTTGTAGGGGCCAAGACGGTCATCAGCAACAGACTGTCGCACCGTCATAGGAATAGGAGGGATGTAACGCAGAGACTCGCGGCAGACGTTGTCAAGGTAAGGTAGCTGGTCAGCGTCGGCATTGATGATCTGGTCGCGGTTGAAACGAGTCTCCTTGTCAAAGAGGAAGGGCATGTAGTCCTTGACTTCCTCACGGAGGCGGGACTGAATCTCAGGGTGGGTAGAAAGCAGGTGGATGGTCCAGGCAACACCAGTAGCAGTAGTATCGTGGCCAGCACCGAGGAAAGTCATGATTTGGTCGCGCATGGTCTCAAATGAGAGGCCAGGCTCGCCCATATCCTTAAGCTTCTTGTTGTCCCGCGCAATGAGAGCGAGGATGTCCTTGCCGCCAGTGTTGTTCTCGGCTTGCACTTGTTTCTCCTTGATGATCTCAGTAGCCTTGTCGAGGATGATGTTTCGAGACACTTGCATGTCCCGGTTCATCTTAGATGGGATGTACTTAGATGCGGGAATGAAGGCTTGGATACCGTGCATGACACGAGAGAACAGGTCGAAAGCGAAGACAAGACGGTAAGCCTCACGGATGGGGACCTCCGGGTGCTGAAGGGAGTCGATGTCATAGCCGAAACCAGCACTGCCGATGATATCGAGAGTCGTTCGGTTGAGCCATTCAAGGACTTCGAAAGACTTGGTGGTGACCTTCTCGGCAGTCATCTCCTCACGCCAGCACTTGGCGAGTAGGAGCGACTTGTCCCAGAAAACAGGGGTCAATGCACGGATGGACTGAATCGAGAAACCAGGGGCGAGAGACTTGCGCTGGTGCACATGCTCTGCGCCCTCGGCGAGCAGAACGCCTTCACCCAGGATGCGAACCATCCAGAGCTTAGCGCGGACTGGCTTGGGGTAGTTGTATGGGTTCTTGATGGTCATCTGCTTGAGCGCCTCATCATCGGCGATAGAAAGACGCTCAGCGCCGAATGGGAAGTGGTATCGGATGATGGGACCGAGGTCCTTGTGCCATTGTCGCTGCGGAATACCGCACTCCTGAGAGATGATTTCAAAGAATTGACCCCAGAGGGGGAAGCCGGGTACGGTAGGGACATGTCTTAACTCAGAGATGAAGAAAGGATATATCCAACTGAGCCAGACGACGACATATAGAGGGAAAACGACTGCTACCGAGCTCACAATAGTAGAGACGACGGGCAGTTCAGCATGGCGAGCGTATAGGAAGGAGGCGGCAGCAGTAGCTGCCAGGACTGGTCCAGCGCTGACCTTGTCCATGTTGAGAGCGAAAGATGAGTGAGGATGTGAACCAGCGAGAAGGGAACTTGAGGATGGACTCCAGGAGTTAAGGAGTATATGATATTGGACAGCGACAGCAATCTAGGGATAAGGAATCTGATCGTGTTTACAAGGGTTCACACGATCGACACGAGTATTATATACAGACGAACGCAGACGCGGTAAAAGAAATGCGATGATGCCATGCTGTAAGTCGAGTGTAAGACAACATCCAGGGGTGTATCGGGGTATCCACCCGAGGCCGAAGGGGGGGAAAGAAGCTTTAGACGGGGTATCAGGGTACAAGGTCCAAGGCCCAAGGCCCAAGATCCCAAGAACTGAGGCTTATCGGTGAATTGGACTGCTTGGACTAGGCCTTGGGAACTTGTTTGGCAAAGCTAGTCCAGAACTTGGCCTTTTCAGCCCGCAATCTCGGGACGGCCATGTCTGCCTTTGTGTGACGTCGATCTTTGCAGATATCGTCCTACGCGTTTTCTCGGCTCTTGCACTTCCAGCCAACCGTAGGAGGCCATTTGCACTATAGAGTGACAAAAGCAGCTTGGTCGAGGCCTAGCTAAGAGCTTAGCTGTTAATAGAACAATTGGCAGCTTAGATCCGTTGTCCCTTTTTTGTGGATTCTATGGATTCTAGCCGCTAGGTTCGACGCTGTGACAATATCGCCGAAGGTCCCGGCACCTAGCTCTCCCGACTAACTTGGCCCTATTTGGCTCTGTCGGGTCAATTTCCTCAACTCTACCTCGAAATAAGTGCATGCCACTAGAAAGTAGTATCAATTGGGAATTACCACTGACGTCAGTTCTGGTTGAAAGTGCCGTTCTAGTTGAGTGCGGAATTGTTTACTATCTTGAACAAAACAGACCAGAAACAAGATTATGTGGAGGGTGAACACGCGCAGGTGGAATGGTGTATATCAGTTTTGTTATCATCAAGTCTGACAGTCTGACTGTATTGTACGGCAAGCGACAGACAATACCATGAACAGTCATGTACGGTACCTTGGAAATCCTGGGGGGCGTAAGGGCGTAAGTCAATGGCTTTTTCCCAATACGACATGCAGGGATCAGGAACAATCACATGCATGCAACCCTCTCCCGCAGCTGATTAAGCATACCAATCCAGGTGAGACATATTGATGGCCAAAATAAAAAAACATTCACGACTGTAAGGGGAATAGGGGAATAGCAGATACATACCTGTCTAGGGAATACATGGCTGCCACGTACTCAGTACGGAAACATCTAGTTCCAGACTATAGGCGGGCCTCGAGTCCATTGTATCCATGTATCCACCACAGTTCAGGATTGTCCACAGCTATGCCATCATCTTGTCTATTTACCGAGTTGTAATACCCGTAATTGGCATCAACAATACTGGTGTAACGGCCATTTTTAACTAGCCTTGCCTGTGGGGTAGCTCACAAAGGACTGGCGCTCTCCCGAGACCAAGGCGTTCAGGGCGGGCGTCCTATACCTAATCCAAGGGATCAGGGCCATTCCTCAGCTCAGCGACTCGGCTTAGTTTCTGTCTTGTGCCTTTCTGTCAAGGACGCCGCGGTCTAGCTCTCTAGTCGAACGCGGTATGACATCGTTTGTTTAAATCCGCTCCAGTTGCTCTGCCATTGTCGGTTATATAATAATATCAACCTTCTCCAGCTCTGTGGTTAAGTATCAGGCTCGGAACTTCTTCATCAGACTTCATTCAACACTCATAATCATCTCTGTTCAGCTTCGACCTCCTTCCCCTATTCCCCTTCTCATTTGTTCACCATGTCTTTCGACAGCGTTCACTCGCTCAGTGGCTCGCCCAGCGTGATCAAGATCGCGCCATGGGAAGCCTTCGACAAGGCCTGGATGGCCGTCAAAGGATACCATGCAAACGAGTTCGAGTTTAAGCAGGGCATCACACCCATGTCGACCCTGAAGGAGACGATTGGCATGATTGTCTTGTACCTCGTGGTTATCTTTGGTGGCCGCGAGATTATGCGCAACCGTGAGCCGTTGAAGCTCAATGGCCTCTTCAAGGCTCACAACCTTTTCCTCACGCTGCTTAGCGGTGGTCTCCTAGTTCTCTTCATTGGGCAACTAGCTCCTACTATCTGGCGAGACGGTCTATACGAGAACATCTGCGGTGCCGATGGCTGGTCCAACGAGCTCGTGACTCTCTACTACGTGAGTATTCCTAATTCGGAGACATCTGCATCAGCCTTTGTTAATATGCTAACATGTGAATAGCTCAACTACATCACCAAGTACATCGAGCTCATCGACACTGTCTTCCTCATGGTCAAGAAGAAGCCCCTCACCTTCCTCCACACTTACCACCACCCGGCGACTGCGCTCCTCTGCTACACTCAGCTTATCGGACACACTTCGGTGTCGTGGGTCCCTATCACGCTGAACTTGACCGTGCACGTTGTTATGTACTGGTACTACTTCCAGAGCGCACGAGGTATCAAGGTCGCGTGGAAGGAGTGGATCACCAGAATGCAGATTGCTCAGTTCATCCTCGACTTGGGTAAGACTCCGAACATCTTTAGGCCTTGCGCAAGACGAATCCGCTAACATATGAGTGACAGGTTTCGTCTACTTCGCATCTTGGGACTACTATGCTAGTGCTCACGCTCCTTATCTGCCCCATGTGGGTCGATGCGCGGGTGAGCCATTCGCGGCTTTCTGCGGATGTGCCATCCTCAGCTCGTACCTGGTGCTCTTCATTATGTTCTACATTGCCACGTACAAGAAGAACTCGCGCCGGGCCAATAAGAAGGGCGGCGATAAGGCGTCCATGTCCTCGATGAAGCAGAGCGCCGTTAAGGTAGCCGACAGCTGCAGCGGAGTGGAGCACATCAACAGCTCGATTGTTTCCAGGAAGTGATCTGCTTCCTGCGCTGCCTAGTCAAACCCATCACTCGCATCACTTGCATAATAGCATGGACAGTGGGTACTTCGCTATCAATTAGCGAAGTATTCTTATGTTCCCAAAGGGGAAAGGGGAAGGAAGGTTGTTTTTGTGGGGGAGTTGGCGTCCGTGTTGTCCTAGGTTGGACTTATGAACATGTATAATGCCCTATCTTACCGTAATGTGTATCTATGTTCTTTCACATTTACAGGCTAGCGTTGTCCGACCCGAGCCCCGGGATTAATATCGAAATAAAAGTTTTCCAAATTAAATCTATTTTCAATGTGCCGATGATTCTTCTTACACTTGTGGCGACATTTTTCTCTAATTGTCATCTTGACGTGAAGTTGAAAAAGAGGCATGACCGCCAAGCCACAGCTCTCAGGGAATACGGTTGTCCCTTGTACCCTGTAATCGAGCTAACGTCTTACTATTGCTACGTATACGTTACATGCCGAATAGCCTGGATAGATCTCAATTCAATGGGGTTGTGTACCTAGCCAATCACGCTTGGACTTCCCCATCTTGTACACGATACAAAGCGCTGAGCGTGGGTTAAATCAAGGAACAGGAACATCCGAACAGGGGGATTTTCAGCCTCTCGACCGCTTTTGCCTATTCCGCCCTACCCAGTGCTTATCTGACCCGTCTAAGTAGGCAATTTGTTATTTCCGATGGCGATCCCACTACAACCTTATGGAAATTTCCGCACTTGGGTTTAATAATAGGTACTAGGTACGCTTTCGTTTCTGCAAGTTTCAATTGTTTCTTCCCCTACGCCCCGAGCACCCCCATAACCCCCCTAAGCGACTCCTCAGTGACCCCCCAGGACCCCCTCCCCGCCCAATCACACCTAACTACCGGCCCTAGCAGCTCGTCTGCCAGTCTCCTTATCTTGGTAGGTTACATGAAATACCGCTCGCCCTATTGCCTTATCCCACTATTCTTTTGCGTGATCGAGATCGATCAATGACACCCTGTGTGAATCATAGAAGAGGTAATATCGGCGTTAAACTGCCCCGCGTGACGAGGTGTCTCCTATTCAGTTGGCAGGTAGGAAACATCATAGCTTTGCTATAATTCCATGTTACACATTGAGATCATTTTTATCGATATCGTGACCAGATCTGTGTAGCCAACGCTGCGATTTGCTCGATCAAGCTAAGCCGTAACGACGTCACACATACTACAAACGTCCTAGGTAGGTACCGACGTGGTTTTTTCTCATCTCTGCTAAATTTTTATCCAATAGGGACCTCGATGTTTCAGTCTGCGCGCAGGAACTATTTCTTACTTCCAGTCCGTGCTTACCTGAAGTAGTTAGATAAGCGTTTGGCAGTGGCGGCTTATTGAAGAAAAGTCCCACGCTTAAGGGGCATTTTACTAGACTCCCGGGAACCACTCAGCCCGAACCCAACGAGAGAAAAAAAATTCATTCTGCTTCATTATGCTATGGTTACCAATCAACATGTGAGAGTGACGGTGACGGTGATGTAACGATTCAATAGACATCCTATCGGTCCTCGAATATCCAGTGAGCCTTGTCCTACCACCCAAAGAAAGGAGAATACGATGCGGTTCTAGGCTTGTATACGAAAGGCCTAGATTTCACGGTATGTTATTGTTCACAGATTGTTCGACGGCCCGGTCAAAGCTATGTAGCTTGATTTCGGTGAATTATCTCTTGGGAGCAAATTCTGAGACATGCCTGGACGTTCCAGTACAAAGCAATGCTCTAGCACTCTGGGCACGCCGGATAGACAACGGAAGCAGTTCCAGCAGACTGGGTCAGCGGGACTTCTATTGGCTGGTCTCCGCTGTGAGTAAAAGCTGAGATGCTGGAACTGCTTGACCCGGAAGGATTGGCATAGGCGTTTCCTAGATTCGTACGGATTCCTCCTGGATTAGGAATCGTTGACTCACTGACAAGCTGATCCATCCCCTTGGTCTCGGGCACGTCAATCATTACCTACTTCGATATGACAATTGCTAGCTTGCCCCTATAGAACAGGTAAAAGACCTAACCGCCCGGCTGCTTTACGTAGTAACACCTCAAACGCTCAAACGGTGCTCCGCTCCATCGCCGCAAGATCCTGGCAAGGCGCTTTAGGGTGTATTATCTCGGCTGCCGCTGGCTAGTTGGCGCACCAGCTGGACACTAGACTGTCGTATTCCCCATCCCATGATATCACGGCAACTGGGGGCGCGGGAAGGGCTGTTTCCTTGTCTTTGAGATCGATCTTATCGCTTATATGTCTCGCAATGTTACTTGATACCGGAGTAACTTATCGCTTGTTCGGATAACAGATATCGATACACTTTTGTTGATATTTGCTGCAGCATTCCATGCCAGTCCTACACTACACACACCTCTCAACAACATATAGCAAATACTGAAGTTTCCAAGCTTCAATAATTTTTGGGTGCAAGGCCTAACTAAAGATGTCGACCACATACATCTTGGGCTCTATCAACGAGAGTCGGGGATCGAACTATGAGTTCCTCCCGGAAGGTTCACTCGCTGGGCTTCAGAAGCCTGTACCTTCAGTCACGAACCTCGTCTACCCTCATCTAACGTGGTCAACGCTATGGTTTACGTTACTATGCCTTTTCGTTGCCCTAAATCTTAAGCATATGCCGTTTATATGGCACGTAAGTAGCAACCTTTTTACTCCTTATGATATATCAGACTAACAGGAAATTCAAGTTGCGACTTGTCAATGCATTTCGATTCATCCTGCGATCTCAGCGGCCAGCTGTGCCGCTTACCCCTGCTCACATCTTTCAACCTATCATCACATCCTCATCGGCACAACTCATGGAGATCGATTTCAACATACATAAATCAAACTCCTCCTACTTTGCTGACGTCGATATCGCGCGCACCCATCTAGTCTGCACGTTATTCGCCAAGGGCATCGAGAAGATGCGCGGCGGCACTGCAGCTTACACTGGCTCCAAGAAGCCCGTGTTTGGTCTTGCGCTGGGCGGCGTATCATGCAACTTCAAGCGCGAAGTGCGACCCTACGAGGAATACGATATATGGTCGAAGATCTTAACCTGGGACGAAAAGTGGATTTACATTGTGACGCACTTCGTTCGTAAAGACGCTGCCAAACCAAGGAACTACTCATTATACCCTGAGCAATCGCCTAGTCAGAGCCGTCGGAACAGCGCCGATATGTCATCATCGGATAAGGACTCGTTACGACGTGCGAGCGTCGACAGCGAATCATCTGGTAACAGCGATTGTGACGAGGACAAACCGGAAAAACACATCTTCGCAACCGCCCTGAGCAAATGTGTGTTCAAGTCGGGGCGAAGGACTGTCTCACCGGAACTCATGTTCCAGATGTCCGGTTTATTGCCAGCGGGGAGTTCCGAGGAAAAGGAATTCGACCCGGTCACACTCGAGCAGATCGAGGCCCAGAGACTCAAGGGTCTAAAGACTGCACAGCTACTTGGGGGTCAGACGCAGCAAAACTTGGAATCCGAGTTTGGGGGTGCGGACTGCGAGGCCCTGGGCAGGCACACGGACGGTGCAGGCATCGCTGGGGTAGTCAGCACCCTCATGCAGCTCGGCAAGCTGAAGAAATCACAATTATTATGATCATATACAACATATACACGACATGATCCGACCCTAATTACGGTGGCGTTTTGATACCTATTGCATTACAAGGACCTAGAACTACAGCGGCAAATCCTTTTCTTTGTACCATATTCAGAGCATACCTACTAGAACACGTTAGATAGTACCTACAACTACTCGACAAGAGGATAATGAACTAATATGTTACTTGTACAATATTTTATGAGTTCCATATTCATAAACACATATATCCAACAAAGAAGACTTAATCGAGACTGCTTGACTAGCCCCTATTCTCAACGAGTTCAATACATGAAAGACATAAAATGCAAGGGCATTTACGGAGCATCTAATAAATCTGACACCAATACAGGCACGATAAGAGAAACAATCGGTCGATGGCATCTTACATCTCGCATTTTCCGAACGTTTAAATTAACTACACGGGAATATATCGGCTGTAGGGCATGACCGCAGAAGGGGACGTAGGATTGCATTTCTAATCACCGTAGCACCGTTTGCAACCTTGTGGCGTGGGAAACAGGATCTAGAACGCAGTGGTAACCACACAAAATAGATATCACCATTTGCGCCCATCATCTCGCCCGATGTGTATGCGCGGGCGCGTTCGTCAGGAACGGACTCAATACGAGAGAAAGTGCATATCGCAATTAACAGCCATTGTAAGCCCAGTATGTAGAGTAAAATGTGTAAATTGACAGATCATAACGGAAATAGATCTCACGTTCTACCTCGACTAGCTCCGATCTTAGAGCCGGTAATTTTAATGCTGGAATCTTGTTGGCGTTTCGGGGCGTTCAAGCCATTCAAGCCATCAAAACCCAGTATCTCGTCCATTACCTCATCCTTAACAAAAAAGTGCACTTTGGTTCCCCTAACCCATTTGAGACGCGTCCGACCCAGCTGTCAGCTTAATTTCCTACCCGCTCGATTGGACGTCGATAGCAATCTTGAACTAAGGTCAGAAATGCGAGTTTTGATGCATTAGCACAATCACACAATAGTAAGGGTTCATTGACAACAAAGCGGTAACAAGGGCTTGTGAGTGGTTGAGTTACGGTTTCCTAATTGAAAGATTGCACAGATAACGCAGCAAAATTGTGTTGCCTGGAGGCCAATCCGCTGTAGTTCACTATAGTGCGCTGTAGCTCGCTGTGACCGCCTGTAACCTGGGAAGATAGTTCGAGTTTTTCAGCCAGCCACGTGGGTACGGATACATCATTGGAATCTCGTTAAGGTAAAGACTGAGGCTCCGTTTAGAGGGATCGAGAGCGCTAGGGGAATTTTGCATCATGGGCTTTGCAAGCTTGTGAAAAAAAGGCCCTGGTTATTCAAGGTTGTTTTGTGTCTTAGCCTGGGCTGATGCTAGTCGGCGCGGAGCTAGGAGGGATATGGGCATGCTAATAAAACATTTAGAATGAACATTTCAGGTAACGCGGGCGCGCGGGTCCACGGGTGTGCGGTGTGGCAGCGGCCAGCAGTTCGCACCGTCATTGCTGACGGCATGTACCGAGTACTTGTCGGGCCGTACTACGAAGTACCAAAACGGAAAATAATTAGACTAGGTCTGGGACCAAGGAACAAGGGGGTAGTCTATTGGTCCCAGGAGAGACGATATATCATATGCATACTCAGTCTTCGGTGGCTTGCATGTCGCGGTGGCTTCGGTCCACCTCCGCTAGTGCCATTGTTCCAAGACGGCCGGCCGCAGATCCCTTCCCTTTGTGGACCGAATCTTGACGGCCATATCTTGGTGTCTCTTGTCCCTGAACCGCGCCTCGATGTCTTTCCAATAGGCGTAGCTCGTAAGCTCGCGAGCTTATGAGCTTGCATACCTCGCTTGCCTAGGTATCTTAGCTACCTAAGACCTAAGGGACTAGACACTAGGCAGTAAACAAATCTAATGGAGGTTTCTTCCTTTCAGCTCGTATCCACATCACCGGTAGGATCAACGAGCCGGGCTGCACGCCAGCTCATAGCTCAACAACAAAGCTATTGAATCTCCTAGGCTTGCTTTTAACCCCCCTTTCCTTTGCCTTACTGGAGGGCATGGGTACCTTCAGCTTTCCCGCTCTAATGTATTAGTGATCGCCGACCCTAGACCTGCAAGCCCGTCATGTTCACCTCGTGGGGCCTCACTCGTAGCCGGTAATCCGACCTGTCCAATACCCTGTAGTCTTTTGCTGCTTGCTGCATGTGGTTTCGTCAACCATACAGGCGGAAGAGAAAGCTACCGAATCGCCATCTAGCTGCGTCCGCACGAAAAAAACAGGGCACCTACAGCTTACAAGTGTGGGGGGGCTTGTTGAACCTAACGCCAGCTAGAGATAGTCGGCATTGGTGAGATTCGCGTCCGGTTGCTCATCTGTCCCAGCTTGCGTGGAATTAGATGCGGATCGGCTAAGGCGCAGAAGTGACGTCGCCCACCCCCTTCGACGGTGACACGACCGGATCTCAGGTGGACCGGGGTGCTTGACTAAGTCAACCTGCCCTACCGCGTCTCGAGATGCTTCCTCACCCCCTCTACTTCGCCGACACAGACCCTGACTCGGATATCGACCCTTGTAGTAGTATACTACCTGGCAAGACGCATCCCGGCGACATGGAGGAGGACGGCAACCGTCGCGCTTCGCTGCACCCTTCGCTGCAAGACGAAGACGACATCGTCTCGGTGTACATGTCCATGCACTCCAACGACAGTACTCACGATGGCAGGGCCAGCAGGGCCAGTCTCGGCTCAACCGCCTACGAGGGCGACAACCGCTCCAGCCTGCCCCCGACTAACTCCATGTCCCCCTTCTGGCTCGCCGACGAGCTCATCGGCAGCGTGACCGACTTGAAGGCCGCTCACAGAAGGGACGTATCTATAGCGTCGAGTAAGACGCTGAACTACGGGAGCGAGGCGGACAGTCAACGTCGATTCCGCCTGGGCAGCATCTCAGATGTCCCGGAGACGACACCAGAGACGACAACAGGAACGGAACGCTACTCAGTCCTCGCCGATCTCCTGATCGACGCGGCGCCTCACCTCCGTCATCTGGCCACCGTCCGAACAGACGATGGAGGCTTCCGCGTATCTTCCGACAGGCCAAAGCGTCAACTCGTCACTCCGGTATCAGAACAGCGACACCCAGGAAAGCCGGGGGTGCGACTGAGCCGGACGCAAAAGCCGTATGAGCCATCCATCCCGGAGAGCGAGAACAGTCAGCGCTCTCCGGACAGTGAAAGCGTCCATAAGGACGACTTCCTTCAGGGTGTTCCATTATTTCTTCTTACTATGGGTCTCTCCCTCGTTGTTTTCTTAATATCTATAGACCGTACTATTATTACAACTGTAAGCGGAAATACTACAGCCCCTCTCATCACCAATGCTTCAAGACTAACACGCAAAACCAGGCCATTCCTTATATAACCGCCGAGTTCAAATCTACGGCAGACATCGGCTGGTATGGCTCGTCCTACCTGCTCACAGCATGCGCGTTTCAACCGGTTTTCGGTCGCGTCTTCACACTCTTTAACCCTAAATGGTCGTATCTCCTTTCTATGATTGTCTTCGAACTCGGATCTATAATTAGCGGATGGGCGCCCTCGTCCGCGTGTCTAATCATCGGCCGCGCCATCGCCGGCTTCGGCAGCGCCGGCATCCTGACTGGCAGCTTCGTCATTGTAGCTACGGCTGTCCCGTTAAAAGCCAGGCCTATATATACTGCAGTGGTGGGATTAATGTAAGCTCGCGAACCCCCCTGAAATTGTGGGTGACAGCCGAAGCTAACTGACTACGCAGGTTCGGTGTTGGCGCCACTGTTGGCCCCCTAATCGGAGGTGTATTTACGGAGTTAATTGTATGTGACCCATTCATGACAATTAAAGATAAAGGGCCATCTGCTAACATGGATAGACATGGCGATGGTGCTTCTGGATTAACCTGCCAGTCGGTGCCGTGACGATCGCTGTCATGTTACTTGTATATCACCCGCGGACCCGCGACGGGCCCAAGCGGAAATTCTTCAAGCGCTTCGTCGACCTGGATCTTATCGGAAACGTCATCCTGCTATCCGCCTCCGTGATGCTGTTCCTCGCCCTCGAGTACACGCTTACGGGTGCCTCCTGGGCGAGCGCCAAGGTCATCGGCCTCTTCGTCGGTGCTTTCCTCACGGCGGTTGTCTTCATCCTCTGGCTCTGGTGGAAGCAGAACGCTGCCCTACTCCCGCCCGCGATCGTCAATCAGCGGACAGTAGCCGCGTCCTGCCTCATGGCCTTCTTTACTTATGGCGCGCTCCTGATCCACACGTACTTCCTACCTATCTGGTTCCAGGCCATCTTGGGTTACTCAGCCATCCAGTCCGGTGTGGCCATGATCCCGTACTTCGTGGCCAACGCACTGTTCTCCGTCTTCTCTGGTATCTTCGTCTCGGTCGTCGGGTACTTCACCCCGCCAGCCATCCTCGGCAGCGCGATCGGCACCGTCGGGTGCGGCATCATCACGCTCTTCAGCCCGAACATGAGCACGGCCATGTGGATCGGCTTCGAGATCCTGGCGTCGGCCGGCTTCGGCATGTCGATCCAGCAGGGCTTCACGGCGGTGCAGACTGTTCTCGGCCCGGACGAGCTAGCCGTCGGCACCGCGGCCGTCGTCGCTTCTCAATCCCTTGGCGGCGCCGTCTTCATCTCCGTCGGCAACAGCGTGTTCCAGAACCGGCTGCAGTCGCTCATCTCGCAGACCCACATCCCGGGCCTCGACGTCGCTGAGATCGTGTCCGCGGGCGCCGTCGCCTTCCGCGACGTCGTGCCTGCTGCCGACCTGCCTGCCCTGCTGACTCAGTACGACGCTGCGCTGCACACCGTGCTCATTGTTGCTATCCCGCTCGGTGCTCTGGCGTGTCTGTCGTGCTGCTTCCTCCAGTGGAAGTCCGTCAAGAAGCCCGCCCAGCCAGCTTCGGACGTCGAGAAGCGCGCTTCCGACAGTGAGAGACCGGTTTCTGACATTGAGAGGCCCGTTTCGGACATTGAGAAGTCCGACGTCTCGGCATAAATTCCTTCATAAATACATTCCCGCCTACATACCCATAACATACCTATCTTATACTACCTGGTAGATAGTAGGACGGAAGGACGTCGAGTGTTGTACTAATAGGTCGAGATAGAAAGAGTGTACAATACAAGATTGTGTAATGTTTAATCGCTTGGTAATTTGGTAACATGTAGGATGGAGTAAAGGTAAAGGCGTACGATAAGTCGGCGATTGGGGAAAGGGGTTGGCGTGCAGGGGGGGTATAAAAGTTGGGCAGCATCAACTGGTTCTTGGTACGAGGAACGCATGGAACTCATGAGGCTATATCAGGGCTCTCTTCATTTGTTATAACACTGTCAGACATACGCATTTTCACGTACAATACCTAAGCATATCGTTAATAGACGGCCTAGCTATAAAACATCTATCCATCTAGCCTCAGCCTTTACTTGAATGATAAGTAGATAGGTATTCATGTTCATGAATCCAAACACTATCTACGTCGTGTCACGGCTCGGATTAAATGCTAATCACCTCCTACCTAGTCTTATAATGGGGGTTCGAAGGGCTAAGTGCATGCGGAAAGTAAGCATAACATGAGGCTCAGGGGAAGTGGTTGTTCGGCGCATAACACTTCCTTCCCATCGCACCTATTTCGCTTGGGGGCAATTATTAATTAGATGGGCATGCAGTCACTGAGGACCATTATTAAATAAAGCTGAAAATAATATACCTTAGGTATTATTTTATTAGTTAACCTAGTAATTGAGAAGAATCATAACCCCAACATCCTTTATGTTACCCATGTATCAAAATCTCAAGACAAACCTCACACCCTAAGAGGACGATTGCTAAACAGAAAGACGGTTTTCGGAAAATAGTCATTCCTTGAGAACTCCATTCCCCATTGTAGGAGTTACCTAAGCACCCAGATGCTGTTAGCTAGGTACTTGTGGATTCCAATCAGACATCGTATTCTATAAGTATATTATCCGCTGTCCCCCAGTACACCCTGTAGCTACAGGGCTATGGTTCAGGTGTTTTACACAGCAATGTCGTTATGATAGGTAATACGTAACTGGCGAGCACGTTGGCATGCACTTCCGAAAGCGTACTAAAATCCCAATCGACAGAACGGAGAAACACACTTATTATGGACAAACTGCTCGTCTGAACAAAAATTCTAGGGCCACAGCCGTCTACTAACGGCATTTAATTAATAGTTAACACGATTATCTTCAGGTACTGATGTCTGGTGCCCGTGCTGGTTTGACTTATAGGTACGTAGAGCTAAAAGTACCAGCATACCAAAGCGAGAACAAAGAACAAAGGCGAACCATGTCAAATCCATCGAGCGGGGTAGCCTGCCTGTTCATTTGATGTCTCCTTTGACACCCTCCGTCGAGTCACTCTTCGCTTTGTACATCTCGCCTTTGTTCAACTCGAGCTTATTTTAACTATGGGAGACAATACGACCAGACCAGGCGCCCACGCGCAGCAGACTCCGGGCCGGACGGGCACCGCGGCGTATATAGAAGGCCTGGAATGCGTCAGTGGAACCGTGGGCGCCTTTCAAGGCATCGACACTTACATTGGTGGACCTTTTCGTGGCCATTTTCTAGCGCAAAAAGCCGAAACTGAAGCCAGAACTCGAGCCGAGCGAGAACTTGGAGAGTGGTGCAAATTTCTCTACGAAGAGAGGAATAAAATATACACGCCGGTGCTCACCTCAACTAAATTCTTGGAATACGTGGAGAGATGCGAGGGCGCTTTTAAGCCAGAGGGATCATGCGTGGGCACGGTGCCGTGGGCGTCTTTATTGTACGCGTTGGGAATCACGCCGGATAAAGGCATTGTATCGAAAATTTTCCGGGAAAAAGGAGACGGAGAGTGTGTCATCTTAGAAGTCGATGGGCAAGTGATTTGTCACCTTGTGAATCTATTAGGATTACTCGATTCCAACACTTCCCAAAGTCTTATTGCAAAGTCGCATGGTCGCCATAGCACCAGTATCGGCGACATCCACTGGACGCAAGATCAGGAGACGAAAACTATTTCCTTACGGTACGATCCATGCAACGTAGAAGAGCTTTCAAGTACGCACAAGTTTTTCGAACAAGTCAAAGGAGACCGAGCCGACATCATGGCACGATACAATCTCTCTTTGGACCCCATCCAAGGCACATCATGTGCGAGTCTAGCCTTGCCTCCACACACAGTCTCGTTAAAGGAAAGAATAGAGAGGCTGTCTGAACATGCCAATATATTAGACGATATTCCCGACTGGAGCGTACCCGTCTTTCTTACTGGGAGATGGTTCGATGCTAGAGCTCGCATATATCGCCGAGCATTTGGCGCCGAAAAAGTTGACGAAGTTATCGAAAACGTGTGTGCGAATTTAGATTCGAATTCACCTTTGTATAACAAAGCAGTGAACGACGGCCTGAGACCATCATCGCCCCAAGTACGATACGATCTAAGTCATATTTTTCCTCAATCATCGGAACCCTTCGACGATTCTGCCAAGACTCAGGCTATATATAAGGAGATCCGTTCCGCCTTTGCACATACACTGCTAGAGTACGGCAATGAGCCTGAGGAGAGTTGGAAGTACACGTTATACCTATCACGCGAACATATTCCAGGCTTGTTATGGCAAAGGCAGGTCAATATTATGGATCTTAAAAAGTTTTTCGTTGTTCCCCTAGACTCTACATCCGTCTTATGGAATGGGAGGAATCTTCGGCTTATGGAATGGAAGGAACCTTCGGTCGGAGAGAGGCCATCAGGGTCAAATAATTGTGTCTGAAAATTACAAATGCTTAAAGGGGATGTATATCAAGATGAAGGCCCGAGTCCAAGCTGGCTTGACCTCGGGCGGCTACTCTTTCCATATTTGTATTACTACTTTGTATTATACATTAATCAAACTGGGTACACTTGCAACTGACTCGCCGGTCCGCCTTCTGTTCCTCCCTCAAAGCCGTTTAGCCTTCCTCCGATACCCCAAATCAAATCGATCCGGGAACAAAATCCCATTCGCCTGCCTGAGCAACTCCCTCTCGACGGCCGCCAATCGACTACTCCCACCTCCGCCGTTCACAGCCACCTTCTTCTCGTCCCACGGCAGCAGCCCCATACTCCTTAGCCCCTCCTCACCGCCCGCGTCATTGACATCCTGGACCCCCGGGCGACCCATGTACTCGCGTTCGCCCTTGTTCCCGCTCTCGAAGTCGGGCGCCGGATGTCCCAGCAAGAATGCCTTGCGTTGGCGCGCGAGGTACAGCGCGTTGGTCTGGGTAAGGGGGCACGCGGGCACGTATAACACACTAGAATCGGAAAACCCGTCGTGCAGCGCGTCGGCCGCGTGTATGGTATCCGGATGCCAGAGTACATAATCACCCGGATTCACCTGTGGGATCGGCACCATAGTCTTATCCAGGCGCAGATGCGGGTGCAATGCCTCGCTGAGTTCTTGTATGCAGCCGGGCACGGCGCCCTGGATGACGCTGTTGCCGGCGACATGCAAATTCCAATTTCCCGGGTCGAGAAACCCGGGGCCGGACGCGAAGCGCGGGGAGAAGAAGGGCCTTAAGAGAAGATACGCGGTAGCGAGCCTTAGCATGGGGCACGCGCGCAAGGAGCCTTCGCCGGGCGCGATCGGCGACAGCGCGAGCCAGCCCTGGAACATGCGGAACATGCTGCAGGAGCCGGCGCCATTATACAAATCCGAGGTAGCGCCGAGGCGCGCGCTGCTCTCCCAGGGGTCGTAGTCCTCCCAGCGGCCGCGGAAGAGCCTAAACTCAACTATGCCTTGCTCGATTCCGTCCGACAAGAAATATACTCTTCCCAAGCGGACTTTTAGTACAGTCT
>JAOXNQ010000007.1:56046-74340 GCA_028571165.1 Hypoxylon perforatum
CGGCCGAAGTACTACAATAGTGATGTATCCGAGCGCATGTTTGGCCGTTGCCGAACCGAGCTATTCGTGCACCTGAGGGCCGCCGCATCCGCATGCGGTCCGCGTACGCGACCGGGTGGTTGCTGCTGACGAGGGCGGCCTCGCTGTGCGAGTGCCACATGTTCATGACGAACCGCTGGACCTCGAGCACCCGCGAGTCGGCCCGGGCTCTGACCTGGCCCGGGCCCCAGAACAGCTCGTACAGCTGCGGATCACGTGCCGGGATGCCTTTCGTCGGCGGGTTGTGTCGGAGATATTCTTGCGTCTCTTCCTTCCACGACAGCGCTACGTTTTGCGGGACGACCTTGCGTACGATGGCGACGCCCCTTTTTTGTAACGCATCTCGGAAGGCGGCTACCTTGGTCGGGTCGTGTATGTCAAAGTAGTCGATGATGGGTATTATATCGGGTCCAGCAGCAGCGATGCGGTCTGCCTCTTTTCTTAATTGGCTGAGAAGACGGTAGAACGAATCGGCAACGGCCTTCTCGTTGCCGGCGATTAGATTTCGTTTGATTTTGGCAAAGCGTTCTGTGAGCGGGATGGGATCTGAAGCTGATAGAGATAGGAAGTCGACGGCCATGACTGTTAGTTATCTGGGGTAGGTAACTTGGCTGATGAGAACAATGTATGATCCAGCTATCCAAGTCCGCGGTGGGAGATGTATGAAAAGTAAATCTCTTTTCAACAGTTCCAGCACACACCTCCTAGTTATCCCGATACACAGCGCAAGAGCGCATAGCATAGATCTGACATGGGTGCCCATCCTCGCAGCGACTATAGAAGAATAATGACGAGTCGCCCGTGGGGGTGCCACCGAGGTGTCCGTGGGGGTGTAGGTACTTGCCATATGCAGCTAAATAAATGCTGTGAAGCGAGAAGCTCTGGCTGGGTCGTCGAGTGCATGTAGCGGTAATTCTTGGCCCTCGACGAAGCGAGGACCCATGGGCGCGGCCTAGAAGGGGTTAAGGGCGGCCCATCAGACGTTGTCACGTTGTGCGAGGGTATTAAAGCTGGCGTCGGATCCGCAGATGGTTCAATCTTCGGCAAGGGACTCCGAAATTCAGATCTCTTGGCTTGGGTACCCAGACCCTGGCTTGGATTCACTAGAGCCGATACGGGATCGAGGCTCGTCGTCATTGGCCAGCCGAATGCGGCTCCTGAACGACGCTCCCACGGCCCGTTAGACCGATCATACGCTGACATAGCTGACAGCCCAACCATGCATGAAAAAGCCTCTCCGTCCCGAATATTCACGAGTAGTCATCCTGGGTTCACCGACGTCGTATCACGTATGTCTCCGATTGCTTGCGTGGAATCTCATGCATTGGTGTAAATTGAGATGCAGTTCCCGGCTTCCCAGATTGCATCGGTGTAGCATTCGTGGAGGATATTTCTTGCTGGTACCATTGATTTACCTGGTTTTACCTCGCTTTGATCGGCGAACAGGTGTTTGGTTATCAGTTGAGGTCGTTGACACAAAAATTTGCATTATTTTTGGTGGACGTCCCTGCAAACTTTTTTGCCAACGACCTCGTCAGTATTCTCGGCGGAGTCTGCGGAATTATTATGCTTTCTCTTCGCCGACTTCTTCAGATACTCCACCTGCTTCTTAATCATCTCCATCTGCTTCTCCTGCGACTCCATATGATTCTTCAGCTCCTCCGCCAGCTCCCCCATTAGCGACTTTATCCCCTTCTTCAGCGACTCCGCCTGCGACTCCGCCTGCTTCTTCTGCGACTCCCACTGCTCTAGTTTCACTCCTTCTTTCATTAACACGTAAGCCACTTTTTCAATGTCCGTGGCACCGACTCCTAGCCGTTTAATTAAAGCCTGAGCTGCAGCATCCAACCCTTGATACTCTTTCGCAGTGTACCTGATGGGGGGCTTCTGCCCTTTACAGCAGAGCCAATAAAAGGCTTCGTCCGAGAAGAATATGACACGATCCGGATCATGGACCGAAAGCAAAAGGGACCCCGTAGCCGGGCCAACTCCTTTTAGCTTGGTGATCTTGTTGAGTGCCTCTGCCACGTTCGAATCAGTCCAGTATCCGTCCATGGCTTCTTGAATGGTACTCTCGGCGAGTTCTTCATCATTTGATGACACGAGCTTCATGAGCGTCGTTCGAAATCTGCCATGACGTCTACACCGAGTTAGAGAAATGTAGGCCGGGCCGATATGAGATACACAGCACGGACGACGTCTAGTAAAGCGAGACTTACAGCTTCCAATTGACTAGGTCTTTAATATCCTCAAGTCTCATTTGTCGCTTTGGATTCTTCGACTGTAACTGGTTGACCGCGTCATCGTATCGGAATTGATCTAGCTCAACCAGAGTCTTTTGACCTGGCTTGGCTATTCGTGGTAAGCGTGATTAGCTATCGAGTCACTATATGAGAAAAGATTGTCATTTTTGAAGACGCACCGGGTTTCGCTGATGATATACTTTCGATTAAGGAGTTGTATTTGTCTAATAGTTGTTTGAACTTGTCAAGAGATATGTTATCAGATAGTAAGCTCTGATCTACCATCTTGATTGCGTGTCGCCTTCTAAAGATCTAACGCGTTTGGTTGCTAACTGTAACAATCACTTGATGTCGGTGGGGGTCATAAGGAGTAGGGGTTCAACAATATTCTGTTTCAATATCCGTCAAGTGCCGAAGGTGTTCTTAGTCCCTGACCTTAGCCATGAATGTTGTAGTCTCTTGTTACATAGAAAACAAACGCGCTCGGCTCGCACTTGGAAGTGATCAGCAAACAGGTATAGGTGGTCCGTGTGTTTGTAGAAGTGTTCTAGAAGCCTAGAAGCCTAAAATAGCCCCCAAACTGCATATATTAAGTTTAGCGTCAAAAGGACCCTTGCTCCCTTTTTTCGCTTCCGGCTGAAAAGGAAAAAGTTATCAAATCCATCTCCTTCGACCGTCTGGCCCCCGATTTTTCCTTACAATCCCTCCTTAACCGCCATCCCCGACACGCAAATTACCATCGTTTGATCGTATCGACATTTCACTCCCTTGCGTCACTCACTTCTGCCGGATTTACCTAATAACCAACCAGCAAGATGGGAAACGTAAGTTTAATGTCCGCCCTACTCTTAATCTGGATCTCCGGGGAGAGACAAGATCGGCAGATCCCGGCGGTATAGAGGATAACGAATGCTGATCCTCGCGATAGGGAGCCAAGGCGCAACAGAAGCGCGAGCGCAACGCGAAAGACACCAAGGTTGCCAAGTCGCAGCTCAAGTCTGTACGTCAAGTGTTTTTCCTCTGCGTTAACTTGGAAATCGAAAGCCAGATTGCTGACAGCCATGTCTTACTACAGAACGTCAAGGCCATGGATATCCAGTGCCAGATCTGCAAGTCCACCTTCTTGAAGACCACCCGCGCTCCTCAGTACGTACATCTACCTATATCTTCTAGTAGAGGGCAATGCTATTCGTAGCAATACATGAATATGCGTTGCGAAACAAAAAGGATAAATTTCCTAACCTATCGCAGGCTCACCGAGCACGCTGTCAACAAGCACAGCAAGACCATCGCCGAGTGCTTTCCCGGCTACGAGATACCCGCCGGTGGCAAGTAGACGCGAACCACTCCATCCACCGGTCACTCATAGACGATCGGCATAGACTCAGGATGTGAGAAGGATAGAGAAAGACGGGCATAGCGATTGGCGCACTTAAGGTGTTTAGAGACAAGCAAGACACGGCAAGAACAAGAAGGGAATATTGGGTCGCATGAGGGCAAAACTGATTAATGAGACTGCGCAACGAAGTTAACTGAATTTACGTCGATACACTTTCTAGATACATTATTTGCCTATCGGTATCAATGTGCTTCGACCGCCTGCGCCTGCGTACTGACATCCACACCCTCCCCTTTTGCAGGAGCAGCAGTGCTCGAGCCTTTCTTCTGCGCTGCTGCTACTGCCGCCTCTCTGGCCTGCTGCTCTCTAATATCCTTCAGGATCTCCGGATACCAACGCTCGCCTACGTCAGGATGGCTCTTGACCCTATTCCTCAGCGTCGCCTCGCCCAACGTCTTCGCCACGCCGCCCTTCCTGAACGTGAACTCGACATCATCGAGCCTACCTCCGTTCGCTTCCAGCACCTTCTGCCTCTGCAGTCGCACGACCTCGGGCACCTCCCCCACACCCACCTCCTCCAGCTCCTCGAACGTCGTCGACGCCCTCACGCCCTGGAAAAACGGAATCGAGAACCGGGCGCCGGCGCCTGCCGCGGGGGACAGCACGCGATGCGTGGTCGACGCGCAGACGCCCTGTGTCAGCGCCTCCATGCCCTGGCCGATCGCGACGACGAGCGTGCCGTCGATCGGCGGGCAGTCGATCCAGCTTCCCTCCATATTTTGCACCTGCAGTCCGCGGTGGTTGCTCGCCTGCAGCAGGTAGCTGCTCAGCATACTGTCTTTATGCGGACCGACGCCCTGACCCTCGATCCCGTCGCCGAGCTTGAGCTCCGAGACGTCTGGGTACTTGACGATCTTGAGCTTGTGCTGCTGGTCGGCGTCGAAGTAGCGCGCGAAGGCGTCGGACGGTAAATCGATGGCCTCGGCGATTAGACTGGTGAACTCGAGCGAGATGGCGCCCATCCGCCGCATGTACTCGGTGTACACGGCGCGGAAGTTGAGCAGCACGGACTCGGACGGCCACTGGTTGGGCGCGAGTAGGTTCTCGTAAAGGGGCGCGCCGGGTGCTGGGATAGGATGCTCGGTCGACAGGTCGATCTGCTCGCGGTGGTCGATTTTGCCGGCCGTGATCTCGGCCGAGAGCTGCGAGTAGCCGAGGAACGACGGCGCGTTCTTCATTTCGATCTTGAGTCTTTAGATGGTGCGATACAGATGCGTAAGCCTTCAAGAACAGTTTCGTTTGCGCTTGGCTTGTTCTAGTTATGGGCGCGCCACTTTGCGATCGTACTGGACTCACTTTTCTTCTTTCGGTATGTCGAAGAACGCCTTGCCCTCCGATATCACCTGGTCCCAGAGCTCGGCTGGGATGCCCACGTTCTTGAGGTACAGGAAGCCGACTTCCATCAGGGCGTGTCGCAAGTCCGCTAGGAACTGCGGCTTCGTCTGTGGATCCCTTGCTAGAGCCAGGTCTAGGATCGGGACTGAGGTGAACGACATGGTCGTTATCTACGTAGTTTAGGTAGGTATTCTAATCAGCGCTATATTCAAAGAACTTGGACCTCGACAATTTTCGAAAATAGCTGGGAAGAACAAGTTTGAACTCATCAATAAAAGAATATGGAAGATAATCTCATGATTGGGATCCACTTTATAGCTATGGCGTAATCCCGCTCGACCGTTCAATAAAGAACCCGCGTCAAGACCATAATAATCTTAAACCATTCTGCCGTTGCACGTAAGTTATGTACGTTCTGGTAATTCGTATAAATATGTACATATACCTACCTAACCTAACATCTCGTATAAAGCTCATAGCATGTATAAGTGTTAGTTGAATTGAGGAACTTAGAATCGGCTAGAATACTCATGGATTACATAACACACTCAGCACTACCTAATCGGAAAAAATAAGGATGTATCCACCGATGAAGTTGTACGACCTTGAACTCTCTTTTCTTCCAGTTTATCCTACTCTTCACGACGTATTACCCAGGTCAAGAGCGTTACAAGAAATGCTATCACTCCGACACTGCTAGCCATAGCAGCTAAACCATAACCAACGTTGTGGGTAAAGACGCCAACTAGAATGCTGATGATAATACCCATAAGTATAGCTGCGCATGCGCCAATCCAGATGTTGCGTTTCTTTGGCTTCGCTTTAAGAAGCACGCACTTCCTAACTCCATTGCTTTCCGGGTCAAGATTATAGAATTCGAGAAACCTCTTGTTCTCCAGTCCAGCGTGGTTGAGGGTTGGGCGCTCTCTGAGGGCCTTGCTGATGGGTTGATAGTCTGCAGTCATAACCTCTGGAAGCTTTCTGGGCCCATTGCTGGTATCCTGCGCAGAGCCCTGGATAGATGATTAATGACTATATCTACTTTGTAAAGGGGGTTCACTTACAAGTTCCATAGTTGCATAACCAGTCTCATAGTTCCATATGATATTGTAAAAGCGGGCGACTTCGTTAATACTGCATCGAAACTTCTCCTCAGCCTGTTCAACAGTGTCCTCACTGCTTACTTTGGCGGTCGCTAGCAATCTATGCTCCCCTCTCTCTACTACGATCCTGATGTCTGAGGTACCTGCAAAGACGGGGGCGGTATCTTGGATAGTGTTCAAGGCGCCATGATGGGCAACGGTCGAGGCATCGTGGTGGGCATCAGCTGGAACGGAAATCATAGTTGAAACTTGATATGCGAGACATCTGATAGTGAAGAATGGCTAGGTCAGGATGATCCATTCTACTCGAACTGCGATGCGATGCCTTTTATGTTTTTTATGGTACGGGCACATTATTACCTTCAGATGATCCTCGGTCACAACGAGATGCTGATGGCGCAGCTGGAAATTCGAATAGCTACAGAGCCAATGAGGTCTGGAATCGTAGTGGAAGTTGTGTACAATTTGACCTCCAAGAAAACCCGGTGGGTTACTTGACTTCCAAATCTGTCAATCGGGCTCTGCCTGTAAGCCGTCGCTGATAATTAAACGGTCTAGTTGACCAGATGTCTTGCTAGTTGAACGGTCTAGCTACCTGGAGCACGGATCACCCCACCAGCGTAAGCCGCATGGTAACGACATGGGTAAAGCGCATACTCGGGAAATCGTCCCATCTGGGGAGTCAAAAGAATCCTGAATCACTGCCCCAAAAGGGCGCGAACGCACCTCGTGAAACCGTCAACAGACTAGCTGCTTCCAACAGCAATCGAACTCTCATCTCTTTTGTATCTGGATTCTGGCTTGCTCCCTCGCAAGGGGACCAATTTTGAAAACATAACGCCGAGCAAGGCGGGGCGAACGGATACGGTTTGATTATGTATACGTACGGGTTAGATTTATAGGATATCAGGAATCATGTACGATGTGTAGAAGGTAGACAAATAGCCGCATGCCCCTAGGGAGCCTTAACCTCCCCCCCCCCCCCCCCCCCTTTGGCGTTAAATAAACCAACCACCAACCAATAGAATCGCACATCTAAAGGAGGTACCACCCACAGTAAATACAGTGCAGAGTCTATAGGGGGCTTTAGTGAGCTTTCAGGGGGTCCTAGTGGCTTTCAGGCCTTGCTCAGCCTTAAATTTCAGCACCCTAGAGTACTTGGTTAGCTACCAGATAATACCTATGAAAGACGAGCCTAAAGAGTTCATACGTGAGTTGCTACTTAGCTTAGGTTAAATTATAAACTTTCGAAAGAAAATTGGGATTAATATAAATAATAAATTTAAAAAAGCGAAGATAATAAAACTGGCAAGGCTGGCGAAAAAGAGAGGTGAATTATTTAGACGAAAATACAGCGCCAATCAATTTATACCTAAATTTACACTGTATAAGATACCTCCGCTGATATGCGATTCTTTTAGGTACCTAGGAAGATACTGCCTCGTAAGCTCGTGTAACTATTCAAATGCTTCTCATTTCGGATTTCTTATCAGGTCCACGATAAGAACCCTCTTAAAGATCAGGCGTTTCATTTTGAAAAACATATTCTTATGAAAATTCATCTAGCTATATTATAGCCGTTTCATTTAAATAAAAATTTTAGTTTGTCGCTTAATAGACTTGTATTTATAACTATGCCATTATAGCTCTCGAACTCCTAGTGACAATTCAGGGAAAAGCTCACTTCGCGAACTACGCGGCTTCGTTTTCAATGGCAATATACAACAGAACGTCACCGGCTATCACTCTTCTCTTAGTAATTAGCCCGTCGTTATCCCGCCAACATTCACGCCGCCTTCACCGCCGAATTTGCAGAAAACAGCTTAGTAACCTGGTAAAACATATCCTCAATCGGCGGCATCGCAAAAGCGGGCGCAGTATCGAACAGCTCCGCAAGCCTCTGCGGCGGGACAACCGCCGCGTAAGCGCTATCGTCGTCCTCGGCCTCAGCATCCGGTACATCGACATCCATCTCGTCTCCGCTGGCCGGCTCATCGTCGTCCTCTCCGGTGAGCAACGCCAGTGGTTGAGCCTCGCGGGTTTCTCCCGTGGTGGTCGTCTGGTCGAGGTTGAGATCGACGAGCGGCTGGGCGAAGGCCAGGGACTTGGTGTCCATGCCCTCGCTGATGGCCCACAGCTGAGCGGAAGCGTCTAGGACTATGTAGCCGCTGGCGCCGGGCGAGGAGACCACTGCCGTGATCGGGTGGGGGAAGCTGTGCACCATCTGCGGCTCGCTGTGGTCGGGACTGAAGACTGCAAGTTCGGACTGTACATCTGGTGAATCTATGTCGCTTTGCGAGACAGCTACTGCAAAGCTCGAAGTCTGGTAATCGACTGCCAGATGTGTCAAAATGGGTTCACCAGGATTATTGGGGTTTTCGTTTGGCTTCAGCTGGACGCCGTAGAGTAATTCGTCCGATACTAAATCGTACACCACGAGACGGTCCGAAAGGACCACCAGGGACGAGGACATAACCTTGATATCCCGCACATCTCCGTGAATCAGACCGTCAACCGAACTTCGAATCTTGCCTGACTCCGTGTCGATGACGTGGACAACCGAGCTGTAAGCGGTTCTGACAGCGCAGACCAAAATAGAACCATCCTCGGAGAAGGATACTGCGCCGGAGCCTCTTTGAGCATCCCTAATGGTTACTGCTTCTTGAACTGGCTCCTCGTTCTCCAGCAGGAAAATCGCCTTGGAGCACGCCCAGCTGTGTAACTGGCGTCCAAATTTGCCCTTAACCAGTACACCGTCCCGCTGCCTGACAGTCGGGACCCACAGCCGAACGACTCCATCCTCTCCGATAGTAGCAAAACGATGTAACTGCGGATCGGCAGCCACATTGTATACCGGTTCGCTCTGGCCTGTATAATGTGGGGCATTAATGCGAGATGCAAGTTCGAGATTCTGGTTGTCAGGCGAAACGGCCCAGAATTTGAGATAAACCTCACGCCTTTCGGCGGGCGATCCTCCTAAAACGTCGACATCCCGCATAGGTGGTTGCCACTCATCAGTCGTAGCAAGCCATTTCCCGTCTGCTGAGTATGCCATGCCGGTAATGCGAGGTTCTGTTATGGTGTAGCCTTTGGCTGTCGTGTTGATATCTGTCGGGTTCGTTCTCGTCAACGCCTGCTTCGAAATGCCTTGTAACGTAGTGAGATCCAGTGTCTGTATCATTGGGGTTGAAGGGCCACTTCCGGAATGACTGATCTGCTGCCCGTTTCCTACACAGAGATGAATCCGGGACGGATCTACCGGACTGACTACTGCAGGTGTTTTTAATAATCGAGTTGGGGCAGCCTCGCTAATTCTCCTTACTACATCATCCTTTGAGAATGGTTGAGGGAATACAAGGGTCTGGATTCCAGATATATATGTCGTAGGTTTCATCTCTGCAGTCGATAAGACCATAGCTGAATTATCGTCCAGGTGGAGAATGTACGCAGAACCACGCTTCGAGACGACAATATTCTCAACTGCCGCAGAAAGATGAGGCAGGAAATCCATCTTCTGTGTATCCAATTGCCACATTACTAAAGTTGATTCCGACCCTCCAGAAAGAATATAGTGGCCTATGAATCGAGTTAGAAAGTTCATAGGAATAAAAGAGAAATCTCTTACCATCCCGCGACCACTTGACAGCATGGACAGCTTTCCGATGCCAATGGTACTTGCGAGGTTGAAGAGAACTTCGGTGTCCCTTAGCGCTATGTAACCGACGCATCTGAGGCAAGAGGTCGTTATAAAGCAAGACTGGTCCACGAGCGCAGCCCACCACCACATCCAGCACGGGCTCATCACCAGTTTCTGCCTGAGACTTTTGGTTGAGGTGTACGCGGCCTGATGTTCGCGCATCTAAGCACATGATCTCATCACTGCAGTCGAGAGTGAAGAATTCGTAGCTGAGGTTGCTGATAGAGTTAATCACCCGGGATTTTAGTGTACCGAATAACAGATTATCTTCCGATGACGCTACCATCGCGAACCCATCCTGGGCAGACCTTAGATTCAGAATAGGTAGGGCTAGTGATGTGAGAGTCTTGTATCCGTGCAGTGTAGAATCCCGCAAGTCGCAGGCAACAAGATGCCATTGCCCTCCTTTCATAATAGAAGCGAACGGAACGTCTCGAAACTCTTTGGAGAATTGCATTCGTTCGACAGTCATACTCATGAGAAGGCGGCATTTCAGTTTGAAGGCGGTTTTGGAACCATTGCCATTTGTCCAATCGATCAGCCATAGGTGGCCGACGGACGAAGCAACCCATACGTGATTCGGCGAGCTCGGCGACGAGCAAATCGAGACGACCTGTTCCTCTTTCTTTTCGGGCGATAGCTGGAAGAGAGGAATTTTGCGAATTAAGAGGGATTCGTCTGCTGAGAATACCTGGATAGAGGTATTGTACGCAATAATCAAGTGCCTGGTTTAATAGATACATATTAGCTCTCAGTTTTGCAATCACTTGGAGACTTGGGCGGCAACGCGATCTGGAGCGCATACTTTTCGTCATCGGTTAATACAGGGTCAATATTCAACATTCTTCCTCCCATGGGCTTTGAGACCTTCCATGGTGAACTAGCCTCGTTAGGGGATGAGCGACGTTTCTTCCCTTTCGACGTCCTTGATCCCTTAAGTGCTTTTGACTGCTCTGGTTCTTTCGGTTTCTTGGGTTCCTTGGGTTTCTTTAGCTCTTCTGGATTTGGCTCTTTTGGTTCCTTGGGCTTATGCCATCGTTTCTCTTTTTTATGCTTCACAGCAGCGGGAGCTATGTCGCTAGTATTTTCGGCCGATGCTATCGTGCCATTGGTCTGGCTAGTTGTCTCTTGCGGAAGTTGTTCGTCGGCTGAAGCATTATTAGAGGCCCGTCGTTCTCGTCGTTCCTGCTGTTCTCGCTTCGCTCGCTTCCTCTTGTTTTCTTCGTGAACCTCTCTTTTCCGTTTGTTCGCATTCGTTTCCTAAATCGAGAATCGTAAGATACAATGGCAACAGAGTAGTTTTTGTTTAAAAATCATCCCTACTTACGTCTATAGCTGTAGCGGGAGCCATTTTTAAGATTAAACTCTATGCCTTACTGAAATACGGCTTTTGAGTATCACCAAAAAGTTCTTGTCCAGCCAAAGCGCAAAAAGTTCACAAGTTTTTTGCGGGACGAGCTCGATAAGCAGCCCCGATAAGAAAATTGAAGGCTTAGTCATCTGCATATATGTCTTATTCAGGTACAGGCCCACATAAAAGTGAATCCTTGGCACATGCATGTATTTTTTTTGTCTGCTTAGAACAATCGATAACACTGGATTTGTCTTTCATTTCAAGACGATTGCGACACGCTCTTCTCGACTGCGACTACGACTGGTTGCTTCATCTTCCGCTTCCTCTCATTCGCGCAAACCGAGTCCCTTCTACGACACTACACATATCGCAATAATAGTTAACGCGACAATCCACATCACACAACATCATGATCATTCCCATTCGATGCTTTTCCTGCGGGAAGGTAGGCCATTATCCCCGCCACACTAGATTCGCTTTGTCCGTGGCATGTACTGACTAGGACGCGAATAGGTGACAGGCGATCTTTGGGAGCGCTATCTGAAGCTCATCGATGAGGGTGTTCCGGATGGGTTGGTTTCACCTGTCATTTCCGACCGCGGACCGTGCTAACATCTTTCCAAGCGATGCCATGGACCAGCTAGGCTTGAAGCGATACTGCTGCCGTCGTATGATAATGACACACGTCGACCTTATCGAGAAGCTGCTTAAGTACGACTCCATTATATCCCGACTAAAACATGTGTGCTGTACATCTGTTGGAGCAGGATTCTAACGAAATATTAGGTATACCCCCGACGGACGAAACGAGAAGAAGATCCAACTCCAACAACGATAGAGGCCGAGTCGTTTTCGTCTACGTGCGTAGTTGATGTCTTAGGCAAAAAGTTATTGGCACATGTTGCATTTCATGGCGTTGGGTTGGTGATATCAAGGAGGCGTCTTGCAGCTGCTTGAGTGGCATCACAGGGTTCTAGACAGACTGTCAATAATGAACTGTCAGTTATAAACAAAACCGGCGTCTGTGCTGATATGTCTGCCTCGGGGCTGAGAAGAGCTGGACCGCCTCGCGTTATATCCAAGAGTGGCCCGTCGAAGTGACCTGTACGCGCGTTAATTAGTCCCTTAC
This sequence comes from Hypoxylon perforatum, assembly GCA_028571165.1. Taxonomy (NCBI): domain Eukaryota; kingdom Fungi; phylum Ascomycota; class Sordariomycetes; order Xylariales; family Hypoxylaceae; genus Hypoxylon; species Hypoxylon perforatum. The sequence continues at coordinate 68,346 of JAOXNQ010000007.1, forward strand.
CAGGATGCGACCTATATGCAGAAGGTGGCTATTTGCAACTTTCCAGCACCGCTTCTACAAATATGGTCGTTTTGGTCATGCTCGCCTACGGACGGACCTATTACGCTCCCTATTCGTCCCAGTCTCTCGGGTGGAAGTTCTGTCATGTGATCGGCGAAGCGCGCATGGAGCCTCAATGTTGGTGATACGGGGTCAATAAACATGAATGTGCTAATGTGCCACCGCGTGTCATCCGGGTCACCTATAGAAACGAGTTGCATATAGTCACATCTAGCTATGATTCGATTGAATATGCTTGTGCCACGTCGGTCTGTCCATAAGAGATGCTGTTATTTACCGCAAGCGCCGTGCATTGCCTAGAAGCTAGCTCTAGGAGCTAGGTTAGTTGCTGGATTGTTGCTGGACTCCGCATCGAGCTTTCGATACTGGCACACATTAGGAGGTATACTGGAATAGGCATCATATCCGTGGGATGACCACATCTGGACGTGTTATAATCCTTTCCGTGATCAAAGGCAAACGGCTTACTTTTGGCATTGGCACGTAGACTAACATACATGCGTTCCCAGTCTCCCAAGCCATAGCACTAGCTCCTAGTGTTGGAAGGATTTCCAGCTTACAGTAGTTCAACAAAAAAAAATTCTGCACCTAGCTAGGCTATTGTTTGCGACTTCTGCCAGGGTTTGGTATGTAGGTAGCAGCACATGCCCTTCGAGAGAGAACCAAGTCCACGGTTTGCCGGCCGCAGCGCCTTGTTGACACGAGGTTAGGTAGCATGTTAAGCAGAAGGTAGTTGATCCTATCCGAACCCGGTCTGGTCACGCTTTTCCTCTTTGCACGTTTCCATGTAACCAACGTCGACGATGGGGATCCCAGGACCGGAGATTATTAGGCGAAGGGCTTACATAGAGCAAGGGTGCGCATTCTGGAAGGGTAGGGACTTTTTCCTGCATATCGGCCACAATGCCTATTAGACATGTACCAGTATGCAGGTATCACAGCGCCTATGTGCATCCACACGGCGCAGGCAGGCTGGGCGGCGCTGGCGGCGTTCTGGAAAAACGCCCCCAATGGATAAGCGAGAGTGGATCGTACATGGTGCGTACAGTTCGGCGATCTCTCAGATAGACTGCGATATAGACTGCGATCGCAATTGGAAATTTCGTCTGCTGCCTTGAGTCTCCATTCCCACGGGTTTAGCAACAGCTTAAATCAAGTCCAGGGAGATTCGACAATATCACTGGCCACCTTCAATAGCAAGGTGTCCCTGGGTTAGTCTACTTGTTTCCTTTTGTCGGTGTGCTAGAGCTCTTGGACGAACGCTTCAGCTTCCTAGGAATTGTCATAGTTGCCAGGATTATTTAAGCCACTAACATTTTCTCCCCCAGCTCGCTCAATCAGCCAATAGCAGAAATTCCCGGGGGAGCTAGCTGGGGATGTGTTAGGATCCTGTTGGTAATTGCTGGCGGGGTTCAAAGGGCTGTAAGCATTAACAGTTGATGCTATTCACACGTTTAGCTAATCATTTAGCTAACCAACATTACTCTGGGTTATGTTTTTACATGGAAATTGCATCGTGGTACAGGATTGCTTTGACATTATGTGTTCGATGATATGTATGTGAAATTACCTACTTAGTTACTAATATAATCCCTATCAGAGTCGAGTAAGGGATAGAGTCTTAATTTTTTATCCTAGATCAACGTCTTTCTTTTTATATCATTCGAATTGACTTCGTAGCAGAGTATAGATAACGCCCCTAGCTTAAAAGGCATGTCGGGTTCATAATTCTCCAAGTATCTAGTATTTCATAGTAGTTGTAATATATCTTAAAATGGTTAGGTAGGTAGCTTTTCGAAATTCGTCGTCATCAGTAGTAAGTGCGTGACGTTGTATGAGTGGTCGAAGCGAGCGCCTTACCGAACCGTGAGGTGTGTGCCGGGAAGGGATCGGAAAAGGGCAACGTCTGCGATTTGCTGTCCAGACTCTCTATAATGGGCTTCCCACCACCTGGGCAATATGAGACCAACGGCCGTATGATGATTCGGCCCCCAAGTACAATCAAGATTTGGATGATATTATAGCCCTATGAAATTCTCGGTCGGCTCACGCGGTGACATACAAGACGCAAAGAATCTCGATCGGTCAGTGTCTAGCCCGGTCTTTCATCGCATCAAAGCATTGATGCCGGACCACTCGGCATGCCGAACCCAACATGATTCCTCGATAGCCATTAGGAAGGCATTCTCGATATGCATCTTGTATGTGCTGATCGGCTCAGGTCTGACACACAAGACATCCTGACACCCTGCCTGCCTGTCTGGCCTGAGAGGGCTGCGAGGGTCGCACACCAACACCATCCCTAGCGGCCCACATGGTTAGACCCAAGACCCCAGTTAGTGCTAAGAAAAGGCGCGGTACCAGATCTTCGGGAACACTATCATGGTGGGTTTTCGAGAAGGATTGGCTCATGTCCCTCGAGAGGGCAACACATACCCGCGACTTTCCTACCGGCTCTTTTGCCCTTTTTTCACCTGTTACGGCACAGTCTTCGTACGGGCTATAGCATATGCTAGGTAACTAGTTCGGGCTCTCTTCCGATCATATCAACATATGCGCTGTTACTTCGCGGTCGCTTGGCTGGGCATATATTCTGACCTATCGCTCATCGCTCACACTGGGATTGGGGTCCATTGAATATGTATGTCTCTCTAATCTGGGGCACAGCTATCATATCTATTACACAATGCTGTCTAAGACAGCAGCCCTCCAAGTTGTACATCTAGCGGCGGGTTCGGCCGCCTCTGGTCTATCGTGTAACTCAGCTTACGTCGAAAAAAGTAAGACGAAGCCTGATTCACACTGCTTGTGCCATCATGTCGCCAAATCATTGGCCATATCATCATAGGTGACGACGTGACGTTGAGCCCAGCAGCTGTCGTGATCTTTTGCACTTTTGTACTTTTGCATTTTTTTACCCCGACTTGCTCTCGATGAAATGGGGTTAATAGCTCACTCCTAAAGGCTTGGACTAGGGTGGTAAGAAGTTGAAAATGGAAGCCTATGACTCGTCAAATGAAGCGATCCGTCTGTGGCTTTAAGCGCCGAAACCCCTGTCCTACCCCCTGCAGCCCACCCTCCCACTCTATCCCTTGCTATCTTCCTACTCGCCAGAGAGCTTGCGTCCGAGGGCAGAAAAGTCAAGACGCGCATCTGCGGGCTGGGAACGGGTCCGGCGCAAAGTGGTGGTCGCAAACTTCAGTGAGCCATCTGATACGGGGTCGTCGATCGACTCTTGACTCTCTCTGCCTGTAGCATCTTCAATTCAGACACAGAAGAGCCTCCGTACTACCCCAAGCTTCGTACTAAGACAGTAAATCAAGCGAGAAACAGGATTCCCGCTCGACGGCATCCTACCCCATCTTACCATTGCCTCTCTCTCCCAAACCCACGATATCATAGCTGCTATACCACTCCGATACTATAACCTAAACAACGAACCATTACCCCCCTGGGGCCCTATACATATCCGATTCAACCTCGAAGGATCCATAAGGCAGCTAGCTCTACTACTGGGGACTATACCTAGCCTCTTTCCTGCGGACGAGCCCCACGCTTGTTATCCCTTTCGGGTCGCAGTGGTGGATCTTCCTTAACTGAATCTCAAGCCGACGTCTTTCTCTCAGCCCCTCCTCCTTCAGCGCAACGCAACGATTCAACCAACCTAGTTTACCACGTTCTTACTCCTCCACCCACGTCGATCTGCTATTGCGAACAAACAGACGATACATACATACGTCTTGGTCCCCATCTCTTTCCCCCTGCTTCCCCTGGTCCCATCTCGCCATCTATTGATCTGTCTGCTTAGTTGTCAGTCAGTTCTTAGGCAGTTGGTGCGTCGCGCGGCAAGTCGGTTGGTCTTGAATAGCAGTTAGTATATGCACGGCGGTTGTTTCAAATCCCACCGCCTTTTTACTCGAGTGTCGTTCTCTCCTGGGTCTCAGCTCTCCCTCGAAGTCACGTTCCCCAGGTCTCGTTCGATTCGACCGTCGCCCAGGACCCAGATATCGACCCAATCCGCGGCCGCTTCTACATACGTGCTTTGCATATCTGCTTTTGTCGCCGCGTGTTATAAGCGCGCTTGCGCCTCCTATCCGGGGCTTTCGAAGGAGGAACTAGAGACGCGATAGAATAATAAGAGCCGCCGTGAAGCGCGCTCGAGGCAGACACAAACTCTTCCCAAAAAAACACCGCCGACCTACATCGCGGCCGAACAAATCTTAAAATTCACTCGGGTCAAGCCAGTCATGGCCCTCGAAGCGCCGTTGAGGTCATCAACCGGGAGTATAATATCTGCTTTCTCGCCTCTCACGGAATTCTCTATGTCATCGCCAGAGTCCACAGCGCCTCCTCCTCACGTACAGTTCCGTCCAATGTATGTGACTACGTAGCTGCCTAGATACCCTTGCTTGCGATTCCTTAGCCACCTGGAAACCTGCTAACAATAAGTCAGGTCTACCAGCTTCTTAGAGTCCCACTCCCTTCGGCCATCGCCAGGTAATCGGCCTGCCTCCACCAATAATCTTCTCTTGAGCCCAAGCGATGTTGTCGGCCCGTCGCCAGTCACATCGGTCGGCACGGAGATCACAGAGATAGATGATGAAGTATCTGATGAGGTTCGGACCCAAACCACCACCGCGCACCCCGAACCTCAACCTCAGGTTGGTGGATCAGAGACGGGAAGGCCACACTTTTACAGCAACAATGCTGACAGAAAGCTAGCTCCTGGCGCTTAGTACGAGCATCCCCGACCAAGTACGGCGGACGGCGAATGAGGAGGCGGTTTCCGTTATACACGCGCCGGAAACCTTTAAAAGCTGGGTAAGTCAAGCTCCAAATTCTTCGACGCACCGCACCTGCTCACAGTGATATCAGACTACTACCAGGAGTTCGCCAAAGGATTCAGAGTCGTCCCAGAGGACATCGCCCAGATCGTCATCTTCTTCACCCTCTTCCAAACCCAGAGATATCTCCGTTCCGCCAGCAGGTGACCAAACGTCAAAGGTAAAGCAGCTCCGGGAAGCTATTAAGACTCGATACTAACCACCCCAGGCCGCTCTGCCGACACCACCTCCTCTTTCAACAAACATCAAACCTGTTAAGTATAGCATTGACAGCGCAACGCCTCAAGCTCAGAACCTGCAAGATGTGCTCGGCGAGTCGTCAAGAATACGGTCTAGCAGCGCCAGTAGTCTCGAATGTCAGTACAGATGCTTCTCAAGTTATTATGTTATTACGACTAACAGTTCAGCACAGTAATTCCCGAGTCCAGGGAGCCGGAGACAGACGCAGAGCCGGACCTAGAGAGCTACGACGACGACGAGGAGTTCGTCACGCCGGTCCGGGAGCAGGACGGCGGGGAAGACGTGGAGATCAAGGACCTCAAGACGGCATTGCAAGAATGCTGGACCCTGTGCAACACGCTGGCGAACTTGAGCACGCACCACCGGGAGCGGGTGTTCAGCATCTCGGGCACGCCCGACGGCCACGAGCGCGCGTGGAAGTGCTGCTGGAAGCTGTGCCAGCGGCTGTACGAGAACCGCGACGAGATCGACGAGTCCTTCAGCGTCCGCCAGAACCTGGACCTGTGCCGCGACTTCTGCCAGGCGCTGTTCGACGTGCGGCAGCGCAAGGACGAGGTCGCGGACTCGGTGCTGCGCGTGAGCTTTGAGCTTAATAACCAGTCAGTTTACCTGCCCAGTCACTCCTCATGCTTCCCTCTTATTTTTTCACATCTACCTCGATAAAATGAATTGAAGAAAACCCCATTGCTAACGGTGCATATCACGTGCAGCCTATACAGCGCCCAGGACAACCGCATCCTCCCCGAAGCCTTCCGTGAGCGGACGCTGGACTTCTACATCACGCTGTGCCACCGGCTGATGCGGCAGCGGGGCCGCAGCGACCGCACAGGCGGCGACGAGACCGACTCGCT
>JAOXNQ010000007.1:82634-126602 GCA_028571165.1 Hypoxylon perforatum
CCAACCAGAACTTGTTCAGGATGAAATATCTCGTGTATAGCCGAAGCACCACGGCCACCTCGCGTCTAAGAGCCAGGGCGGCTCCTCCAGCCGACGCAAGGCCTCGGAACCCTCGATACGCTCGCGCTCCCACTCCGTCGCCGCGAAGTCTGCCTACGCCTCGCCCCCGCCCCAGTCGAATCCGACTCCCATCCCCACCCTCACCCTCCGCCGCCATGGCGACTACAACACCCCCGTGCCCTCCGATCCGCAGGCCGGATCGGCCAACACCAACGCCTCAGAGCCCGAGCGCCGCCCGGTAGCCATGCGCTCGACGTCGGCCATAGCGGGCCGAGCGACGACGACGATGGCGACAGGTTCGACATCGACGGGCGGATCGCGCAAGGCATCGGCGCCCCCACGGCCGCGCGGACCGCACGTGCCCTTCCCGCCCCTACAAGACCCCAAGACGGCGCCCGACGTACCGGCGGCCCCCTCGTCAGGCATGTACTGGTCGCGGGCGCCGGTATCCGGGGCGCCGCACACGCCGCTGCGAGCGCACACGACGACGTTGGTGGGCAGCAACGTGTACGTGTTCGGGGGCTGCGACTCGCGCGCGTGCTTCAACGAGCTGTACGTGCTGGACGCGGACTCGTTCCACTGGAGCAGCCCGCACGTGTCGGGCGACGTGCCGGTGCCGCTGCGCGCCATGACGTGCACGGCCGTCGGCAAGAAGCTGGTGGTTTTCGGCGGCGGCGACGGCCCGGCTTATTATAATGACGTGTACGTGCTAGACACGGTCAACTTCCGGTGGCACCGCCCCCGCATCGTGGGCGACCGCACGCCCAGCGCGCGCCGCGCCCACACTGCTTGTCTCTACAAGAACGGTGTTTATATGTTTGGCGGTGGTGATGGCGTGCGCGCGCTCAACGACATCTGGCGGCTCGATGTTACTGATGTGCACAAGATGAGCTGGAAGCTGGTGTCGGGCCCGTCCACGGCGGCGTCCTCGAACGGCGGCACGCCGACGAAAGATATCGGGCGCCCCAAGGCGCGCGGCTACCATACCGCCAACATGGTGGGCAGCAAGCTGATCATCTACGGGGGCTCGGACGGCGGCGAGTGCTTCAACGACGTGTGGGTGTACGACGTGGACACGGGCGCGTGGAAGTCGGTGCACATCCCCGTGACGTTCCGCCGGCTGTCGCACACGTCGACGATCGTGGGCTCGTATTTATTTGTTGTGGGCGGCCACGACGGCAACGAGTACTCCAACGACGTGCTGCTGCTCAACCTCGTCACCATGACCTGGGACAAGCGGCGCGTCTACGGGCTGCCTCCCAGCGGGAGGGGGTACCACGGCACCGTGCTACACGACAGCCGGCTCGTCATGATCGGCGGGTTTGATGGTAGTGAGGTCTTTAGCGACGTGTGGATCCTCGAGCTCGCCGTCCACGCGTACTACTCGCAGATCAGCCACTTTTCGATCGAGGTGTAGGGTATAGGTATAGGCATAAGCATGAGCATAGGCATAGCAGACCTACCTTCCTACTAGATCTTTAGTAGACATAGAAAGAAAGAAGACGGAAAGAAAGAAGAGAGGAAGAAACGAGATTTACACGGCTACATGCGTTGTTTTTTGGTTCAGCCGAGGATCTATTAGGTACCTATTCGGAGCTACAATATTTAATCGCACACGCAGTGCACTAGAAACGAGGATTGGAGGGAGGCAAATCTGATATTAGCGCAACTGTTGGTTTAGGGGGGGATACGATATGTCTTGGGGAATGGGGGTTGGAACGGCATAAAAGGAAGTTCTTGGGGATTGGATGTTGGACATGATATATCTTGGATTGTCAGATCACACAGGATAGCGAAGGGCTCTAGTAGTCAAGCAGTAAAGTGTGAAGTGGTCTATGTTGTAATAGTATTATGCATGATCGATCATCTATCATCCTATTCCTCCCAAACCGCCGTGAAGAGGTTTTCCAGTCCCTTCCCAAATTTTAAGTCTTCTAAATAGACTAACTGTCTCCATCGAGGGTGCAATATAGAAAATGCACCATGCTTGCTTTCGATTTTGTACAAGAAGAAGAAAATCAACAAGTCCAACCTATAGGACTATAAAACTCCCGGACAATGATCTAAAGAAATATATGCAGGAGATATCACGCACGCAAGGGGCGACCCAGCAGTCCAGTCTCCCCGCGCCGTCATCTCTCTCATCCCGTCTCTACTGCTTCCGACACCCTATCCGATAATAATTCGACGTCTAATAACCGCTCTATTGCGAGGGTTTCTTTTGCTCCTTCTGGGCGGCGAGTCTCCGCTCCTCGGCGGCCACCATATCTTTCCACAGATCCTGGCCCTCGTACTCCTCGCGGTGGACGCGCTTCTCGATGAGGTGCTTGTGCTCGGGGTCATTCGGATCGATGACCTTAACCGTCTCCCAGCGCCCCGTCCCGCTCTTCGCATCAGCAGTCTCAAACACCGCACTAGCGACCAGCACAGCCAGCGTCAGGCCCTGCGCGTACACACGCGCCTGCACCAGCTTCTGGCTCGTCGTAATGTACTTGTTGCGCCCCACAATGCCCAGCGCGATGCCCATGGCGGCGACCCACGACGCGAACACGATCTGGTACCTGTTCTCGCGACCGTACGCGGTGAAGCGCTCCCAGGTGGTCTCCTGGGCGCGGATCAGGTCCTGGGTCTTCTGGGCCTCGTCGACGTAAAAGTTCATGGGGTTGTTGGCGCGGTGGAAGGCGTTGGAGTAGCGCTCGGCGTTGATGATGGCGCCGAACGTGCCGCTCGACGTGATGAGGAAGGCGCGGAAGGGCACCGTGAGCGACCGGAAGGCCGGGTACCGCCGCGACGCGAACATCACGCCGGCGACGCCGAGGCCGATGCCTAGGGTGCCGCCGATGGACCCGCCCTTGAGCACTTGGTGGTAGTGCGCCTGCTCTTCTTCTTTCGAGACGACCTTCATGGTTGCGGTTTTGTGTGTGGTGGGTGTTGTCTATAATTCGTCTATTTGTGTAGAGCTGTGGTTCCCACTTTGATATATCGCGGGGTCGTTATCAATGCAAGGCTGTGTCGATTGCGGTCCGATTGCGATGTTCGAATATCTAATGGTTATGATGCTGATAATGATCTCTGATTCTAATTGTTGCGTGTTTAAAAGTGTGAATACGTGGTGGTTGAGTCAATTGCTCGAGGTATCTTATTAGTTCGTCTAATGGCTAATTGCGTTATCAATTGGCTTGGTGATGTATGTGAGGTATGATGGAATGTTATCGCAAGCGAATATTTCCGTTCAGGTCGCACGACGAAGATATATATCTCAGGATGGTGATTGAAGGGCAATTAGCGACGGGATTCAAGAGTTGGTTTCAAAATAGACCAGCTCTCTTCGGGATTTCAAACGGTACGTGTGGTTCTTAGTCACGGCGTCAAGTTGACGATATTCTTTCGCATTGGGGAAAATCGGGAAAAAAAATTACATGATGTAATCCACCCAAGTGGCACGTTCTACTTGCCTGGTACGATACAAATGGTCCCAGCAAGCAAAGCTACCTAGGAAAAGAAGCAGACCCCGAGCTATTCCCGCACTTTGTGGCTGGTGTTACGTGGCTTTCTTACTGCTTCGTTCTTGTCTGCCCTTGTTCTTCGGCATCTTACAGGCTAAAATGCTCCTCGGACTTGTCCAGACGGCTTAGAAGGCTATTCAAGCCACACCTGAGCTGCCCGACTGAGCAAAAGTTAGCCCCCGCTTCTCGCCGTTTGCTCGCCGTTACGCAAAAATGTTCGGGGTTTGGCTGTCCTATTTTCGCTACCAGCAAATGACTCGGCGTCTTCCGCCCGACACTGCTGAGTCGGGCAATGTGTCGCGCGTCCCGACCAGCGACCAGCGGCATACCTGCCGTCTTCCGTAGGCATTAGGATCTGGCATTTGCGGCGTATTAGCCCGCGCTTCAGGAATTCATGGGATTCAGAGGTTAGCGCCGAAAGGGTGAAATTCGACACTTGGGAGTTTTCGCGGAGAACAAAATCGAATCTAGGTCCGTCATCTCCACAGCGTCGGATTCTACCAAGCCTGAGTTTTTGGAGTGAGTCGCCTTGGGTAGGATTTCCCATTTCCTAACCCTGGATGATGGTAATCTGAAATACCCTCGAGATGCTACTGTAGACACACGAGAGCGACACAACAGTTCGAGGGAACCACCCATCACAGCATCGGAGGTTACGCTCCTCGGCCACTTGCTCCGTGATGACCATGTCGTAATCACGTGCGGTGATCGTCCACCTTGGCGCCTTGTCAGCTCCGTCTTCATGTGTGTGTCTCAGCTGCGGCAAGCGCACCAGAGATGCCGGCGCACGCTCTATCAGTAATACTATGTAACTCATCTCGCAGCGGTGGAGTCGTAAAAGGCTCGGTTAGCTAATGCTGTCGCAGCAGCAGGAAAAAAACTACGCCAAGGCTAACGCTTCTGGAAGCTTTTTCTAAGTAGTGTTACGTAATGGCATTCCCAGCGTTGTGGTTACCAGATCGTTAGGTCGTTTATTCTTGAGGCTGGGAGATGCCGGCAATGGATCAAATTACTTCGGTCTGTTGGAGCTAGTGTTTCTAAGACACATGGCTCTACCATGAACCAATTACACATATTTTACCACGTGGACACATTGGTCTTGTCTTAATAGGATCTTAAGATCTGATATTCACCAGGAACAGAAGCGCCCTCGGTCTTCTTTCAGGAAGGGAACTGTCCATAAGACGCATGTGCGAATTAGGGGCCTTTGATCCGAACGGGATCGGCCAAAGGATCCAAGGTGATGGATGGGTGAGATGGGGGTTGCTCCAGGGACGATCGGTCACAGTTTCTCAAGCACAACGGTTGCGGCGGTTAGTGTCTATACGTAGTCGGATCTAGTCCGATACGTATCCGCTGAGGCAAGCAACGGAGTGGTTCTTGATGCAGCGTTACCGCGGCTCGGGGGTAGGGCTTAAACGTCTACGATGGCAGCGCTAGCGGCATTTCGGCGGCATCTTGTAATAGTTATCACTAGTTTCGAGACCGTCTCCCTAGGCGACGGCAAATAACCTGGTTTTCTGCTGCTTTGTCATTCAAGGACACCCACGATAGCGTCACATGCTAATTCGTCCTATCTAGAGATGGTTTTTGCGGGACGATGGCTTTAGTCGCAGGAGCGGGCGCTCGACCGTCCTGCCGTCTTTAGAGCAAGGCGTTTGGCGGTGGGAAAAAGTTATGTGATGGACTGGCGGACTGGAGTTGAGAATCGAGATTGAGAGCTGCACATGCGGATGATGCGTGGAGGCTTGCCGGGGTTGACGCCGGGATGGGGAATAGCCCCCAAGCCCCTTGCAGGGTCCCGGGGACGAGACAAAAGAGTGGAACATGACACCCTTTCTGGAATATCTTATTCAGGGTCCAAGATGACCCTAGCGCATGTCATAATTAACAAGCGCACTAATGGTAGAAAAGTCGCTAGTTAGCCAGTCTCGCCAGTCACCAGCGTACAATGTACGAAAGTGCCTCGTATGCCTCGTCGTCGGCATAGGGGGCAGGATCGACACGTAAGAGGCATTTGGCGATATCGCTGATTGGATACGGCATTTCGAGCCTCCCCCAAGAGAAGCAGTCAAAAAGCGGTGAACATCTCGCTGAAGTGTCATCTTTATCCTTTGTACGAATATTATAATAGGCTGGGATGGAACTTGGCTGTTTAAGTTGTAACGTCGATGCGTCGTCGTAGGATGTTGTCTTAAAAGCTGATGTCAGATTGTTATTTCAAGGCATACACAAGGTATCGTAAGGGGGGCATTTTCTATTAACTTTCTATTATTATTAATATTTTTTATTTCTTTTCCTTTTTAAATTAAGAATGTTACCTCGGGATGGACGCAATTAGATATGTGTGACAAGTTACAACCTCCTAAATTGTTAGCCAGGATTGGAAGATGTTAGTTGAGCAAGTCCCTCCGCGGAGTTAGCTTGCGAAGGAATTGAAGTAGGAATTGAAGTTGAAGAGTCTCCAAGCAGATGGAAAGATGGACGGATGGAAGCGAGATCATCGATTGGCATCGTGGACCTACCCATTTAAGCCTTCAATTCCGTCATAATTGCGGAACTATGTTCCATTTGTCGCGGGGTTGAGTCCGCTGGGTAAATACAGAATCGCAAAAACCTTGGAAGCCATGCTTCTTAGTTGGTGATCGTACGGAAGATCGATGCGTTCGAGGCCTTCTCATAAGTGCTCTCGTATGCTAGACTAGACCTATTTCCAGTTGAACTAAAGTCGCAGCATGGTATTGTCGCATGTAAGGCTTGTGATGACGGGGACAGGGGGTGTTGAAATATGTGGGTTAGACAGCATGTGGGATTTCTTGCAGTCGAACATCCGAACTAGCTAAGACGACTTGCATCGACTAGGAGATCTATTTAGAACTATGAGCACGAAATGATGAATGGGATGTTCAACCTAGATGTAAGCCTACGAGTATTTTCATCACGCATATGTCTTGGTCTCACCCACCATTTTCTGTTCAGGGGCTTGCATGGTGTCGCGTAGATCTCGAGGTTTGCTCATGTGCTCATGTGCTCTAAAGGCTAGGATCGCGCAGCCACTGTGCCCCAATGTCAGGCAAATAAAAATACCCGAGGCCGAAGAATCGGTAACTTTTTCGATTTTCAGCTCGGCGTTCGAGCAAGGCTTCGAGAAAGAACGCGGGCAAAGCTGAACCTCGAAAAAAGAAAACGGTCAAGCAGGTCGCAGGCGAGACAAGGGGGGGGCAACATCCCCCACGAACCAAGGGCCCTTGAACACTTTTGACAGCCAGAACTCGCAGAACTCGAAACCTGAAGTCCACACCCTGCCTGCCTATTTAGGTAACCGGTCTTCCGATGCCGATGTTTGCGGGTTTGCACGGACTACGAGTTCAAATGCCCCATTGCCTACTGGCCTAGTGTCCAATGTCCTTAGTTCTTGGCTATTGAACTATGGGCCAAATAAGGTTGTTTGTACTGGCTTGCTTGCATGTGCTCGTGCAACCCATCAGCAGTAGAAACCAATGAGAATAGTCGGTGAGCAGTTAGTAGGAATTACATGGGACTTGAGGGTAGAAAGACATCCAGGTCCAAATCGTCCTGATCGTCTTACAGGCGCACTGGTGGGGCTCCCCTCCTCCGATCTAAATATCGGGGTAGACACCCCTATGATCTCTATGGCGCTCACCAGTACCCTTCCGTCGGATTGCGGCGATGTATGAAACAGCATCCGATGCTCACAACTCAGTCGTCGTAAGTACAAAGCAGTGGCGTCGCTGGGATTGGCTGATTTGATTCATTGCGTGGCGGCAGGGCCGTGGAGAACCGAGGTCGACGAGTTATGAGTCAGGGAGGCAATATCTAGCGAATGGGACATAATCGCTACCAAGCGGAACTATAGGCCTGTCCCGCGCTTCTTGCTTTGGTCGACAAGGCGATGTGCAGCTGATACATGAAGAGAGAGAGACACGCAGCAGGCTAGAGACATAAATCCCGATTTGCGTCGGCGGTCTAAGGACGAATATGTATGGCATGCTGCGGTGGCAGCACGAGTAATAAAGAAGCATATCCCATCCGGCCACTCAGATCGGGAGAAAGGTCGCTGATGGCTGCATCGTGTGGCAATCCGTGCGTGAGAATGAGCTTACTTATCCTAACTCGCTTTCGTCCGGATTCGAGTCATACACGCATCGTACCCGTCACTTGTGCGCCTGCTGCTTACTAGGTGCCACCGTATCTTCACATGGTGGCCAATCAGTCTTCACCCAGACCATCGGGAAACCTGTAAATTTGGCTGATAAGGTTGAGATGCGAGAGACTCGAGGCTAGGTAGCCTTGTCGAGGTTAAACGTGTATGCCCTCAAGACAGCCTAGAGCCGAGTTTAGTGTGCAGGACAAACATGTCAGCATCCAACCCGGACTGCGAGGAGGATACTCCCTTAATCTTATCTTCTATTGTTATGCTCTACATCCCGGCTCATACATGGCGGCTAACAGGTTATGACGCACGGGCATGACATCAACTTGACCTTTCCAACAGCAATATGTCGCGTGCAGAGGATATGTTTGGCATCATGGTCCCTTTAAGACCAGAGTCTAGAGCCCAGACCTTGAGATCAACCGTGAAGCTACTTGGGACTAAAATAATATTGAATCCGTCAATGGTTAGATTGCTATTGGGCAAACGGAAGCTTGTTCGAGCAATCCCCGGAACCCTGTCGGCTCCATGCGCATCGGCTTTCCGTAATTGGACTCGAGTCACTCAAAAATAACCCTGGCAACCTGGTCCCTAACTCCGTAACAGACTTGGCCGTTGGGTGTAACCCTTCTTTCGAACTTTTGAATAATAAGAATAATACGATGGCCTAAATGCTCACCGCATCGGTATTGACGCCGTTAATAGAGCAATTAGGGGAAACTTGGTACGACTCGTTTTTGTTTCCATGTTCGAGTGGTACAAGACTGACTAGAAACGGCCTTCCATTTACACACAAGATTCGACTCTCTTCGCTATCAAACGTCTCAGATATGAAATGGATGCGTATTCCCTTAGCCTCTATCGACGATGGGGGACCTGTCGTCACTGATCAACAGGACTGACGATAATCTCCTTGCCATGGGCCTTTGACGGTTGGTTCTGGTGGAGGTACCTAAGATCTCCGGTCACTTACAGTCCAGCCTCCTCTCTTCTTACCCGCATCAAAATACAGTACGGCGGGTCTCGGTAGTCTTGATACTGCTAGATATGTACGAGATAGTAAATCAGTAATAAAGAATCGCAAACATTGTCTGTGTAACTAGCCTCGTCTTGCCCAGTGTTAGATAGGTTAATATTGCAACCTACTACCTAACTTAGCCTTCCTTACCCAAGACCAAAAGGTAGTATACCCACAGGTCTATCCGTGCAGCCGTATGCAGACAGTGTTATGAGGTCCATGCGTATTAAACAACCGTTGCCCACGTTTTCGCTCATGTTCATGTTGTACACACCCTACGTTCATATGTTAATGTCCTTGCACTTGCACTTGTACGGTCATCTCATACCTCCTTTCGAACAATCGTCCAGATTTCTCGATTATTCAACAAGCTGACGCCTCCTGCTCCAAATTGCAACCGCCGCTTCCCAAATTACTTTCCGCATCTCCCTCCCAGCACCAACCCGTCAGAAATCATAATCTACTGTCCATCCATCTCGATGCTGTGCAACCTATCGAGGTAGTAGATTGCTGCACAGTCCTGACTAAGGTTGATAATCCAATATCTTTTTTTACGACGACGACCTCTTCTCCTCGAACCGCGTTCCTACGAATCTTCTTTCCCCGTTCCCCCCGCCGAAGTCTAATCAGCTGCAGCCTGCAACGTCAGAGCTTCTGCGGAGCTGTGGACTGAAGTCTAAAATTATAGTTTGTTTCCCGTCCCGCCTGAAAAAAGGTGGCAGCACGCAGCCGCGCCAGCTTACACGAAACGAAAGAGAGGCGATAGAAAGATACGCCCATACGCCATACGCCAATACGCGCCCCCCGTTTGAGTACCTAATTTTTGCCTCACCGGGGAAATCTTATAATCTCATTACCAACGGCTTGGTCAAAACTCACCTTTTCGACCAAAATCGTGGGGATCGCGGATTATTTATTATATCGTACAGCCAGATCTCACTTCACTTGGTAGATCCATCCATCTCGTACTGGAGACTGGATACTTTGAGCTGCCAGCCCCAGCCAGTGTGATATCCGAGCCCACAAGACTTACTAGTAAACCATACAGTGTTTCTAAACATCGGATTCTGGAGACCTGGCAACCCTTGCGACT
The DNA here is from genome assembly GCA_028571165.1 of Hypoxylon perforatum. Lineage (NCBI taxonomy): Eukaryota > Fungi > Ascomycota > Sordariomycetes > Xylariales > Hypoxylaceae > Hypoxylon > Hypoxylon perforatum. Next base: position 92,486 of record JAOXNQ010000007.1, read on the forward strand.
AATAACCTCGAAGTTCAACAAGCGCCCCTGGCTTTCTTGTCAAGCTTACCTGAACATTGACCCGTATTGCCTGACTGTCCGTATCACATACGCACATAAGTATACGACTAATTTCGATTAACAATACATACGCGTGCATATTTGAAGATCCCCAAAACGCGAGTGGTACAGCAGGCTTGGGAGTTCCTACAAATACAACTTAAGACTGCAGTCATAATCCTGTAAGTAACCTCTCCATCTTAAGGCTTATGTACGTACCTTAGTCAAGTGTCGGTCCGTTGAAACTGCGTATTCTCGGATTCGTCCGTACAATTCCCCCCATCCGGTTTGACATGTTATCCTATTCCCAAATTGGACTCGTCCGCTAGGTCATTGTCGCTATTACATTCACTATTATATTCATGTTTAAGCTGGACTGGGGAACAATGCACTAACCTCGGGCATATTTAGTTAATGGTTAATGATTCAATCATTCTAATAATCTTCTCGCCCTTTCCAAACACTTCTCTTCTTCTCCTAACATTATTTCAACCTATTGATTTTCAATTGGTCGTTTCTAAACATTACCACTACTACGGGAGGCGAGAAACATACCTTTAGGTACCTATAGGCGTTTGTTACCTGCGGTACAAAAATACTTGCGGTATTGCTAAGGGACCAAGGCACTCGTAACCCACCTAAGGCAAGGACCACCCAAGGCAAGGACCGAGGACCAGGAAGGCCATTCAAGGGTCGACCCCACTATAAAACCCTGCCAATCATGAAGAGATGGTTAACAGGTACGACACGTACCCCATCCACAGCGACTAATGACACCGAGCATCCGTTTAGCAGCCGCAGCAGCGCCGAGAATAATAATTCAAGCACTGGTTCTGCGTCTGGCTCAGGCTTAGGCTCAGGCTTCTCAGGCTTTGGTTTCGGTGGCTCTGCTTCTGACTTCGCCGCTGTCGCTGCTCCTACACCAACTTCTTCGCACTCACTCACCTCGCCGTCACCCTCACCACAACCCGCAACTCCGGACGACCAATTTAATATTCCCGGTCGCAACAACTATTTTGCTTCCGCTTGCACATCCGGCGCCAGCGCATCCACGTCGTCTGCATCACCCGCAACGCCCGCACCCCCCTCATCTAAGCCAATAGACATCGCACGACCCGCACCGCGCATTCGCACCTCCAATTCCGCCTCGCCGCCCCCAGGCCAGCCCAACTACCTCGACGTCGAACCCGATTTTTTTCAACTCAACGTCAACAGCGACTCTTGTTTTGATCTCAACTCCGACTTCGAAATGACCACCGGTCCTGCGCTCGACTCGGCCGTCGGCCGCAGTCGCCAGGACTCCTTCGTCAGCGCTGGACCTAAGCCCATCTCTATGATCAACCCGAATCGCGATCAGGCTAATCGTGGTAGACGAGAGAGCCTTGCCGGCAGTTTGATGAATGGTATGAGTTGGGGAGGCGTCTCCGTTGGGAGTTTTATTAGAGATGAGTGAGTCGCAAACCTCTCTTCCGTCTTATTCCTTCGTTTCTGTCCCTCTCCGTCCCCTACCTGTCGACGCGGTTTGCTACTCGTCACGCAGTAGCATCCGTTTTACCCGGTTGACTTTTTTCTTTCTTCCATGGCGCGCTCTCGTTCGTCCAACATGTGAAATCCTACGCTGGCGGGTACTAACCATCATGTCTTGTAACGAATAGTCTCGCAATGACTGGTACGTCGCCGTTTACCGGTGCACACCAATCGCCGTCCTTCCAGTCCAACTCGTACATCCCCAAGATGGAAGCCGAGTACTTGCGCAACTTCGTGTGTTGCGACTTGAAACTAGACACCATGCATGATCTTCTCCGTCACTACGAGACCGTCCACACTGCCAGCCAGCAGCCGAACCGCAATGGAACCGGCGTGCAGATGCCTCATAGACTCTCAGTTAGTAGCCGACCGTCTATGTCGAGCAGCGGACGACAGGACTCGCAGGGCTATCAGCAGCTAGGATTCGGCCAACAGAACAGAAGTATGGGAAGCAACCTCACCGCCGGTTTAACCTTTAGAGACATGCAGATGGGACGACAGTCATCCTCGACCATGGACACGAACGCCCAGAGACGGGCTCAGCAGCTGAATCGGATGCAGTCTAACGATGAATTGGACGCTATCGGAGACATGGAGATGGACGATGCTGTCGGGATGATGGAAATGGATGATAGTCAACGAACTATCCAGCAGACTCGACAGATGTTTGGGCAGCAGCAGAGACCCCAACTGCAATTGAGCACCCCGGGCCTGCAGCATCAGGCACTTCGAACGTCGCAACCGCCGACGCCTGGCTCTTCGAACTTTGGTTTCCAGAATAATCCTACAGTCTCGTCAGTCAACACTCCCACTTTGACGACACAGCAAGCTGCATTGGGCCAACAGATGGGCGATAACAAGGATGGAATGGATATGGACTTCTCTTCGTTGAACGGTATGAACCTCGGCAACATGGGTAACTTTGACGGATCCAACCTGTCAGAATTCTTCATCGATGACCCGGCCAAGCGACTGTATAGTCCGAACGGCGGACCTGCGAATCAGCGGGCCCTGCAGCAGCAGATGGCTCAGTTCGGACTGGATGCAAGCCAATTTGGGAATATCACGGATCCGAACCACCTGGCCGCACTGCAGCGTGCGATTGCGAACCCGGACTCGCTAATAATACCTCCGGAAGAGGACAAGCCTTTCAAGTGTCCGGTGATAGGTTGCGAGAAGGCCTACAAGAATCAGAACGGCTTGAAGTAAGTTAAAATTTTTGTCTTGTAACCTTCCCCCCCTCCCCTCATTTGAATTTTGCCTGGCCCTTATCTAAACTCGTCGCTAAATTGATTATGCAGGTACCACAAGCAACACGGCCACCAAAACCAGCAACTCCATGAGAATGGAGACGGCTCTTTCTCCATTGTTAACCCGGAAACATCTGCACCTTATCCCGGCGAGACAGGAATGGAAAAGGAGAAGCCTCACAAGTGCGAGTATTGTCACAAGCGATATAAGAACTTGAACGGTCTCAAATACGTACGTCTTCATTTATTTCCAATGCGCTTCGCACTCGAGGAATAGACTCACTAATTATTCAATAGCACAAGCAACACTCGTCTGCTTGTGAGATCCAAGCCCAAGCTGCTAACATTAGAGCCAATCTTGCCAACAGCTCGATGAACGGCTCGATGAACTTTAACATGAGCAACATGAATCATGGGTTGCCGGGGATAGGCGAAGAGATGCAGTTATAGGATACACTGCACTCTGGCATACCGACCGGCTACGGCTACGGCGAATTTCCCTGATTTCTCACGTTAATGCCTGGCGTTGAACTCCACCTGACTTGAGGCTCCTAATCCTGCATTGATTCTTCGGCATAGATATAGACTGGATACCCCCCCTTTACACTGTGGCAACTGTACATAGCCACGACTTTTCTCTCGGTTCGGAAAAGTTTGTCATTTACGGCATCTTGGGGGCGTTTCCGTGCTTCTTGCATAAGGCGTCAAGTCCAAGGTATACCCTCGATAGACTTCTACACAAAAACGTCATCGTCTTTCCCAGTATTTTCTTTCAGCACGGCAACTACTCTTTGCAACGCCTCCTTCACCGTTAGCGTCCCGGCGACCATAATGTCTCTAATCTTCGGTCTGAGCATGCTTTTCAGGTTACGAAGCTTGACTGCAAAACCAAACTTGTATAAAAGCAATTGACCAAAAAAACGATGATTGACGAGCATTGAAGCGACGATGACACGGCCAGCGACGGTAGCTCTGTAGCAGTGCTATACTTTCGCACACACAAGCACACCCTCGATCTCCTCTCCGCTACTTTACGATGTTTCCTCCCTTTTCACAAAAATAATACGTTCGTTCTACGAAGAGAATGCAATGCCTCACGGCTCCGAATCAATGAAGATGCGAATGCTTTTTTAATTTTCCTTTTGCTTGTTACATGTTTTCAACCGCGATCAACACTGTTGCAAAATGATCGAGGGGTTATAGCTGGGCGTTTTGTTTTCCTACGGATTCAGGTTCTGGTCAACCAAAATAAAAGGGGACAAAGAAAAAGGGAGAGATGAGCTGGAAAAGCAAAAAGAAGAAGAGAAAGAAAAAGGCAACTTTAGCATCGCATCATCATACACACCTTTCCCCAGACCTAGAGACCCGAACCTAAACTACATGAACTTGTCGGATTTGTCTATAGAGGGATTGTCAGGGAGGGCATTTCGCTGGTAGATGCTTTCCTCTGTGTGTAATCACCATTGCTTTCGCGAATATTTTACCAGAAATTGTTCGCGTGTTTTAAATTTGTGATAGTATTTTCTGCTAGTGTAGGACTTTGCTCTTGAGTGTGAATGATAGTCTGTATGTATTAGTTTCAAGGGTATGTTAATAAGACTGAAAACAGATGTAATACACTTGAGGCGAACAAGATACAACACATTTAATCAAGTCGCAAGCGTAACTCTAGAGGGCGCCGGATATAACATTCTACCAACTATCTAACAGTACTAGCTCTTTATTGTCAGTCTGGATTACAGAACACTCACGAGGAATAGCAAGAAGAGGATAAAAAAGACGAAGTCCTCCTTTTCCTATCCATTTTACGCCTTCGGAACTATCTCATGCTCTTACCCAGCTAATGCTGCTTTGATACTCACCAAATAGGCAAAGAAGAACTCTAAGTGGGCAAATATTCTTCCACTAGAAGCCACCTATAAATGTATCTATAGCCTCGCTCTAGTACCAACTGATCATCCACCAGCTAGGTAGCTCCCTTAGCCTCGGGTCAAAGGGCGATGAGTCCTACGCCGGAATTATGGGGGCAGCCTCGGATCAACGGCGTCGAAGCGCCGCCGTGGCGGGCTAGCGGAGTACGATATGTGTGTAGTAGGTAGGACGCGAAGGCAGAGGCGATCTATGACGCGTAGCGCCGGCTCTATAATACGAGATCGGCCAGTGACTATGTATTTGTATTTCCCCCTTCGAGGCCTCCTAAAGTACATATATACTTTCCTGTCAACCTGCTTTACGTCCAATCCATACCTGCTTCCAGAACCCGCTAGCAGGCAAAATCATATTGATGTATCCGCATCGGGATAGGCTCCCCATCGTCCAGTAGCCGCACGGCCGATGCGTTTTGCATGCCGGCGCCAACACGTTTTCCGCGGAAGGCAAAAGAGACACTAATGCAGGGCCCGAGTCATGACTGCATATGCAGGCGAACCACTTTGCCACCCTAACCCTCCACATAAAGTCCTAGATGTTAAGTCTAGAATCTACACATCTCATGATGTAAGCAAGCCTCTTGTTGTTCGCCCCCAAACCCCCAAAACGAGGAAACAGTGTCACATGCGCAATTCCCAAAGGAGGATGGGAAGTATTATCAGCTTGGGCGAACTTATTTAGGTACCTACATATGTACCCCTGAGACCTGCAGATAGGTATACAACTTACACAACTACTTAAAGCCACGATGCAGGAGATATAAGGAGATACTAGCTGACACATAGCATTAATAAGCCTTAATAATGCAGCTACATGTCGGATACTGCATGTCGGATACGGGTAGATCGAAAATGAGACAGACTACCCAGCCAGAGCCAACAAAGGAACTGGTGGTTGGTAAGTCTAAGGGGTGGCGTAAGCAGCCACTTACCTAACATGATCTACGACACCGACATATCGACACTAGAAACGCAGCAGCAACTCGGTAGCAATTCCTATTTCATGAAGCTCGATTAGTGTATATCGCTGTATTCGTAGCTACCACAGCCATTTTATAAGCAAATATGTATGAACAACTCCTTAGCACGATCCGATCCTTTACTCACATCACCTGCCCCCCTTCTCCTACAACCCCTAACGCCTAAGCAATGCCACATAATATTCATATTGCAAGCGTGTATCGAGCCTCCCGACAGAGCCAAAAAGAAGTTAATAGTCATGTCCATCTGCTTCGTGGCGGTAGATACACTCCAGGCGCATCTCCGCTGATATCCGTTTAATTTTCTCACAACGTCCGACCACTGGGATAAAGTAGGTCAAGTTAAACACTGATTAGTGTATGTGCACATAAAGTGCCGTTAGAGTGAATAAGTTTCGTAAGTGGTCTGGCCTCCACATGTTATCTCGCAACTCGAGCAACTCGAGCAACCAGTCGTTCACGCAAGGTCCATACCCTCCGAGTCCTCGCCGTCCGAGGGCAAGGCCTGCGTGTGATCGCTACTAATGCTGTCCTTCCGCGAGACACCGGAAACGTCGAACCGGCCGCGGCAGTTATCCACGTATTCGAGTTCGTCGCCGCCGATGACTCGACCTTCCATGTCGATCTCCTGGGACAGCTCGACGAGCGCGGACCGCGGCAGGCGCAGGAAGCCCTGGGTGCGCACGATGCGGCCCCAGTGCGTCAGGCAGAACTGCGCGGCGCGCTTGCGCAGCCACTCCTCGCTCGCCAGACCCGCGCAGTACCAGATGATGCACGCGTGCTCGACATCGAGCTCTCTTGATAAGCGGTTGACGCAGAGAAGGCGTAGGTGAGGAATGTTGTAGATGTTGGACATGACCAACAGGCCGGCGACATCGGAAAGATCGGTTACTCCGTCGTCGGCGTGGATGCTGTCTGTGTAGAGGTAGTATAGGAATGCCTTGACGACTGTGTAAGGCTCTGGGATGTGCATCTTCTTAGTGTGGAACTCGGCCATTTGCGCATTATATAAGCGCGCAAAGTGCGGCCATCGAGCTTGGAGAATTAGTTTGTGGACGTGAATAGGGGCAGAAGTAGGCGCATCGGGCGTAAGCCAGTTTTGATCCATAGGAGATTCGCCTGCACGGATGAGACTAGAGCCCATCATATCATCGTCGTCGTAGTCGCCAGCAAGGGCAGTGATGACAAAGTCGGTCCCGCTGCCATTTTCTGGCGGATGGTTGAAAAGCTTCGCAAGATCGTGACCCAATCCTTTTGATGGTTGATCTTGGACTCGCGCATGTGACGTGGGTCTGGACAACTCTGTTCGGGATTCTGAGGCCGCATTGTTTCCTAGAAAACCGTAGCGTCGTAGGTCAATTTCCATGATGTCAGAGAGATATTCTTCGAAACCGTTCGGACCCATATCGTTAACGGCATCAGTAGGACATCCCAGCAGCCAAACCTTAGTACCATCCTCGTTCATAGTGCAGTAATGCCACTGGTAGCCTGGCTTGAAGATCTCGCGCCCCTCGGCCAGCTTCTGCCATCGTAGAGTAGATAAATCTAACGCTGACAGCGAACAGTCTTTTGACGTAATGGTGGCGGCTGGCGTGACGAAATCCAGAAGCGTCCCGGAAGAGTAGACATGATAGTGAATACCTGATCCTTGGGACGGGATATTGCCACCAGACACGAACCGTAGGGCTGAGATCGCACCGGGAGCCATTGGAACTTGCTTCTTGAGGTGGAACGAGGGCGTGTTGACTTGAGCCGTCCGGATGTTAGCTGCAAAGCCCGAAGCCCCCATGGGTGGGGCCGATCCTAATGCATAAGGCGGTCGGGGGGAATCATTCGAACGATTCATAGCCGAGTTTCTGTCGGTACTTCCAATTTGCGGTGGAGTATCGAAATCGGGACTACCTTTCAAGTCGAGCCACCACAAATCGCCAATCTTGTCCATATCTCTACTAAGTCCACCGAATACCCAGACTCGATCACCCCTATTGAATGTCAGCACTCATAAAACCAACGACAGTAACAGATACATACCAAATATATGCTGAGTGATCGAATCTGGGGACGAAACGCCATGATCTCGACCAGGTGTAGGTCTTCAAATCGAGGTAACATATGTCTTCAGACACGTAGCTTTCGTGACCAGTAATTCCACCAACGATGAATAACTTGTCTTCGTGCAAGACTGCCGCATGTCGAGCCCTGCCCTTGGGAACCGGACCAGTAACGGCAGGTTGGGTCCAATGTGCGGTCTTCAAGTCAAACACTATCAGATCCGAGAGATAGGTTCTGTGTTCGTTCTCACCGCCGAAGACGAGAAGTTTGTCACCTTGATACAAGGTCGCAGTGTGTCCTACCAAGCTTCGTCAGTCACGGCGCACAGTAGCAAGACACGACAGCTGAACCTACCCATTCGTACTCCAGGAATATCTCCGTAATTATCCACTAGACTCCATTGGTGGCTGACGAGATCTAACTTGAGCACGTGGTTGTAGACTTCGTCCGTATACTGATCGAACCCACCAAAGGCGTAGATCTGATTGTTCCCGCAATAGGTAACCGAAGCATTTACCAAACAGGCGGGTCGCTGGCCGAGAGTTCGTGTGACCTTGGGTCGGTAACCATCCATCATCGCTCTACTCTTCATAGGCGAGTTTGGCATGACAAAGGTGTTGTTCGAGGACACGGCAGATAAGGCAGACATAGGCGTCTGGGCGTTGGACATCGAAGGTGTGACGGCGGGAGCAGAGGGAACCGGCGGGGGATTGATCGAGTGGGCGTAAGAGTAGGTGAGGGCGTTGGAGTTGGAATGTACAGGACCGCCGAAGAGGGATTGACCTGGTGCCGATGGTGTTGAGGGGTGGGCCATGTTTCTAGACTATCGCAAGGCTGTTAAAACACCACGAGTTAGTCGACGATTACGCCGACATTTCTATACCTCCCAGTTAGACACAGCGGAGCATGCGACAGGAGGATTTGACGAGATTAGAATTAGCACGATTGATTTGGTCGAAAATTATAATCTCAGGTTGGACTTCGGACTTTGGGACGAGATATTAGGCACGATGAACGATGGAGCTATCGTCTGATCTTCATCAATCTAGTTGCAAGTGGTTCGTCAAATGCAAGGATATTATTCATGCTTTTCGATATCCGCCTTCAATTAGGCCCTTGTCATCAGCCCAGTGCAAATCCGGACATGGGTGCCAAGGCTTAGGTAATGCGGATTACTGTGACTTCTCGCCTCATTCACGTGGGGCAAGAGGGGATGGTGGGGAGTACAGTGCGTAAGCCACAAGAAAAGGACAGGGAGCAGGGAGAAGATGGAGAAGGAGGGCTGGGAGTAAGGGTACTTTGGTACAAGCACGTACCACACGAAACAAACCTGGCTCGTGCGCAGCTGCTTTAGGCGAAAATTGGTTTGGCTGTAAGGGGCGGTTGGCCGGTGCGACGGTTGCCCTGCACAACCAGAAAGCTGCGATCCACTCCTTGTAAACACATAAATCGAGAGCATTCAGAAGGAATTTCAATGTTGGATTTCTTTCCTCACTACAAACCTTCTACTCTCTACATCCGCTCATCCTCACTCTCCTCCAGTCCGCTGCCGCAAAAGCTATCATCAAAGCCTTCCACAAAGCAATACTTTCAAGTCCACTAGATCTCTTCGCTGCTGCATTCCTTCGAGGAAGTACAGCCATTTGATCGCTTCCGACTTTAAAGCCCTTCTTCGTGAAGGCACACTTCGACTTATCGAGTACAACAACGACGATTACTAACCAAATACCAATTCCAGGAACCATTAAGTTGAGTCTCTTGGAGCTCACTCGATTCATCGAAGTCTAATAGATTTCCCCACATCGATACACACCTGTCATATGCTAGACTCTAGACAATATGGCATCTATTGCAGTATCGACTCCCCTTAAGTCCCACAAGGGACTCTTCTCCTCCCGTACCGCTGGCGGTCGGATGCCCCTGACGCCGTCGCCCCGTCAGCGTAACACAACCACCACTGTCCCTGTCAATGTGAACTCGTCCCCCTTCACTCCCGACAGACAGTCATCTAACCGTGATGCGTGCCGCCCATCCGGCAAGTCGGTGTACGGAGGAAACTTATCTTCACACTTTGCCAAGTCAAGCTCGAAGTCTTCGCACCGTGATTCACCCAAGTCCAACATCGCCCGCAGCGTCGCTACTCCCCGCAAGGCTCTCGAGCTCGGTGTGTCAGACTTCGCCCTTGTTGGCACTGGCCACACCAAGACTCCTTCCAGTGCCAAGTCTAAGAAGGGCGCTCTGAGATCCAAGTCGAACAAGACCACCCTTACCTATGCTGCCGACCGATTCATCCCCAACCGTAGTAACAGCTCTGCCATTGCCAACGTAGGCTCTGGTAAGATTGACGTTCAAGACAAGCAGCGACCTAAGACCAGCGGTGGCGACGGCTCCAATGTCCTGTCCTCTGCCACAGATGATGCGATCGCTGCTCTCGAGGGCCTTAACATCAACGATGACGATGACTCGACCAACTACTCGCGTCCTTCTCCCAACACCGTAGCCTACCAGGATTCCTTGGCATCTGCTTGTGGTGTCAATCTGAACACGCGCATTCTTCAGTTCAAGCCGGCGCCGCCTGAGTCGTCGAAGCCTATTGATCTTCGACAGCAATACAACCGACCCCTGAAGCCAGCCAATGCCAGCTCTGCTCAGTTCAGACGTCGCATTGCCACCGCTCCCGAGCGTGTGCTTGATGCTCCTGGTCTGATTGATGACTACTACTTGAACCTGCTTGACTGGAGCTCTGGTAACCAGGTTGCCATTGGTCTTGAGCGTAACGTCTATGTTTGGTCTGCCGATGAAGGCTCAGTGAGCTGTTTGTTGGAGACCACCCCAGACACCTACGTTAGCAGCGTTAAGTGGTCTGGTGATGGTGCCTACGTCGGTGTTGGTCTTGGAACCGGTGAGGTCCAGATTTGGGACGTCGCTGAGGGCATGAAGGTCCGCAGCATGTTCGGCCACGACACCCGTGTTGGTGTTATGGGCTGGAACAAGCACCTGCTCTCCACCGGTGCCCGAAGTGGCCTCGTCTACAACCACGATGTTCGTATCGCCGAGCACAAGGTTGCTGAACTTGTTTCCCACACCTCTGAGGTCTGCGGACTCGAATGGCGATCAGACGGTGCTCAGCTCGCTACCGGTGGCAACGACAATCTAGTCTCCATCTGGGATGCTCGTTCGTTGGCCGTCCCTAAGTTCACCAAGACCAACCACAAGGCCGCCGTCAAGGCTCTGGCTTGGTGCCCCTGGAACATGAACCTGCTTGCCACCGGCGGCGGCTCCTACGATCGTCACATTCACTTCTGGAACACCACCTCCGGTGCCAGAGTGAACAGCATCGACACTGGCTCCCAAGTTACCAGCCTCCGGTGGAGCACCAGCTACCGCGAGATCATTAGCTCCAGTGGCTTCCCTGACAACTCGCTCAGCATTTGGAGCTATCCCACTCTCGTCCGTAACGTTGAGATCCCCGCTCACGAGAGCCGAGTTCTCCACAGCTGCCTCAGCCCTGATGGACAGATGCTCGCAACAGCAGGTAAGGAATAATCTCTAACACTGCATCTCATATTCATTTGCTAACATATCATGTTCTAGCTGCCGACGAGAGCTTGAAATTCTGGAAGGTGTTCGAGAAGAAGGCCGGTGCCTCCTCAGGCATTGGTGCTAGCGGTTCGTCCGCTAAGGCGCAGATGGCCAAGCAGATGACCATTCGGTAAATCATTCGCGCGGATCTAGTGCATGTCAGGATCATCAACAACAACAGTAGGTATCAACATTTCATTCTGGCATCTCTGGTACTGCATAGCGCGGCGTTTGGGAATACCCTCATCCTACGGATATGAAGTTTTCTCAACCCATTTAGGGCAATGGTCATGAGCTACGATTTGATTACGCCCGCGATGGATTACCGCAAGACTGGGTCTTTTGACGAAATTGTATAATAATATGATAATTCGACTTCGGGAGTTTGGGGTATTAGGTATTATTAATTATGGGAATAAGGAATAATATTAGGTAGTCAACATATCGGGTACGATATGAGATTACTCGTTTTTGGCATATTATTTGGCATATCGTGATGTTTTAAGTGAGTGTCTCGAGGGCTCTCTTTGTTCCTCATTAATTGATCTCAATTTCCTTTAGTTGACGTCTTTGGAGGCCTTTTTACACTTAAATCCGGCAGTACAAATGCCCTGACGTCGTAACCTAGCGATTGTCTTATCACTTATCAGCAGTGACGGCACGGCACCTAAAGTGCCTAACGCAACCCACGCTAGGGGGCTTAAGTAATCAAAGAAGTGGCACTTCAAGAAACTTACGGGCTTCTATGCTAACCTTTACTAAAACATCACTTACCAGTGCAGCCAGCGATTTCACAACATCCGACAATACACGCTGCACCACCATAAAAACTTGAGAGCACTCATGTTAGATGTCGCATGAATATCACAGAAGCGAAAAAATAGAATTTCGGTTAAGTTTTGCGAGTGCGCACGGGGGAAGAGTTTGGGCGACACCCCAATCCGAATCTTAGTTGCCTCTTGCGTACTCCGGCCATTTTTAACGATTTTCGCAACGCTACATCCCACTGCAACTTTACAATAGCCTTTTCACAATCGGTTGTCGTGGTTTTTCTGCGGATAATCGTCACGGATTTCACTTAGGATCGCATTTCACGTAATCTAGCAGATACCTCAGCTGTTGCGACGAATTCGATTTCGATCCTCTGCCTCCACTTGACCTCAATTGCCCCAGGCGGTGGCCCGATCCATTCACGATGTCGAACTCCCAGGTCGGTACGGTTTATCAGCAGATAATCAACGATGTTCTCGAGGCTTCGCGAGTCGATTTCGAGGAAGGCGGCGTCGATGAGAGTGTCTTGGAAGAGCTGAAGACGGTGAGTGACCAAGTTTCATTCTCTACTTCCCTGGTTGCCGGTCCTCTCCCTTCAGTCGATCAACCCATCAACAAATCAATACATAGCTATTGGGTAACCTTCAAAGGCAAATCCCATCAAATAGTGAAGATTTTGAAATGATTATTTGAGGTTTGACGAGTTGGAAGCCAAATTTGGGGGACTTTTTAGGCCGACGATATGATGGTCATCTCTTTGTCCTTGGAGACGGAATCCGGCCGAGGGTGGTGAGAACTGGCGGTTTCTGGGAGGGGCGGGCAGGCACTATTTGGGGCTTTTATCCCTCTGCGCAGGCTCCAAACCACCTGGTGACTCACATTATTTTTGATTGGTCGCAGTGGGATCCACTCACGTGCCCATTTACTGTGCACGTTTTACCAATATTCCTGCCTGTTATCACTTACATGGTTGTCAAACTTGTCAAACATGTTGCAAAGATAGATATTTCCATTGGCATCTACACCCCTTATTTAAAAGGGCAACACCATTTTGAATCAAAAATGATTATTGGCTGACATTATCATGATAGGGATGGCAGAGAAAGCTTTCCCAGCAGCAGCTGGCTCAGTTCCCTTGGGACCCTAAGCCTGACCCTCCTGCCCCTGCCGCTGCACCCCAGCCCGTCTCAGCACCGGAGCCTACCCCTCAGGTTTCTACGAATGGGACTTCACATCATCAGCAATATGCCCCTCAACAACAAGGTCTTCACACGACCATGGCCGGTCAGCCATCTAATGACCATATGGTGAAACCCGAGCCTGGAGTTAAGACCGAGCCTGGCCTTGAGGGTACGCCTATGATGGCCCAAGCGCATAACCCGGGAGTTGTCCAGGAGCGTGTCACTCAGCAGTTGCAGTCTATGTATGGTGACCGTGCCGCCGCATCCATTAACAAGCTTAGAGAGCAACCCGTGAACGGCACTCAGTCGGGCAACCAACAGAGACCCGCCCAACCTATGCCGCAAGGCTACCCCGGACAGTATCAGGGCCATCCCCAGCAACAGCAGTATCGGCAGAACATGCCCGTCAATGCAGTGGGACAACAGCGCCCGCCCATCCCGAATGGTCAGAGACCTCAACCATCCCAGACGGATGGTACAGCCGACGACGAGAGCCACGTTGGTGTGCTCATGCGTCGTGGCCCGGCTGGAAATGAAGTTGAGATGGGTCGCGTTGAGATAGACAGCCTTCTCCATGCTCAGATTGCGGCCAAGGCGAAAGCCATGGAGGGCGGTGGTCTGATGTTACCGCTTAGCCGTAGAGACAAGGGCAAGACCGTTTCGGGCTATCGCACGCCAGCTGCTGGTGCTTCCTCTCAATTCGATGGACCTGCCGATGATAGTGTCAAGGACGAGGAAGAAGATGAAGATGCCATCAACTCTGATCTCGACGATCCTGACGATAATATCGAGGACGATGATGAGGATGAAGACGGTGGACAGATCATGCTGTGCATGTATGACAAGGTGCAGCGCGTCAAGAACAAGTGGTAAGTGGTCCATTCATCAAACTAGAGATGTGGTATCGTTACAGGCACTTACAACGAAACAGGAAGTGTGTGCTCAAGGATGGCGTTCTCACTGTGAATGGCAAGGATTACGTCTTCCACAAGGCCACCGGCGAGTATGAATGGTAGTACTCTAGTACACCATCTTCTACGCTGTACCACGCATTGCGTTTTACAAGCAACGCTTTTCATTTTGTATCTTTGGCGTATACCTCTCACAAACCGATCACGACGACTTTTCCTTCCCCGTGTGGTGTAATGCCACTAACGCCTCACACCCAGCAAGTTCTCGCAACATGATTTGTGCATAGGGGGGGAGAAAGGAAACAATTTCATACTGCAGAAACCGGAGTCTTGGCAAGAGGCTCAGAGGATAATTTCACGGCTAGGGCTGGCAGGGTAGACTCTTGTTTTTGTTTTGCTTATGGTTTTTCTCCCATTTTTTTTTCTTTCGCTCTTGTATTCGGGCGAGGGTGATTGATTGTTGATGGGATTTTCTACTACCCCATCTCCAAGTGTTGTCTCTAGTAGCAGAGGACAGAGAGCATGAGAGTGAGAAAAGGGGAGGGGTAGTGGGAGTGGGAGTGGGGGCGGAAAATAGACCTCGTAGCAGGAAATGAACAGCAATTCCCGCCAACTGGTGTACGATACGAATAACAAGCAATTCCCAAATGTGTTCCTTTTTATGATTAAGATCCGTGGTGAGCACTCAGCCAGTTATTGTGGTTTATAAGAGGCTGGTTATGTCTAATTATTGAGTTTCGGTCGTAATACGTATGCGATTACCAAGGAGGTACGTAACCTATTACCATGGCAGAATTTCCCCGCTCGATTAAAGGGGTGGTAAGGCTCAGGGCTAAGTACCTGCAATTAAGTAGGGGAATTTAATTGAGACGTATCTGCTCAGAAGGTTTAGTCAAGCGACCCAAGGTGCATAGGACCAAATAGGAGAGGCATCTACAGTGTCTGGGCGCCTTATAAGTCACAGGGTAGTAAGGCAAGAGGGGGGTCTCTTTACGCCACATTGCCTGCATTAGAACCCTGCAAGTGGTCGTGGACAAAACCTGCCAAAATCTGTGTCGTGACCCCCAAGGCAGATTTTGATGTGAAAGCCGGGCAGCAAATAAAATGCCTGCATCGAGTCGTACATGTAGGCGCTTTCAATTGATGGCGCCGTTTACACCAATGAGAGTATGGCAGATTATGCATTATGCATTATGGCTCGGCTGCTGTACAGAATATGGCCATTGCCACTTACGTCTTTCCGGAGGCCGGCTGACAGATAAATCGGTGAGGTAAGGCCCTGTCCAAAACCTGGGCAGCGTCCGAGGCCTTCGTCGACATATATCATTAAATTTTCTCTTGGGGGATATGTGCTGTGCTTGAGCTCAAGTTTGTATTCCCCTTTCAAATCTTCATATGTACTTGATCAATCATGTCAGCAACTCTGCGGATCCCACCGGCGGAATGGGAGGCTCACAAGCACCGAATTATTGAGCTGTACCTGAGTCAAGGTCTCACATTATCCGGTCGCCCTGGCCGTGACGGGGTAGTTGAAACGATGGAGAGGGAAGGTTTCGTCGCTACGTAAGTACTATCCGATATATTGATGCCGTATATCAGCAACACAATTGACATCTTGCTAGAAAATCACAATACGAAGCGAAGCTTCGAGGATGGGGTGTGCGCAAGAATATGACGCTGGAGGATTGGAAAAGACACGCCGCTGATATACGGGAAAGTCGGCAAAGAGGCGAATTGCCTTCAATACAAGTCTCGGGCAGGCCAGTCCCGAGCTCCAAAATTGCGAAAGCCTGGCGTCGCTATAGACTTGGTGGAAACCCAGCGGCTGAAAGAGGTACATATGTGATTATGATTCTCTTATGAAATATTACGACGTTCATTTAACTGATTGGTATTGTGCATATACAGACACGCGTAACCATGATCTCACAGCTTTGGGAAGCGAAGTACCATCCGTATTAGCTGATGGAAGACAGTCGCTCATCGACGAGAGTGTATCTGAAGCGGAGAATTTACCGCGTTTGGGTTCCACTGACGCAGCCGTTGATACTTCAATATACCAAAGAGGCAATGGTTTTGGATTCAATAATCTCGACTACAATGTGAACAACGCTGGTGCAAATCCCTTGGCCAACTTCACTTCTCAGGGGCAGGCCGGCAGTGAACTCGCAACTGAGATGAATATTCTCTCCAGCAGCCTCTTCGGTCTAGACGAAGTATACCCCCTTGACAACTTCTTCGGGGGCTCTATAGGAACTGTTGGGATGAATCATGCTCCTAGCTTATCCACCAATGTGTTATCACCCAATACATCCACGCAACTGGCTACATACACATGCTCGTCGACTACACTGCCAGACTCGAGTAGAGTCACCCTAAAACGAAATGTGATATTCCCTCGGGAAAGATGGATCGGGCCACTCCCATCTGCAAAAATAATGTCTATGGCTGGGAAAGGTAAATTTCGTTAATTTTATTTCATTAAGTCTCCAGTTCAACCTTTCATCCGGGCTAATATTATTGGTTAGTAGGTCTTTCCGGCACGGATTCTACTGCTTCTATCCATAACTCTGTGATGGGCGTCGCCCGATTCCATCTAGTAAATCAGTTCTTTTCTGACGTAACAGAAGTCGACGGCCCACATAGTAATGTGATAAGATATCCTATATTATCATATTCTACTATCCTCATTTGCCTTGCTTCTGAGGAGAAGTTTGTTGGAGAAGAAGAGTGTCAATTCGCCGTCCTCTCGAGCGACGATGCTTTTGAAAGTCGATTTTACAGCAGGCTAATCAGATCTGTTATGAACGGCTTCGCAGGTCTCGACAGCATATCAACATCTGGCGCTCTAAGGTTCTTAAACAGACAAAGTCACTCTCACTCAATTTTGCTCGAGTTTCTGCGATCTGGTCCGAAGCCCGAAGCAAAATCCCTCGCTGAAAATATCTTCCAGGCCGCTTTAGAGGCTGACGACGTTGACATTACCAGGCTCATGCTGAATCTTGGTTTAGTCGATGTTAACGACGCTGTATGTCTTTATCGCGGGCAAAGATATACGCCACTTGGGATAGCTGCTCAAAAGAAGTCCTTCAAAGCTCTCAAGCTTCTTCTAGGACTCAACGTTGACATGAATAAGTCCTTCATTCTTACCAAATCTCGATATCGCTATACATATCCACTAGATTATCTAATTTGTGGCGACAACTACCCGGCTGTCACATCTGAGCAAAATATCCTAGACCTAGCTAAAGATTTCTTAAAAGCCAGGGCTACGATATCCGTGGAGTCGATTCAGTTTGCACTAGAAAGGTTTGCTGATATGCGTCTAGCCAACATTCTTCTCGACACATTCGCCGACCAAATTCCGCTACAGTTGATAGAGGAAAACCTCATCATCCCAATTTTCCAAAACCTCGAGGAAGATGATACGACACGGATTATCAAACATATTATAGAAAAATGCCAAGAACATGACGACAAGTTCTTATATCAATTTCAGGAACAACTGGGTCATGCTCTGGATAAGGCTGTAAAATATGGGAATACGGAGTTAATATCGCTCTTGCTACCGCACAGCTTTTCCCTGGATGGACCGTTCCGACGCGCAATTAAGACTGGAAACCAAGAGGTAATCGACATCGTCCTCAAAGAAAACCCAGACTTGGATAAGGAAATAGACGGAAGTACGCCGTTAGCCGCCGCTCTCAGCTCCGGAAATCAAAAGCTCGTTTCATTCCTGGAAGAAAAAGGGGTTCTTAATCGCATGAAGGAACCAGGGTTTGACCTTGCTATCACTGCGGCTCTCGAAGTGGGAGACCTTGTATATGCGACCAAACTAATAGACCTGATCGCCGATGCCCATGTGGGTAGGCTAGATAGAGCTCTAAATGCTGCTATCGTACATGATTACGATGATGTCGCTTGGAGACTCTTAGCCGCTGGTGCGAATGTCGCAGTTGAGTTCATTCATGGTCAATCTCCGTTATATACTGCCGCGAAGATGAAGAAGCTAAACCTGGTGAGAACCATGCTGGAATGTAACCTCAATCCACTGTTGCTTCCCATCGTTATATTCGATAAGGGCCAGCCTACCTCACTTGTTGAAGCTCTTGTTGACGTGGGGGATCATAAAACTGTAACGGACCTCCTGCAGTTATACAACTGTGATTCGAAAACAGTTTACGGAGACTTCATAACGAGCGTGCCTCTGACTCCATCTAATCCTCTGGAGCGTGCACTTGAGAAAGCTGATCAGGATACATTCTGGGCGATCATAAAATCAAGCTCTCAGAGGACGAGGCGAGACAGTCTAAGCTACGCTTTGAAGATCGCAGTGCGGCGCGAAGATCCATCGCTACTTTACAGCTTATTCGGGTTTGGCGCTAATTCAGATGACGAGGACACGCTTTCCCTAGCCGTAATGAAACATCCTTCCATGGTTGAGCCACTTTTGAAACGGTTTCGCGAAGTCTTTCCTAATGGACGAAGCGGGTACGGCATCACGGCAATGAGTAGAGCTATTTCTCAACATCCGGTGCGTTCCGAGGGTTTAAGTGCTCTAATCAATTCCAAGCTGGTGGATGAGAATGACCTCAACTACGAAAATATTCATGGCCACAGCCTCCTCAGTTTGTCGTTCGAAGGAAGGATTGACGAACGCGGGATTCGACATGTCGATATAGACCTCATCAAGATGTTACTTGATGCTGGAAGTAACCCTAACAGCGTTTCGACACGAATTCACCATGTGCCTCGCCCCCTTACAGTCAGAAATTGGACCATGGAAAGTGTTCTGTTGGACGCCATAAGCACAAGAAATATTAAGTTAATCGGTCTGCTCATTGAACGTGGTGCCCGGGTGAACGAACCAACCCGTCTAGGTATAAGAAGGACTCCCCTGCAGAAAGCTGCCGAAGTAGGCAGCCTTGAAATCACTCGTCTACTGCTCGAAAAAGGTGCGGACATCAACGCCGCAGCTGCTGGGCGGTATGGAGGCACTGCATTGCAGTTTGCGGCTATCGTGGGTGACTGTACTATTGCAACGGAGCTTATAGAGCACGGCGCTAGGTTTGACGTCCGCCCATCATGGGGTAACGAAGGACGCTGGCCTCTGGAGGGAGCCGCTGAGAACGGTCGTATCGATATGATCCAGCTTCTTTGGTATGCCAACTCCGGCAATTTTGATGAAAAGCAATGCCAAAAAGCCATGAAGCTCGCGGAACGCAATGGGCACATTGGCTGCCGGGACAAGATAGCTGAGTTGATGTCTACGTCATGGGTTCCAGCTATTGAGCATCCAACTGAGTCTCAGGGCGGTCCGTTAGATATTGTGTGGGGAGAAGGGGGATTATCGATGTTTGGATGATTTCTGGAGCTCAGTTGGATTTCTTCTCTCCGTCTACCTATTTTCAAGGTGTCATGTGGGATGGAGGTGTTGCTTACTCTCATTCCTAATATCAGACAAGTCTTGGACCTCGTTAGAAATGGGGATAATCTTACATCCGGGGATGGGTCTCCTCGTGTTATATATGTTGATATGAATAATGATCCCATTTCTATTTCATAAACTGCGCCAGAAACAAGTGAGAAACTAGACTATGTAAAAGTTAAGAGTGAGAGACACTACCTAGGTATGTGTGAACATATAAATCCCATGGGGAAATACAGAATGCCCTTACCAAGAAATTGACGTAGCTAATGATGTCTTTTGCGCCTATACACAAGGTTCTAGTACATGCTAATTAGTCGAACATTGGTTCACTCATACTATCTACTACTTCCTCTACTTCAGTGGACTGAATCCTGCACGGGACACGATGTGCTGGAGGTTGGAAAGCAATTGCGATCTTGGGAAAGGTCAGAAGTCGGGACAGTTCGCTGCTCAATGTTTACTCCTTTCCCATCGATCGCCGCACAGCAACCAAAACAAGGTTGCAAATCCGGCCCCCCTCAGCACCAGCGACCTCAGCCTGACGCGTGGGTTGACGACCGACAACAACGAAGGTGGCTTAGACGTGACGTCCGCAGATTAGCACATCTACAATCGCACTATTGAAAGGAGTTTAGTCATTCTCGACGTAGCATCCACTAACACGCACAAGGGGAACATCCCCTCGGTGTGCAGATACAGGTTGACAGGTTGTTCATCTCTCCAGAATAAACATCATCTTCCCATGGTACCTACCCAGGTACCTACATTCGGGTTGGGACCCAGCCGGGCCCTTGTGTAGGTAAGCCCGGGATGTCGAACTAAGCAAGCCGTGCCGTTGGCCTCGCCCCTCTGATAGGTACCTGCCTAACGCCTAGCGCGACGTGTCACGTACATATAGCGCGCCCCGGATATTGAAGCGAAAGAAGGCGGCGGCCTGGGATCTATATGCCGGACCGAGTAACCTAGCCCCTTCGTGTGATATTGCGTACTACTTACTACACTACTGATCCAGTGGCCTGATACCTCGGCCGCCGCGCCACGGGGAGCGATCTTATGGTTCCACGTGTGTCGGGATACGGGATACGGGGACAGTTAGGACCGCGATCAACAACAAGTCCTTTCTTCACGACCCGAGAGCCAAGGAAGGAGAGGCCTGGGCGCCTCTATACCTGTCTCGAAACCAATGCTGTCATAGCGGAACCGTGTTATTGGGTGCCGCTGTGTTGGGTCGCTTTTGTTTAGACCCCTCTTCTTTTCGGCTGGTAGGCATAGCCAAGCTACGACGTTTCAATAGACCTGGATATAACGCCATGGGGTCGGCTCTTGGTCGACGAGTCAGTTGGTTTTGTTTTTGTTTATCATAGGTATAGTACCAGGGCAAACCAATTCCCTGTCCTTGATTTCGCTAGGCAGACTATTTGCTTAGCTGGAAGGCCGACGTATAGGTCGGGATTAAAATTAATTGGTAAGCAGCGACCTCGCATAGTTGCGCGTTCCTTAGAAGTAGGTAAGTAAGGCCTCCTATCTAGGATTTTGAAGGATTTATGATGACAAAGTGGTTGGAGGATCGAACATGGGCAGGCGCACCGAATAATGTGTAGCTATAATGGCTGGGTATCATGAAACTACCTCGGTTTTCCATGCTGCCAGGTAGATCTAATGCGTTGTGTTGTGTTCGGAAAATTAGCGACGTGGATGTCAAAGGCTCACCCACGGCAGCTGTGCCCATGGGTCGAAGAAAATCGGTCAGGGCCAGGGCAGGGTCAGGATGTAAGATGTGGCGCGTGCGGCATGCGGCTGACAGCAGGTGATCGTCAAGTCTGGAGCCTATTGCGCCCTTAACCGGAGATGAGTGACGAAGTTGTTGAAGCCATACTGCATATCGTCTTCTCTCATTTACGTAATAGGGAAGTATAAGCAGGCGTCGAGTCCTAGCGGATATTATGATGTTCCAGGGGTGTGTGGTTTGAATAAGGTGCCTGCCGGTGAAATTCGGCAGCCAAAGACTAAGTCCGCGACGTTGGGGGCTTCGTAGGCATTACCAACTCAACCCACTTAATGAATAGGTGTGGTTCTCGAACACGGAGAATTCCTCAATCCTACTTGATCCTTGACTAAATCCGTGCAATAGAGCAATAGACTGGGAGACCTAAGATCGCCATCCACATGGATGATGTGTTGGAATGCTGGACGATGAAAGGTCGCATGTTAGCGCAGAGTACGGGATAGGCGGATGGAGAGAAAAATGTGGGAGGGGGTTAAATTGGGTTGACCCGACAGTCTGGTAACGAACGCGCAGGCGGTGAGACGTGCTTGAAGCTACCCCCATAAGCACTCCCAAGGGCCGTTGTGCAGGCAGAGTCAGGCAGGCAATTCCGGGATTTGTTTCGGTGGCCCGGCCTTAATTGGAATCTCGATGTAACCCTCCTTGCCAGCGGCAATTATGATTTGCAAGAAACCTTCGTGTTCCGTAGCGTTCTTCGGCGTAGTGCCATTTAATTCTAGCCTGTCGCTGTTTTTAACCCTCCCCAGTTAGACTTATTGCCCTTTTAGAAGAGTCTCTCAGCTGACATGGACCTTTATGCAACTAAGTCTCTTACTATTCCCGTCTCAAGTTGGTTGTGCCTCATGAATACTAGGCGGGCAGGCAAGATAGGTCGGCCTGTAAAACAAGGTGCATACATCTAACAAGCGGTCAATTAGATGTTTGCGAGCTATAGTATAGAAAGGCCTAATATCAAGACTGCCTAAGTAAGAAATAGGTAGAACTAGGACAATGAAACAGGTTAGGTATCTAGAATCAGAGTCTCTACACGATCATATATTTGCCCGCGAGTCAATGGATGGCTATTGGTTACGGTTGATGTAGCTAGGTGCTAACTCGGTCTTAGTACCTAGACGTATTTTGCAAATAATTAGCCAGAAACAAGGAAGAAAGCGCCGGTGTAAGGTAACTTTGCCGAGAGAAGCGCTTCGACATTATTAGGTAGTCGTTTTATCGATCGGCCCAATGTTATGCGAATTCCGCCCGGTCGGTAACTGTGAATGGCTTCATTGGCTCGGTGGCCCAGAGACATTCGCTCTCTCGGGATCAATTTGCTGCCTGTGGTATAAGACATACGGAAAGTGTGCGGTACATGTCTCGGAGGGGCTTAATTGTTGGTGGGCGCCGATGTCAGCTCTTGTTGGAGAGACTCCTAGCGGCGATACCTGACTTGTATACTGTAACATGGAAATCTATAAGCATCTCAAAATGCGTTGGTGAGCCCAAGTTGACGTTGCTACGGGTTATCGCAGCTCAAAGTCTGCTTCCTGCGAGATCTATCTTGTTGGTTACGAATGCAGGTACCAATTAGACATCCGATGTCATTTTTTGATACCGCCATGATACGAAAGACGATCTCGTCATCTGATTCTGCAGCCGGCCGTTGCCAGCCCAATTCGCTTCGTCGATGTCCAATTAAATGACACCGCGATGGCTCCCAGGTACCCAGACCAAACATGGTACGGTCGCAGTCGGAAGGACCAACAGATTAGGAGGGTCATACGTAAGCATCAGAGGGTCTGTTTGGCTGGTAACATTGTAACGGTTCGTACTCTGCGTCACTATCGAGAGCCATGTCGCAGTGCAATCCGACTTGAATGGTTGAATCCTGTAGGGGAGCGAAACATGAAATCAGGTTCTACCATTGGTTGACTCTTATCTGCAAGGTTTATCGAGTTTACCATCGAAGGGATACTGCGGCCGGCAGTCCTTTCAAGGTCGGAAGAACGTTTTGTAGCCCTTTCTAGAATAGGGTCAAGTTGCGCTATTGAATAGGCCGAGCTGGATTATCGGGTCGGCCACGCCCATGTCGGGCCTTGGCCAGTCAGACCTTCACACGGGCCGAGGAAGGGAGAACAGGGGTGCTGAGAGGGTGGGACGAATTCCGCTAACCTAGGCCCGTCCTTTTGGAAACCTAACACTAGCTGCATCCTACTTGACGTGAAGAAAGGTAATCCTTCTTTTCTTTGAGAGGAGGCGGATGTGGCCGGGTAAGGCATAGTGTGAGTAGTGGGACTGGTCGACCTGTTGGAATCCCTTCCAGCGACCCTGTATCTTTCCACATGCTCACTAAAGAATTTTTGGTCTGAGACAGTTGCCAACACAACTTTTCTTGAATGGTGGGGAACGCCAAGACAAAACTTAATTGTGTTCCGAACTGTCGGGTTCGATTTCGCTGTTCTGATTGGTCCTCGTAAAACGACGCTCCTCCCGTGCAACCTGATCAAAGCCCGCGTGAGGTCACTTCGCCGGTACTTATACCTGGGATTGGTGCTAGATATTTTCTGAATAGCGGCATGAAACTAACCTTTAGGTAGTTTAGAGAGAAGTATCTTGCGACAGACCCTGGCAACTCCGTCGCGTCTTCATCGTCTAATGAATGTATGAGCCCCTTTACCATTACTAGCTGTTCCTCCAGCTTTGGTTCGGTGTACGTAATACGTAACATATAAGCGGATATACCCAGTGCTTGTACTCCCGGTTCCGTGACGGCTAAATTCACACCTGGCCTGGTTGGTGAGGAGCGAAGTGAGCTGACCAAATGCAACTGTGGAGATAGAGTCGAGCTTTGTTTTTGAAGGTATACTTGACGGCTGCTCGGGAGGCTCGTTAAGTTGCCCTGCTGCGGTGATCCTTTGCTAAGGACGTCAGCATATTCAATGCTACACGAAGGGGGATGGTACACGAGGGAAATGCTACATAAAGGAAATGCTACACGAAGGAGGCAATATGCAAGGTCGTAGAGCGGGTCGTTGTAATAAAGGGTCACTGGGAGTGATGGTAGATAATGTTATATGCAATAACAGCACCGATAAGAATGGTATAGCTGCATCTGCATGTGTACGGCGTGGCGAGTACTTGGGAAGTACACGGTTGGATGTCCTTAAACGTCCACGATGGGTGTCTTCCAGTCGGCAGTAGCCTTAATCAACGCTATCGTCCCACCCTTATGGATCCGCCCCCCGCGATGCGAGAAAGTGTTGGCATACCCGGTAAGACTATTGATGTTCTAAAAT
Source organism: Hypoxylon perforatum (assembly GCA_028571165.1). Taxonomy (NCBI): domain Eukaryota; kingdom Fungi; phylum Ascomycota; class Sordariomycetes; order Xylariales; family Hypoxylaceae; genus Hypoxylon; species Hypoxylon perforatum. The sequence goes on from JAOXNQ010000007.1 coordinate 117,199, forward strand.
CCTCCCGTTTTCTCCTCAATTAAGGGTGTAAGACGAGAAATGGAAATAATAGGCGATGTATTTTGGTTGGACCCTTATTGCGGGTCTTTCGTTTTGGTCGCGGACGACACTCTCGCAGACTGAAGTTATCCGCTGTAGTCGTGAGCTTCCATGTCACATACCCGTACTAAAGTGAGACTGCGTGTTGCCGTCGATATTGCTATTGATTATTTTTAGGAATATTTTGTTCTTCAATCAAAAGTCATTTGAGCCACTGTGGATATCGACGGTGAAGCGTGTCCGTGTGCTGATATTGCTGTAGTATCAGCGACATTGTTAGTATAGACGACCACGAGTTACAAGTATCTACCTGTAGATAAGTATTGAGTGTAGTCGCAGTGTATACCTATCTGTCTTTGTGCTCATTGGAAGTGCAAGGAAGACAAGGAAGACCTTGCGGAGAGCGGATACTAGGGTCGATGGTTATCCTAAAAGGGACGATAAGTCACCCATCATTGGTGGAAGCTCCTGGAGGCGAGGAAGTACTGCGACTTGATAGCGTATGGGGCATTAAACAAGACAGTCTCATGACGTGACGTCGTGGTGACCTTTCGCAGGGGATCAACTTGCAACAGCAAAGTAATGCATGTCCTCGGGTATCTGCTTAAGGAGGCCTAGAATTCGTGTTGGTGTTACCTTTGCAGGTCGCACTTTGTGGCAACGTTCGCGACTGGGTATTCAGGGGGAGGTCTCTTAAGGGCTCTTCTGTTTGGACGCATTGACTCTCACCCCTGACGTAGCGGGTTGTCCATGTCTTAAAGTACGCTGCACCTAATCCCGCGTACTGTTTGACCATCTAGCTCCGAGATTCCAGTAGTCCGCACTTACGATAGATGTAAGCCGTCCAACGGTGTAACCTGCGGCGTCCGCTTGAGGTATGCAAGTTGTAAGCCAGTCAAAGAGAAGACGGAACCGGTCACCAGTGGCTAGCGAAAGGGCGTTGTCAGCAATACGTGATACACACTTAGGTAAGTACCTAGATAGGAGTAACCTAGTCCTCCCTTGCTTACTCCCGTGCTATTTCAGTCCGCGAACTCAGGACAACCTCTTCGAGGTAAATGCCAAAATTATCGGTTGCTGAATACTACGAGCGAGCCGATGCAGCATACATGACCGCTAGAGTAAACGAGTACGCCAATGAGTACGATATCTTAGTATCGGCATCTGAAATGGGCACGTAAAAGGCGAAACTGCTTAATGCCTTTACGTTGGAGCTAACTCGACTGTCAGTGGTGGTGAAAGTTACCAAGACGATGATAAGTCGGGACAAGCTTACCTAAAGTTGTGAAGATCATGTTAATTGCTGCTGGATCTCGTGGCATGAGAAAATCTTGTACTAGTACCTCTGCCCGCAGTGTTGTGTCACCGCGGAGGGAGATACGATCCTCTGCCTCGGGACTGAGAGCGCTATATCGGTGGGGCCAGGTCTTGGGGTGATGGGTCTCCCGAAGCCTTACAAGAGCCACCGTGACCACACGCATGGGTCGAGCGGGATCGGGTGTGCCGTTAGATTTATTGGTATTATATTGTTACCCGAGACTGCTTGCAACTGACTATGTAGGTTAGTTGCGATAGGTCGAGGTCGAGTTGATGTCTATTGGGGTGATGCTTCAGTCTCGGCAGTCGATATACATGTTATATTATACATGAAGGCATATTGGTGCTTTCTCACCAACATCCTTTGCTTCAAATACGATGCCGGGATAAGAAAACGAACAGCACATTGTTTTGATCTGGATGGTGAGAATATCAGGCCGCCTATGCTGTGTTGTCAAATACGTGTAAGCGCCATGGACGTGGTAAAGGCTAACCTAGTAGAAAGGCTCGTAGTATAGACGAAGGAAGGCATTTCGCATGGTCGACTACAAGAATTGTACAGAACGGCGCAATTCTTGGCCGCTTTCTAGACCCACCTAGACCTTCCCCGAGGTGCATGCATGGTGTACCTTCAAGTACCGCTGCGTTGTACTATACTTGTATCTTGAGCCGGTGTGGGTTCCCACGCTGGACGCTATGAGCAAGTACCTGGACTCTAAAGAGACACTACCTGGAGGCGCTACCCAGTAAGGCCCATAGCCCATGGGCACCATGGGCACCATGCACACCCTACATGCATATTTAAATGCATATTATAACTTCACAAAGCGATGGTTCCAACGTCGCTTTTCCAGGACTTCTAGCTTTTGCGTCCCCTGGTCGAAAGGAATCTCCATTTCCAACTTTAAAAGGTCACCTCTTTCTCTTGTTTCTTCCTCTCCTACTTCGTTCGAAATCATATTCATCTTATCTCTTCTTTTTTTTCTTTTTTAGTGTTGGTTCTCGACTTTATGCCTCCTAAGAAAATCCGAATCCTACCTACCTCAGTATCCAAATATTACAAACCGTGGTAACTTTAAATGAGGTACTTAGGCTATACTAGGCGGTACCTTAGCTAGGGTTAGCACTAAGATAATTTTATGTTGTACCTCGTTCGATTGAAACTCGAATAAGCAGCCCCCACCATCACATATCATCTTCTAGTTCCGCGATTTCTTCAACACGCGTACCTCGAACTCCCCTCCGTGTCCCTCGTTGTCTTTAGTAGTTCTTCTTTCTTTCAAGAGTATTAATTCGTGTATTTATTCTTTACCTACCCACGCTCCTTTTTCCCTTCCCACTTACGCGTTTCCGAACCTATCCAGAGCTCAAAACCACCTTCGCCATAACCCGTGTACGGCCCCGAAGCTATCTACTTATCCACCTCTCCAACCTAGCGCAACGCCGACTCGAGATTGTCGCCCGTAGTCGCAACACTTTGTCTGACCTCACTACGTCCTTATATCGACTAACTCTGGCGTGCGACCCTTTGCGCCCGCTCTCCCGCCCTGACCGGGTCACACCTTTTAACGCCATGGCTCACAATGGCAATGGCTCAATCTACGGCCAGAATGGGTATGTCCTTTATGACTTTTGTGCGTGGAGTTCTACGGTATACTAATATAGTCTTGCTTCTTGCTAGTGCACCAGTACCGCCTGTTTCCACAATACCTCGAATCGACAACAGGGTGAAACCAGAAGAATGGTGGTTCACGGAAAATGGCCGATCCTACGATACTTTTCGGAAGGGGCACTACATGTTTCCAATGGACGAGGTATGGAATTGGTTGCGCTAAGTGTCGTTGAAACTTCGACTAAAACACTTCACTAGGAAGAAATGGACAGGCTAGACATGTTTCACAAGTTCTTCCTGATAGCAAGACGGGATACGTCCAACTACGGAGGGCTTTGCCAGCGGCCGTTACCTACTCACCCTCGAATCCTGGATCTCGGATGCGGAACCGGTATCTGGGTAATCGATATGGCGGAGTAAGTCGTCTTGCTTGCGAGAATGCGCTCGTCTATTTGGCTAACTTGGCTAACTCACATGCTTTGCCATAGTCGTCATCAAGGGCGAGCTAATATCCTTGGTTGGGATCTTTCTTTAATACAACCTCAAAGGTGAGGCAATGATGATGGTATGATATTTATCCACCGCTAATAAGGTGCAAGAATTCCACCTGGAGTTGAGTTTCAGCGCCGCGACATCGAAGATCCCTGGACCGGTGTTGAAGAGGCTTCCTTCGACCTTATTCACATGAAAATGCTCGCAGGGTCCATAGCGAACTGGTCTGCTTTGTATGGCCAAATACTTAGGTACGGCCCATAGCCACATTTTGGCCACGAGGTCCGTAGTGGCTAACCATTGACTGTGGCTGGTAGATACCTTAAGCCTGGAACCGGGCTCTTTGAACATGTAGAGATCGACTTTACCCCTAAATCTGAGCATGGCGATCTACCCGAAGACTCTGCACTTCGACTATGGGCCCGAGAGATGACCGAGGCTATGGATAGGGCCGGTCGGCCTTTTACGGCGAACCCTAACACCGTCAGCATATTACAACGCCTCGGCTTTGTCGACGTAGAGCAGGTTATCAAGCGGATCCCGTTCAATTCTTGGCCTCCAGATGATCAGGAGAAGCAGATTGGTACATGGTTTAATCTCGGATTAACACAGGGTCTGCCTGCTTTAACATTAGCTCCTTTGACCAGAATGAATGGTTTCAATAAGGACCAGGTTGAGGACCTATGTAATAGGGTGCGGAAGGAAGTGTGCTCCCGTGGGTTGAAAACTTTCTGCACGATGTAAGTCACCCTGCCGCTACCCGTCAAGATGAAACTCACACGGGGACCAGGTATATCTGGACAGCACGTAGACCATCCATGCCTGGCCAACGAGCATGAGCTATCTTCGGCTACCTGCAATCCTACCATTACACCGGTATCTATCTACATACCACTGGAACCACGCTTCTGTTCTGATCTCTTGGCCTACAGCCTACCCTGGACAACTGTGGCGCTCGTGGAAAAGATGTATCAATTCCCCTTCCTGTACACGCTCTTATCCCACCCCTTCTAGAGTCACTGGAAGATTGGCTCTCGATGTACAATCAAGTACATATATCTTTTTGGGACACTACCCGACTCTTTACTGCCCCCCAAATCTCAGGTGATCAACCCCAGCAAGGTTGAACTGCGCTATTGACCAGCCGTGTTAGTGGTGCATATACAGTGCCTCCCTGTGAGTTCAACCGTGTATTGAGCGGTACTATACCCCTGCAAGTCGTCCATATTGCGCCACTCCTGCGACAGCTGCTTTCTAGTCACTTTTGGACCAATCTATTACTACAACCACATAGTCGGCATCTTCCTGCAGAAGGAACAAGTCCTACATGGCCTTTCTCGACGCTTAACGGGCTGGGCGCATACTTTTCTCCGGCATTGGATAGGCCTTCAACCAACATAAGCTGATCGGGAAGTAATGCGTCTGCACGTGCATGTGCAGGCCCAGCGTAGGATGCGTTGGGTGCACATTACTACGTTGCGTTCCTCGAGATGCATTTCTCCATTATCAACTACGAATGGTGTTCACCAGTTACGAATTTTACCTTTTCGACGTCGCTCGCCGGCGCCGCTCACCTCGAATTGTGTCGGTTTCAGCCGTGATGACATGCGCTACCGGGAAACAATTCCTCTTTAGGTATATTGGTCGGCTGTTTTCTACATGACGCATAAGAACTCGAACCTCTGGCAGGAGGAAGCGCCTCCATTGGCGATGCTGGCTTGGCACCCAAGCCTTTAGGGTGCATTGGGCAGTAAAGAGTTGCACTTCTTTACTCCTTAAAACGAAACGGCGCCCGGGTCATCTCTGCATTACTTCCACTTTATTCCGTGCATGGTACAGTTGGTGGGTGTTATGATTTGTGGTGCGGTGTTGTCTGGCATGAGGTTATGGGAAAAGTTGGGCCTAACACAGCGGTCACCTTGGGCCAGGCCGGGAGGCCTAGTTTGTTGTCGCAATTCCTATTGCAGTAAATACCTTTACTTCTCATGTAAATAAGAACGTTATGATATTCCCACCATTGCCGAGCTAGTCTCAATGGTATTGACTTCGTGCATAGTCTGACATGGTCTACTGGCTGCTCGGCCGGATTTGGGGAGCACAAGCCTCGTCTGACCAACAGTGTTCAATGTTGGTTCCCCCTTATTGCACTTCATTGGCATTATACCTGCTAATCCTATAGTTGTTTAGTTCAATAGCACGCGTCAATTGTTGGCAATTTATCTATCGTCAAATTTGAAGCCGGTCAACAGGTTAGTACGATACCAGGGTCGCCAATTATGATGAACGATCCAATTATTTTCTGTCATGTAGAGTTACTTTGTCAAACCTGAAGCTAACATTGTAAATATCAATACAACGGCATGTACCGAAACAGAATGCTGAAATTTGCCCCTGTACGCTTCCTTCTAATGGAAGTATTCTTCGGCTTCTAATACGACTTCATGCGCCTAATTTTCCCAACGTTACCTTCTCCAACCAGGGCTTAGGCCCATCGCTTCAAACCAGTTGCCCGGGTATAGATAAATGTGCCACACTTTATTCGCGACTCTGCATGCGAATGACGCACGTCTGAGGCCCGGCTTTTTTCTTCAACGAACCTCATCTTCCTTCCTACCCGAAATTTGTCTCGGGAGGTCCGACCCGATCCGCGCTGACCAGGATCTGAGGGTGTCTAGATTCCTTCTGCCAGTGGGATCTCAAACCAACCCAACCTCCCTAAAAAGGGGGGAAAGGGAGATGTTGCTTGTGGTGGATGGTGCTGTTACTATTCTCCTGATCGCACAAGCCAAACTCCTTGGCTGCTATCTTACGGTGACAGCGATGGCGCACTCAGGCAGACGGGTATAGACGACTGCTACCCTATCTCACGTAGGCGTAACGCATATCACCCTGGGCGAATCGCTACGGGGTGCGGTTCCCTCGCTGCCACTGACCGGCCCGACATGTCCAGTTCCTCGCCCAATCCGACATTTCTTCTTCGAAGTGGAGTCCTGGGCTGCCTCTATAAACTACATACCCAGGTACATATCTGGCCTGGCTCCATGCCGGCTACCAGATACGGCCAGCTACCATAGCTTGTACCTTACTCGTACTACCACGCTCGTGCTGCTACCTTGACTCGTGCATAGGGTATGTAGATATTATATGCAGTAGCGTATCAAGGTATATTTCCTGCTTCTCTGCTGCCACGTTCCCACTCTCGTAGACAGGTCAGCAGATCTGCCCTTTTCATGCAGTTGGCTCCATTCGTATATCACCACACCTCACATGAAAACATATAATTGCTTTCCTGCCCCCAACCCCGTTCATTCCCCTTCTAACTAGAAACGTGTCGTGTTCGTCCCTTTTATGCAGTTGGTACCGGGTCGCATTCGACGATGTCCCCTTCTTCTCGTCTCACGGTGGTCAGGCGGGCGGAATGGAGCGAGAACGCCGAACGAAGGGGCAAAATGCCGTATCTATCATATCAGATACCAGCCACCTTCCTAGTTTTACCCTTCGTTCGGAGAGGGCTCTACTATTATCTCTCCGACTATATCGAGACGCAATATATACACGAATCTTCGATTTCGAACTCCGATCTCTCCCTTCGAAAGAGCAATTACTTACTATACGATCACCGACCCGCCCGGTCGAAGGGCAAAGGGGATCGGAGGTCGGCGCGTCCTCCCCCCTTTTCGTTACATTATACTCTCTTGATACGATAGACGCCCTCGGCAACACTGCATTTTTCAACCAACACGGTTAAAAAGCGCTCTCTCTGACCTTCCCAGATTCGAACGGAACCAATGAGGTTAACTCCTCTTCAAGCATGAAAAGAGCGGGCGTGTTGTCCGGCGTCCGGATATCCAGACCGAATTGGCTAGAGTCGCCAACACGAATCTAGTCACATGGGAACTACGAACTTATGTATGCAAGGCATTTCATATAGGAATCGACTGACGAGCAGCAGTACAGCCGACAAAGGAAACGGACTAAGAACTAACTACATACCTAGGTAGATGACCTACATTATAGGTACCTACCTATACAGAGATCGCCGGTCGTCACACAGTTACCACGTGTAAGCCCTCGTTCGGGATATGTCAAACAAAGCCCGCAGCTCGTCATAATACCTAGTACCGGAATGCCTGCCGTTAGAAGAAGAAAAAGGGGGGAAATCTGAGGCTCGATCTACACGAATGACACCCCTACGCGGCAGTTCCCGCATCCCTCAGAAACAGACACACCCCTCCCTCCTTCTCGAGACCGCATGGAGTGCGTGTGTTGTGCTGTGCTGTGCCCCTTAGATACGTCCTGTGAGTTGTCACCTGAACTAGGCCTAACACACCCAGCCTAACACTAACTAACCAACGTACATACGTGAATGAGGTCTGCTTTTGGCTCTGGTTCGTGCGGAGCGCGCTGCCTACATGTCCCGCAATGATGACAACAGCAAGTAAAAAGAAAAACGTATAGATTAGCGGACTAGCTTATCTGTCTTGTCTGATCTTACGCCCGAGTTGCTGCGGTTGTAAACAAACATACATACACATACCTATACATTGTCGATCGGGTCATCATTTCGTCCTCGTTCGTTGTCATATACCTAGCCCAAGGGCCCGTTTTGTAGGCCACAACAGGGAATATCGTGACGCTACGTCAAAAACTAAGCCAAACCAACAAGACAGCACAAAACAACAAGCAAGTAAGCCGCCTCGGTGTCCCAACTAAGTCACCTTCCAAGTAGAGATTTGGGTACTTAAGTATATATGAGGCTGGTCCAATTGTGGGCCAAAAGGGCTGTGCAATTAGGTACTTCAATTCGTTTGACAAGCTTGGCAAAAAGGACCCCATCTCGATGCAAAAGTTTCGTTGTAGTTTATTGTACAAGGGAGGATGATGATATGGAACAAAAGGAAATGAAAACACTCGGGTTCGACGGCATACAGCTGCTGCGCTTGAAAAGGGACGAAGAGTGAAATATACAAGGTGATGCAGAGGCAAAGCCACACCAATTTCGGCCGATTCCCCCTTTGAATATCTGCGTTTTGCATGTTTCTTCTGCGGCCGAACTTCCACTCGTGATAGTACAAGGTGAAAAGGCTCTACGCGCCGTCAATTGGTGTCCAGCCAAAGAGCTCGAACCTCGGAACCCTTTCTCTTTCGTCCCTTCGTATTACCACTATGTTTCCTTGAATGCAAGAACAATATCCCGCCTGTCTATAACGATCCCCCCTCTCCCATTCATGCGTAATACAGAGGTATCTCGATCTTTCTTTTTTAGGAGGTAAAATTTAAAGCCATTCCTTAGTGGTGGGCAGCGTGCTTGTCGCCGTGGTACCCGATCAGCTTGAAGCGGCCAATCATCTCGCCCACCGTGAAGAATCCGATGCATTCCGCAGCCAGGACACCGCCGGCGACGAGCTGGGCTCTGCTGACGTTCTGTGCTTGTTGGAGCAGCGTAGCGGGCGATTGGGCGACCTTGGATACGGATTGTAGCAGCGCGTTTCGGGAGGCGGGGTTCTGGACGGACTTGAGGGCGTTCTGGTAGTAGGCCTGGAAAGTGGAAATCGACCTGCGGGAAATAGTGTTAGAAGGCGCGCTACGTTCTCGCGTGGACGCGGTTGGGACTACTCACGGCGGTGTCATCTTCTGGCCCTTGAACACGATCTTGGTGAGCTCGGCGCCGACTCTGGAGTAGTAGATAGCAGCAGGAACTCGCTCTGCAGACACAAAAATATCAGTCGCTGCCCTATCATTCATAACACGCGTGCTCTCTTCCTCCCAAGTGATCATTACGTACTCTCAATAAAAGCAACCAATCTTCCCGTGCGTCCTCCGACCTTGCCTAGCGACTCGGCAACTCCCTTCGCGGCACCCGCGATGGCCGGACCGGCCGACGAGGTAACCCTCGAGAGGCCCTGCGCCGCCTTCGCCGAGTACTCGGCCGCAGCCGCCTGGG
>JAOXNQ010000007.1:126702-217668 GCA_028571165.1 Hypoxylon perforatum
TGCTATAGAAATTATTAATGAGCTGACGGACGAGGACGTCGCGGCCGACGACGACCAGTGGGGCGCGCTCGTGGACGAAGCGGCGGAGGACGCCTTCGACGCGGACTCCTTGCCGGCTTCCTTGGCGGTCTCGGCGGCCTTCGCGGTAGTCGACGACTCGAATCTGCGGGCGGCCATGCGGCCCCAAGCTCCCGATTGCCGGAGCATCGGGCGTGCGAGGGAAGAGGACGACATCGTTGTTGCTTATCGGGTATTCGGAAAAGGAGGATTAGAAATATTAGTCTCGAGTATTATCGGATGAGAAAGAGACGTCGGGTGATGCGTCAATTGACTCGGATAGGAGGAGGGTGGCGGCGAGGGAGGTGGTCGTCGTCGTTGCGGAAGTTGTTTTCTCACGGGCTGGAAAAAAACACTCAAATTGTTGCCAATTGTCGGCTGTTCAAAAATCTACCCGCAATAGGTTCCAGATCCACCGGTCCAACGGCGGAAAAACCCGATCCGAGCTTAGGCCTCTCAGGTACCTACCCGGATCAATTGGCCAATTAGAGCTACTAATCTGAATAGGTCCCCAATTTAATAATGCTCAAGCTCTCTGCATTCTTCAGAGCGTTTTATGCAATCTTAGTTCCCAAACTCCTCGCAACCTTCACCTTCTACGTCTGCTGTTGCACTCACTTGTCTCATTTTGTATGATAATAACGTTATATAGTTGGTTTCAATATTCTGTCTATTGAGTGTATTCTTTATTATACTTTATTCTGTACATCATCAGACTAATAAGAGAATATGCCGCCAAAAGCTCACAGCCTCGTCCTTTAGGTGCTTCTAATGCTGACTTCTGTTGGATTTTCGCCGTTGATCGTTATTGCGGCTGGGTCTCCTGGATATAGTCTTCGCTCTGGATCTGAACCTTGATAGCACCGGTCTTAGGGTCTGCAGCTGTGTTGAAGGCATCAAGCGCATCTTCGAGTTTGAAACGATGAGTAACAAGTTTCGCGAGGTCTATTACACCGTTCTCCACCAAACGAATAGCCCTCGGCCAGGTGTTACAGTAGCGGTATTGGAATTGCAAGTCAACTTCTCGAGTGCTGCAGCGCATGAAGGGGAAGTTGATTTCGTTCTTTCCGACACCAATCACGAATACCTTGCCTCCGAACTTGACGGCCCAGATAGCTGCAGCCACACTGCTCTCGACTCCAGTGCACTCTAAGGCTATCGCTGGCTCGATGCCACCGAAGGTCTCTACGATCTTCTTGGCCGAATCCTCCGCACTCAGCCGTTCAACCTTGTGCGTTATGGCGGACGGACAAAGTTCCTTAGCGAACTTGAGTCGTCCTTCATCAATGTCGGTGATGACCAATGGGCAAGCACCGGCTGCCTGACAGCAAAGTAATGTGATCAGTCCAATCGGTCCAGCGCCACAGACCAGAACCGGGTCGCCGAGCTTAACTCCGCATCTTTGCATGCCGGCGAGGGCGACACTGAGAGGCTCCAACAAGGATCCATTCTCATATGACATGTTCCCAATCTTGTGACACCAGATTGCTGGGTGGTTCACGTATCTCCTCAACAGACCTGGTACTGGAGGCGTCGACAGGAAAAGGACTTTTTCGCATCCGTTGTAGCGGCCAGTCAGACAGGGCTCGCATTCGTTGCAGATGATGTTGGGTTCTATCGCGACTCGATCGCCGACCTTCAGGTGCTTCACTGACGGATGTACTGCGATAATCTGACCTGCAGATTCGTGTCCTAGGATATGGTCTCCCTCTACGATCATTGGCCCGATGCAGCCCGCGTGCCAGAAGTGAACGTCGGAGCTGTCCAACAGTCAGCAAGACAAGTGCGCGTATCTCCTTATCAAGTAGCTACCAACCCGCAAATTCCGGTGCTCTTGACAGCAATGGTGACCTCTCCATGCTTCAAACTGGTCCCCTTCTGTACGTCCTCTACTGTTGGCTCTGCTTCGTTGATCCATAACTTATGGGCGGGGTTCGTGAAAACCGCAATGTTGGCCTTTTCCGGCTTCACGACGGTCTCAACAATAGTTGAGCTCATTTTGACGGTTGTTGGAAGAAATGGAACACGGGAATGGAAAACAACGAAGGTCTTGGGACACAAAAAAAGGAGGTCCAAGAAGGATTTCAAGCTATGAAGGGGGAGAAAGCCAAAAGAGGGGATTCGCCGATTATTATGTTCTCTACCCTTCCCCGATATTTTATTTCACGAGACTTGCTGGCCGAAAAAAGTGGCTTACCCAAGACGATGTCGGACATGGGGCTTTGGTCTCCGGCGGACCATTCCATACTACTCTCAGCTTGCGGTCCAATACGGTGACCGAACGGACAAGCTGTAGCTCTTCCCCCCTGGATCGGAACCTTTATCTGAATCGGGAGTATAATTCACCAGCCGCGTACACGTAGGAAACTCTAGTAGGCTAGCGATCCTGAGATGCTCGCCCACGGCGTGTAACGGCCTGCATGAGGGGGATGTGGGGTACCTGATTAGGAGACGATGACGTTCGGCCGCTATCCATCCGATTAAAACGGGGGACATAAGAACGGAGCGCTCTGTCCTGTTTGCCGCACCAATTATTCTCGTCGCACAACACATCGTCAAGTTGCATCCCCGCATAAGACTCTATCATGTGGTGGATCTTACAGTAGCGCGGCCTCGATGCGGGACTAGCTAGCCTCGGTTGTCGGCCGCAGGGACTCAAGCTTTCTTCAGCTACCTTACCTACCTTAAGCTACCTAGGTATGCACAATGTAAGTCTCATTTTCATGAATAACCACTTGGGCAGGTAAAAAACAGTCTAGCTGCTTGGAAATCTGGCGACTCTCATAGGGTCCATCGTCTCTGATAATTATCAGTGTTTACGCGTACCTAGGCACACATCTTCAAGCCTTATCTCCGTGCATCCAGCTGCGAATGGAGGTATCCATCAAAAGTATTTCCTTAGGGTCTCTTCAGCAACTAGCTATAGCCCCGCGAATGGGAAACCCTCCAGCTTTGCACAAAGATCTAGAATCTCGATAAATCCACCCGACATTACTGGATCTAGCATGGAGCATGCATTCATGTTGCACTTTGCATTCACCTACTTGCAACTTTCGGAAACCTCAATGAAACATTTAAGTCTTTCTCGCTTATTGCGACCATTGTATTGGCAGTTGTCGATTTCGGTCTGCGTCTGCTCTCGGAAGCGAAAGTGAAGTGGATCCATCGGAGCCATTCAATGGAACGCCGCAATGCTATGACTGGACATCATAGCTGATCGCTTCATGATGTTTGGATCGCATAGACGTATATACACAGGCAGTTGAGCCTCTATATTTCGGAGTATTAACAAGCCGCTAGTAGTACATGATATATCATGGACCCAAAACATTTCTCTCTCTGGGCCTATTCTTCATAAGAGCCCAGAGCTTATTGGCACAACGACTCATCATCCGGACGACTATCCATTGATATCGTGGTATTATTGAATGGCAGCATTGGCTTATAACAGGTCCCCGGAGCCAATGAGTGTTAGAAGGCAGGTAATGGGTAACGTTCAGTGCTACCCTACTTTGACGAACTTGTCGGGGTGATATCAGGTTATCTTTTAACATACTCTTAAAAGTCGAACCGCAGGAATGAGCTGACGTCTTCGAACCACGGAAGACACGAGTATCCAAAGAGGATGAGCCGAAAGACAAGGGGGTAGTCGCCGAAGCCCTCTCGCTCAACCGGTCTTAAGCGATCGCGGAGTTGGAGCCGAGAGTCTAGGGACTCGAGTTCTACCGGGTTGTCAAGACCCCAGACAAACTTCGCTCCCGTAGCCATGATCGGATTCTCCATCTTCTGCAGGTAGACAACGACAGAGCCGATCGCATCGAAGAGCAATTGTCCCGTCCTGAAGTGGCCGACGAGGCGCTGGATCAGTTGATGTGCTACCGCCTCTTCTAGGTACATGCTTAGTCCCTCGAAGACAATGACAGTAGGTCGATCTGTGGGGATTTTCTCTAGCCACTTGTCCTCGGCGACATCCGCGCCGACGAGAGAGTAGTCACCCTTAGGATCGGGAAGCAGTTTTCGCCGAAGCTCTACAACATCGGGTAGGTCGATATCGATCCACCGGACGCCCGCGGCGGCCCAGTCGAGCCTCAGACAGCGGCTATCAAGTCCGCAAGCCAGATGCAGCACAGTCGCTCGCGGGTGTTCGGCGAGGAACTCGGCCGTCCAATTGTCAAAGTAGCGGGCGCGCTGGGCATAAGTTACACGCTCCTGGTCACCGATCAGGTACTTGGAGGTGTCGTGGTCGAGCTTCTCGAGGACGGACTTGGCCCACGAGTCTTGCAGAAGCGACTTTGGGTGCTTGGCGTCAAGAGATTTCGCGATCAGCGGGACGAGTGTCGTCTCGGGCGTCCCAGTTAGAGCAACTTTGACTTTCGTGTCGAGAGTTTGAGGCATCTCTTCCGTCATGGTCGTGTTCATGTTCGAAACCGTTCGCCTTAGGATGATTCGAAAATCGACAGCCTGAGAATGAATTTCCGAAGGATGAGTTCCTACAGTATTGCGCCTACCAAGGTACTATTTATGTTGCGATATAACTTACCGATGTTGCAATCGAAGGGCAATTTTACGATATACGCCCATTGTTACAGCCAAGCACCAGCGCCCCTATGCTACACACAGACATCACAACCCGCGAGGACCACGATATTTACTAGACAGCTATGCCGATGTGGTTCAGGGTCCAAGCCTTGGCATGCGAAACAGCCGATTGGCGAAGTAGATTGCGGCACTACGCCCCTAAGGCAATCCTCACGTGAAATTATACTCATTCCTGTCAGTGTAACACGTTTGGATGAATGAAACGAGAACGGCTTATAGTCCTGCAGACCGACTGTAGCAGAATGCGTCTCTAAGGGGGACTTCGACTGGAGTCTGGACGTGATCGACAGTTAGCAATAAATTTGGAGAATGACAGATTGATACAGCCGCAACTTTATATAGCCGCTTGCAACACGGCACTGCACTCGACTACCCCAGAAACTACCCCAGATTTTCTTCGGCAATCGCTAAATTACATGGAGCCGAAGCTCTGTTTGATGAACTACATATCCATTAGTAAGTCCTACAGTTGATTCTAATTTGGCTTGCTCATGATACACTATTTTGCAGGCGATTTCTTCCGAAGTCGATATTGGATCTACAAAACACGGCCATAGAACTATCCAGGTTAGGAAATTCGCAAAATAGATTCTTGAACCCCTGCGGTCATAACCTCGCCATCCATAATCCCATGGCAGTACGACTCTCCGATGTACGTGCAATCAAGCGTCAGCTTATCCTGATCAGCCGAGCTGCCGTTACCGAGACCGACATCCGGCCCCTGTGTGGCACTGCTCTTCGGTCGCACGATGTGCGGCATGTTTCCTCCGGGGATGACCACGACAATATCTCCTGCTGCCATATCCGTGGGCCCCAGGCCGACAAGCCCTCCATCTGTGAGATATAGCTTCCTCTTATGGTTGAGGAACAGGTTACTCCTATACTCGAACATCTTTTTCGTGCGATGGAGGTCCAGGTTGGAAAGACCATTAGGATCCTGCCCCTTGGGCACAGGAGGGACTCCTGCAAGCCACCGTCGTAGGGGCCGAAATAATGAGTGAATCCGAAATAACGCAACGGCAAGTGTAGCCTCAAGCGCAGCGAAGGTAAGCTGGAGTTTATACAGTATTGGGGAAGTTCGTGCCCAGCCAGCCGGTGGCGGCCTATGTTTGTTGTAAGTTCGAAAAATTGAAGAGTATGTTACTGCGGCCTCTCGTACTTTGACAAGTACGTCAGCGAAGCCGCGGAGCTCATCGTATAGCTGCTTTAGAGGAGGAGACTGCGGGTCAGGATGGTCAGAATCAGGAAACTGCCGCACCGTGAGGCCACCATCGGTAAGGGCGAGGCTAGCTTGGAGGCGGCCATCTTCACTTTTAGAATATTGATTATAAGCCCCGGGGATCTTGCTGGCCTTCTCTAGGAATAAGTCTATCTCCTCGAAGAATTTTGACAAGGATTCTATGTCGTGCTTATCGACAAACGTAAGATCACTTAATATAAACGTATCCTCGTTTAATAACTTGATCTCGTATTTGCCAACTTCCGCGACGCTACCTACCACTACCCCTGGGATACACAGTGTTCCGTCTCGCGTCACTTCGAAATTTTCGCTGAGAAATTTGCCACCAGCTTTATACATGGGCAAAGCAACCGAGGAAGCATTGGGCTGCCAGTTGACCATTTGCGTGTTGTATCCACGTGGATCATCGAGCTGGGGCATCGACCAATCGGGCACCCAAGACGGCAGATCGTCCACGCACTTGGGTCTCTGGGAGTAGCAGAGAATATCAACATCGCCTCTCCGAATCGACTCTTCGGCGATCTTGATATACACGCCCCTAGGATTCCCGATTTCCGCCTTGATGGTCGAATCCGCAAGGCCAAGGAGCCCGAGGACCCTATCCTCGGCGTTCGTCGCACCGATCTTGTCCCACTCCCTGTTGACGTTGTACTTCTTGACCAAGTCGAAGAGCGACAGCCGCGTGTTTGTCCGGTGGATGGCCATGCGCTCGCCGAAGATGCGCACGAACGGCTTCTCCAGGCGGCTGATGCTGTCACGCAGTTGGATCTCCGACACGGAGACGGCGACCTTTCGGTTGTCGGACCAGATGCGCAGGACCACCGAGTGGAAGTAGAACAGCGCGCGGAAGTCGTCGAACTCTAGGGTCTGGTCCCCGCACAGAAACATGCCCGAGGGCGCTAGCGATGCCTCCTGGATGATCCACAACCGTGTGAACCAAGTCCGCTGCAGCACTTCCGCGTACCCCGCGACCGGGAACCCCGGCCCGTACTGGTCGACGGCGCGCAGCAGCTCGTCGTCCGGGTCGCACGTGCGGTGGATCACGGCTTCGGTTACGCGCAGCCGCTCCGCAGGCGGCGTCGTCAGGAGCGCCTTGACCGCGGCTTCGCTGCTGATAGCTCTGGTCGCCTCGAACAGCGCGTTCGACTTCGCAGTTGCGGGACCCAGCCACACGATCACGCGCGCGCACCGCGAGTACAGCTCGCCCATGAGTCCGACGGCGAAGCTGCGCTCCGGAATGTCCTGCTGGTTGATGCATATCTGGTCGGCGAAGACGGGGCGGAGGGGCGTTAGTAGCTCCCGGCTGCTCCACAGGCTCTGCAGTGCCAGGAACAGGTTCTTGTGGATCAGAAGCTGCCGCGGGCTGTCGTCCGCTGCCGTCTCGATGAGGATCGGCCAGCTGGGTTCCTCGCCCTTACCCACGTCCCACGTGTACGAGAGCGCGTCGTACGCGGGAACGGGGTCTTCGCCCGACGGGTCGAGGTCGTATTCAAGGAGTTGGACGCGCGGGATCATGCGAAACGGCGGCCATATGGAGCGCGTTGGCGGGAGGATTTTAATCAGCCGGATCCTCCGCAGTGTCAGGCTGCTTGAGTAAGTGTAGGGCTCGTAGCCGAATGTATACATATTGCGCGGATCATTAACATGTCCCGATTGAAGATATTCACAAGTATCACGACACGCAAAAATTCACTTGGACCACGAAGCTGAAATATGAAAAAGAAAGAGGGGGAGTTGCCATTCAGCTCAGGGTCTAGGCCCATCTATAGAGGTTTAAACTGCTTGGCAAGATTTAGATCCGGTTGCACAACCATTTCAGCTCTCCCTGTTCAGCCGCAGAGCCCATTGACACACCCCAATACACATTATCGTTCCGATATCTCGTGACTCGTCGTATCCACCTCGTCGTATCGGAAATATTCGTTAACCCGCCTTGACTCCGATGTTGAGGAGTTATCCGTATACGGTGAATTGAATTATGGCTGTTATAACCCTTCAAAGGGGAGTCCGAGGTTGATGGCGATCAGCCACCAGACGTGAGCGATGAAGACGAGGTAAGTGAACCGTTGAATGGTGATGATTCGTGCATCTGTCACCTCTCCACGTCCGAAGCCCGAGCCGCGCAGCAGGATTTCTACGACGAACAGAACGGCTATCCAGGCGAGGCACGATGTCAAGATGAATCGTGCTTCGTACGTGCTGAAGACAGCGACCGGGTCCGGTAGAGGGGGCTCGAGGTCAGGGGGCAGCTCGGTCCACGGGGAGACCGTGTGGTGGTGTTCCGTGAAGTACCCGGGATAGGGGCCGTCGCACTCGTAGCCGGGCATTTTAGCTTCTGTTTCGAAGAACGAAAAAATTGACAAGAAAGAGTGATGGTGTCGTTCGTGCGTGCGGCTTGTACGCTTAGTTTGTGAGTTTGGTTTGGTTTGAGCTTGGTTTTTTTTGTGAAGTTGGTTTGCAAGCTTGGTTGTGGTTTGGACAGATACAAGATTGAGTGGAAAATTGGGTGGAAAGTCGAGCTGGAAACCAAAGCGGATAGTTTGAGGTGAGCCAGGGCGACGACGACGTGAGTCACGTAGACATTAAAATACTCGTCGCTCATGAGCATCGCCCCGGCGATGCCACTAAGTTCATTTGATATTTTGTGTGACGCTCAAAACAAAGCATTGTCATTTGACAGCTCACGATAGGTCTAAGTAGTACTACCAAATTTGTCTGGGTCAAAGCCATCCTATTGTAATCCTGAAGATAAAGGGCTTTCTCTTTTCCCTTCATCCCATCTAGCATGTGAGCTTCTGGACATTGTGGAAGAATTCAAGTAGATATCTCCCGACTTATTTACATAGTGGTTACACGTAAGATGTGAATAAAAGCCGCAGAAATTTTGCAGACAATAACCCTTTCCCCTTTCCCGTTTCTTTTTCTTCCCCCTTTAATCCCAACATTAACGTTCGTCACCTCATGAGGTGTTAGCTCATTATGAAAGCTATAACGTTGACCAAACCTGTGTTCCGTGCAGTTACGATTAAACAGAATCTTCTGAAATTCAACATGACTGGACAGAACCAAAATGTCAATGCGCAAGATATGAGGTATAGAGCGTTGCTTATACACATGCCAGACTAGCACTAAGTTAAAGCCCTGATACTAAGCAGTCACTAGTAGACTAGGTGGGTAGAGAATTCACATGGAAAACGACTAATCGATTTCAAGCGAAACACGAACTAATCAATCACCTGCTATGGTATCACAGCGATGAGGGGCTCGTGGTTTAGTGGTATAATACTCCCTTAGCATGGGAGTGGTCCGGGGTTCGATTCCCCGCGAGTCCAACATTAAGAGGTTGGATTCCTCTCATTTTTTTTCTCTCCACCGATTTATACCTGTCCTAAATTATTGAAGATTTCCCACATGAACATATTGTAGTTCTGCGAAATATTTTAAAACGAACACTTTGGGGTATCTAGCACTGCAATCCAGGGGCTAGTTTCAATCCAATATTGATCACGCTCTCCTCGGCTCATTATGTGGTAAGGTTAGAATTAGAAACTTGTCATTTGGAATATTTCTAAGCTACTTAGTCAGATCCAGAGATGTAAACATGCGTCGGGAACTATCAAAACATACCTAGTCAGGTTTTGTCCCATACCATTCTCAAGACCTACCTAAACGCCTCAGCACCACCGCCACGATCTTCGCCACATAGATAGCTGGAGGATATATCGATAAGATTAGGAGATAAGGGATTAAATATGAGATAAGATATACGATAAGGCTCATCTGAAGATATTCAAAAAGCCTAGGTCATCACGTGATATCCCATATGAGAGTGTGTTAGATTTAGAGACCGCTGCCGCTTGCAAGACTTAGATTTTTACAATATGAGACTCACTGTTTGATCAATTAATCGATAATTGATGCTCTGTGACAGGTTTTATGACAGGGATAGTCTGCAATGCACGTATGAGAGAATCCTTTATATGTTGCACAGAACTACAGCAACACCATGGTCTAAAATCCACCTTGATACGTCCAAATTACGTGAAACATGAAAACACCCGCAACCTCCATCTCTCACACTTACGTTTAAGAGGATGAAAGCTAAACTCTGGTTTCCTGCTCCCTATTCTTTCATTTTGTTAGTGCTTTTATGCGTAACCCCTATTTTGTAAGCTAGAAGTGTTACATTTGGTATTTTAACCACCAATGGCCGTATCGCAAGTCTACATTCCCCTTGCAAATGTCCGCGCCGAGCGTCTCGTCTAATTTATGAGCATGATACTGTAGCCTCCCTATTGGCAGAATTATTATATGAGAATTCTCACGGTAATTATAGGAAATTCCTCTGCCAGTCTATTCGTCCTGCTGCTTTGAGATCGAAGTGGTTTACCTTATCTAACAGCCTCAATCCAAACTCTTCTATCAACCTAGAGCTAGGCTTGTTAAGTAATTGTGCTACCCAATGGGGGAATACAGAAGACCGCGGAGCGCCGGATTAGGGCAGATCCGGCCAGGGGCAGCTTGATTTGGGGGCAGGGGCGGAGAAAAAGCACCGGACCCTCCCCTGCGGCTCCTGCATCTTATCGCGGGTTCAGTGGGCGAGTTAACGTCATCTCTCTTTAAGAAAAACAAAAATCTTACAACGTCGCGCCCAATGCTACGGCGACACCAATTTTATCTCGAATCCTGGCCTTCCCGCTACCATTGGACGAAGCTTCTCCAATAACTCAAATGAACCTGTTTCTACTCATTTGGCAGAGGCATAAAAGTGATAGAACGCTGCCCGACGACCAGTTAGAAATAGGAACCAGTTAAATCGCCGGACGCGTTGAAATTCAACCTTCAGAATACTGCCACATATTCTCCGATTCTATGGCTATCATGCCTTATGTTTACCCCTGGTTTGGATCCATTAGAGTGCTGCATGTGTGTTTGCCTTTGGATGCCGATCTCGACCTTGTAGCCGCACGTCTGTACCCATGTGTTTCGTCTGCAGCCAGGCCCGAATGTTATTCCCTAGGATGACGTGCCCATCTGATAACAACATGGTCGCAAACAAAAATTATTGGCTCAGTTGCCTTGATTAAGGTACCATTCTATAAGCGGTACACCAAATGGACAAGGCGTTGATCATACCTTGTCTGCTTGTTTCTAGGCAAATCGAGATCTGCCCCAGAATTGCCAGGATTCGTTCGCCAGTCTTTCACCACGAGAGAGGCATTATGGTTCTGATCCTATACGTATTCGTAACATAAAGCCCGCAGCTTCGGTACTATAGCCCCTATTAAGTAGCTGCGTGCCTGGTACATTCGCACAATTCGCTTAGGAAGCCCACAGCTACGCAAAGTTGCAGTTTCCTACGTCACCTTGAAGGAAAGTAATTACCGGTTACTCAACAGGTTACTCAGGGCTTCCATAACCATAATAGCAAATTAGAAACAAGGTAACCGATTAGCTACAAAAACAGAGCCGCTCCTAAAAAGTGTTCATTCGAGGCTTGCATTGTTATCACCTTTTGGCTTAGGAACTCAGCTGTATCCTTACTGCCCCCTTTACCTGACTTTCTCTCCTTATTGGGTACTAAAATGCCTCCTCCAAGCAGCCATGAGAACCGCCGTCATTCGGGATCCATTAGCCAGCCGTGGGTCTCCCAAGATGCCGACTCCTCAAATCCAGAAACTCTCCATGAGATCCCCTTAGGTGGCAGCCCGAAGATACCTGAAGCCTATCCAAAGGTGCCAAGGGATTCCATGGATTCAACTAACCCGCGGACATCTGGCACTGCCCAGCGCCTGGCGGAACTGCGGGCTGAGATGAGAGTAAACCAAGAACAGATTCAGCAACTCTCGGAGGCACACCGTGCTGTGCAAAATGCGGTATCTGGGATCAATGCCACCCAAGAATTGTTGCATGTAGCACCGATGCATGGTGCAGGTACGATTATCACTGCCCATGTATTTGAAGAGACAGTAACACTAATTCATTTAAGCCGATGGCGACGCACTTCAACGGAATGTAAGCACGAAGACCAACGCTAGCAGATATTCTGAGGCCGTCGGCCAATCGGACAGACCCGAACAACCCTTGAGCCAGCCACCTGGTGCTGAGAGGCAAGGCTGGGTTGACGATGATTATTACGACAGTAACCCCTGGTACGGCCAGGCCAAAGAGAAGCCAGTCTATAGTTTAGGCAGGCCTTTACCTCACAAAAGCCGATTCCAAAAAAAGAAAGAAGCAGAGGCGCAGCAAAATGGTGATGTGGAGAAAGGACAAGGCGGCATGAAGTCGAAGCCTTCCCGCAAGGGAAAACGAGTCCAGATTGCCGATAACGGCGACGACTCACAGCAACAGATGCTGAATAGGGGAGACACTGGCGGGCAAAGTATGAGGCGCGACGACTCGGGCCAGCCGATCTACGACCATCAGCCATGGGATGCTGACTTTCGAGTCCCCGACCTGACTACGTCGCAAGGAGAGAAGGCGCCCGAGGACCGGGAGGGCGAAAATTATAACGTTGGTGGCGAACGTATTGGACAGCGGGAAGACGATGAGGCCGAGGAAGGCCAGAGAGATCCGAATGATTTGAGGAACTGGTGGGCTCGCATGCGTGCGAAGAACCCCGAACCGCTAGCTGAATTTGCTGCTGTAAGTATACTGACGATCTCCAGAATAGTGGAATAGTGTCGCTAACGAGATAAACCTCTGCGCTGACAGACTCTCATGTCCGTTTTCCTCGGTATTTGTGCCACGATCTCCGTCAATCTATCCGCCAACCAAGAACAACAGTATGGCACTTATGAAACTGCGTAAGTACACCCCTTTTTATATCGCTCAACATAAAGCATCACAACCTCCCCTAAGCTTCAAGACATTCCCGGCTAACCATCTATTACTTATACAGATGCTGGGCTTGGGGTTTCGCCTTCATGTTCGGAATTTACCTTGGCGGTGGCATCTCGGGTGCTCACATGAACCCGGCCATCTCCGTCAGCCTATCCATCTTTCGAGGTTTCCCCTGGCGCCAGTGCGGTCTCTACATCATCGTCCAGTTCCTAGCAAGCATCTCGGCCGCCGCTTTAGCATACGGCATCTACTACGACGCCATCCACTACGTCGATCCCAACATGGAGACGAGCTATAAGAACTTCTTCTCATACCCCCAGGATTGGGTATCGCCGGGCACCGCGTTCGGCTCGCAGTTTGTCGCTGCTGCTGTGATGATGATCGCCGTCTTGTCTCTTGGTGATGACCAGAATAACCCACCGGGGGCTGGAATGCACGCATTCGTAAGTAGTTCCTCCCCGATCGGCTCGCAGCTGTAGCTAACGCGGCATCAGATTCTTGGCCTGTTACAAGCAGCCCTCAAGTTCAGCTTAGGCTACAATACCGGCTCAGCCCTGAACCCAGCCTCCGATTTTGGCCCGCGACTAGTTGCTCTCTGGGTCGGATACCGCACGCCGCTACTGTTCGATAATGCCTGGTGGGTGTACGGCCCCTGGGCCGCTGCGATGGCCGGTTCGATTGCTGGGTGCGTGTTTTACGACTCTTTCATATTCGTCGGCTCCGAATCGCCGGTCAATTACCGCATTCCCAAGGCGATCCACAGGCGCAAGAAGCAGTTGAAGAACCTCACGACGAAGTTTTGATGAGATGAGTATGCGGATGGATGATTGAAGAAGACTTAATGACGTGAGGTATCTTGAAAATAAAATGGGTTCAGGTAAAATAAAAGCAACAATAGAGTATATTCAGTGTGTACGAATTCATGTACTAGGTTAGGCCGTTGGAATTCATTCGCGCGCATCATATACTTCGATAATTTTGCAATACTAGCATACCATTTCCATTAACTCTGTCACATTCAGTTTCCTGTGTACTAGATATATGGTGGTAGAAAATAGTCCCATTCTACCCCTTAACCTTACCCCTAACCCCTGACGTACAGTATTATACTGTTTAAATAGTACTGTTAATGGTGGGGGCTTACATAACCTTCAAACCTGGATTACGCCACCCCCGCCTCATCTTGACTGTTGATATCATTTGTAGAGCGATCGAAAATGAGCTGTCGAGAATTCCAGGATGGCGGCAGCTACTTGGCTCGGCTTGAGAGTTTTAATAGGGTTGACAAGGAGAGGGACGAGTTGATAAGAGAGCTAATAGCTAACTGCCAGACCTTCAAAGATCGCCTCGAGCAGAAATGCAAGGAGTATGATGAGCTCGAGGCCCAGACCCGTAGCATATACCAAGCGCAGGCCAACGAAGCCAACGAGAAGCTTGCTGTCATCCAGCGTAAAGTGGTATATATCATATAGAAAGCCCCCTAGGTAGTCGTTTAATGGAATATACTGAAACTGTGTAGGATGCGAATTCTTTTGCTTTCGCAATGATCGATGGCGACGAGGCCATATTTCGAAATGGTTTGGCCTCTAAGGGTGAAGACAGCGGCCTGATGGCTGCTAATCAGCTTCAGGCTGACATCAGGAAGCACTTGAGAGCTGTCTATCCCGACGTCAACTCGGAGGATTGGCGTGTCATCGTTCAGATTGCCATCAACCTCGAAGGTCTTTCTGAAGCTGACCATACCAAGCGTATGGCTAAATTTAATGAATTCGCCCGGGGATTCAACCACGCCCGAGCGTTCTTCTCTCTCGTCGATGTTGGAAAGGACAAGCAGCAGGCCTACGTCAAAGTGCGCGAGATGGCACGACTAATGCTTCCCAACCCGCAGTGTAAGCAAGTTATCATCGGCCCGTGCCACGATAAGCAATACATACTCCAACTTCAGTCCCTTTTGTTTGACCCGAAAGTCGCACTTCTCGAGACCGTTCCAGCTGCGCGCGAGGCTCAAGATCCCGGCTATCGTATGGTTAGGTTTCCCGAAGTCTTCTGCTCCGATGTCCCTAGAGGGGACGCGCCTAACGGCTCTGCCCCTCACAACAACGGAATGGGAGACATCATCGAGGAATTCAAGAATTCTCTCGACCTTAAAGGAACTCAGTCGGGGGCGGCACCCCGTAAATACTACCTGGTTAACGGCTCAGGCGAGCGTGTCGACGAGCCCACCCCGAACTACGAGGCTTCAGCCGCCCAGCGCGTCGACGCGCGCATCAAAGAGGAAGGACGGGGCCCTTGCTACAGATACCACCTAACCGGTGCCTGCAATGTGTCTGCGTGCAGTTATTACCACAACGGACGGCTGGGCCCCGACGAACAGCAGGTGCTTCGGGTCAGGGCTCGAAACTTCCCGTGTGCTTATCGGTCCGCTTGCTGTAATCCGGATTGCTTCTGGGGCCATCATTGCAGATACGGGTCGAAGTGCCAGCTTGCTAACTGCGGCTACGGCGACACGCATGGTATAGATATGGTGAGCTGCCTTCTCCTATTTATGCGTGTGTAGAATAATGTCGAAGAAGCGTGAGTGGGGTGAGGTGAAGAAGAGAAGAGACATTCCACACTGTAGGAAGAAACCTATTTCTTTGGGAATGCCAAGTCATTTACTGACAACTGGTAGGCGATGAGCCACTTTCGCGCTTGATTCTACATACATACAATTTCTTGGCTTTCTACGCGATACGAGCTGACTTCTAAATAGATACCAGCGGAAAAGACCTACGAAGATGGCTCACGAGAAAAGATACGTTTTTAGATATACTAGAGGCTTCTAATCATGTCTGTTAAAATATATTGGTTAACCCCTTAGATTTAATTCCATCGAGCTCTTGAGCATGTGGATTTGAAGTCAAAATATTCTTCCTCGTGAATTGACGATATGCCTGATATAAGGTACATATTACGTAAGTACCTTGCTGTATATCATTCTGTCAAAAATTTTGAGTGCCCAGGCCTTTTGCTACGCGATTATCATGATCGGGAAGAACAGTGAACCATTAGGCAAAGTGCACGATAAAAGAAGAGAGAATGCATTGTGTTCAGTAGCTATTGTTCTGCGAGCTCGTGGTTGATGAGCTTTTCTTATTGCACCACTTGAAAGTTGCCCTCGCCGACCTCTTGCCCTCCATACCACCTCTTGCTACTTTGCTCATTTAGGGGCTTGCAATATAAGGACACTGACAAACAGCACTTTGCGTTCACACCCAAGGCCACAACAAAACGGGAAAGGACTACATGTGGATATTCAAGGGTAATATCGACGAGCTATGTATATAACGCTGCGTGACGAATGGCACGTTTGGAGACTGTTGACATAGATTTAAGTTCAGAGAAGAAAATGGTGGGCGCTCTGCTTATGTAAGATAATTATGTAAGTGATAATATTACGTAAGAAAGCCATGTTATGTAAGAACCCCATTTTACGTAATGGGCCGTGAGACTGATCAAGCTCCCCTCTGAATAGCGGTTCAATAAGTCATCGCGTTGAAGAGGTCCCAAATCAAAGGTAGTCCTATTTAGACCAGAAATGTGCGTTGTAGGAGCTGTCGTCTAAGATTTATCTTCGAAGGGGGCTCAGAAATATCCCTTTATCAAGGGGGATGCAAGGGGTAAACACAGGTCCACCCTACCTAGCGCGTATCTTTTCTAATCAACCGTAAATCGGCTCTCACTCTACAGTTTCTCAACTCGTCTCTGGTCCTAGCCTCGCAAATTTCCAACAACATACCTGGTCCTTTTTTTAATTCATATTCAGCTCGATTCATTCATCACCATGACTTACTCGATCTTGGTTTTCTGCTACCGCAAGCCCGGCACCACACCGGAACAGTTCAAGGCATATTATGAAGGAAAGCATGCACCACTCCTACGCGAACTTGCAGGCTCGCACTTCCCATTATCGCATACCCGGCGCTACATCCACCGATCTGAGGGTCAGGGTGAAGGCACCAAGCGAAATGCCACTACACCAGCGACGGTGCTCCTGGGCGGCCAGGAGGACTTCGATTATGATGCATTCGCCGAGCTTATTTTCGAAGACGCCACGGCCTTTCAGACTTTCTTCAGTGTCATGCAGCAGCCGGACATCGCCGCTAAAGTTGCCGCGGACGAAGAACATTTCATCGACCGCTCTCGTATGCCTATTGTTGTTCTAGGCGAGACTAATGTTACGACCAAGGAGTGAAAAGCATGGTTAAGCTCCAGTGGGCATGTGGTCACTGTACTGGCGTTGATGTCTTTGAGTATTAGTGTTAGGAGGTCTAAACAAAAGAAACAAAAACAAGGAAATGGCGGGCGTGTAAGATCCGCTTTGAACTATTAAGCATGCATGATCAACTATGAACAATTGATTTATAGTTATGGTCTAACAAGGCTATTGTTCTCACGGAGATTCAGATAGCGGTTGTGTAGTGTTTTTCATCTTGGGAAATCTATGTGATTGTTTATGAACCTCCAGCAAATGCCACGAGAATAAATAAGTGATGAAATCCCTTCCCAAAACCAATCCTAATTTCTAATCACCAAGTTTTTCCGCCTTGACTAACTACTCAGTCTTTAATTTGGATATTCAAGTCTATTTACGATTAATTACTCAAGGTCATTACAGACTTCTCTAAACAACATGTCAGCTCTCACTCTCATTAGTAAGGATGACGTCGAGGTCCCCATCGGCCCCAAGGCCAAGACCTTTTGCCAGCTCCTCGTGGACCTGACCGACGACCTCCCCGATTCGGAGAAGGAGCATTGCGTCCCTCTCGCCGAGGTCGACGGCGACACTCTCCGGCGCATCGTGGACTGGTGCGAGCATCACGCCGCCCAGGAGAAGCAGGCCGAGTTCACCCCCAGCAACCCTCGCGACATTCCAGAGTGGGACACCAAGTTCCTCGACTTGGAGGCCGACGACCTTTTCGAGATCACCCGCGCCGCCAACTACATGAACGTCGAGCCCCTCCTCGAGTACTGCGTCAAGACCATCGCGAAGAACCTCATGGGCATGACGACCGAGCAGATGCAGGAGTACTTGGACATTGAGGACGACTTTACCCCTGAAGAGAAGGAGCAAATTATGAAGGAGAATGAGTGGGCTTATTCTACTACGTTGGAGGACAACAATTAAAACGCTGCCGGGGTGAATATTCAACTGTAGCATATTGATTTGTCCTCGTAAACTCCTGAGTTAGTTTCTTTTCCACTTAAAAAGAAAAATAAATTAGCTTAAATAAATTGCCTTGATTGAAATTGATATTTAGGATAGACCATGAAATACGTGATTATCGAGAAAGCGTAACCCCTCAGTGATTTGCCAAGCCTTCCCCCTTTACTACCTACCTATATCAAAACACATACGTACGGAGCGCTCCGAGTGAAAGATACCAACAACGAGAGGTGTTATTTGTTTAAGCTGCCGGTGCATCGATACGTCGAGAGGAGCTCGCGGCACAAGAGGTCGAGTGAGGGAGGTATTTTAAAAGGGAAACCCACACGGATGCGAAGTCAGCTCCTCTCGAAAGAGTCCCAAATTATGAGATACGATAGTCCTAGTTGGAGCGGATACGGAATCATGAAGTAGCACGCCCTTGAGGTATAAAGTTGGCTTCTGGGGCTGCTTTGTATGTAACGGACATCTCGTCACGTCTCATGCCCCTGGGAGGCCTGGGGATATTGCATATAGGTTAAATGATGCTTATAGGAAATTGTTAAATATAATTATTTTTAAAGGCATCGTTTCTGAATTCTTTATTATAAGGTGAATATGGCTTTATGGTTAAGAATCTACGGCCGACAAAGGGAGCAGCTGTGCCGCTGTTGGAGCGCTGAGCTCTCCCCGTTGGTACGACTTGGGCGTAGCCCTTACTTCCATGACACCACGCGCGGCCCCCCTCTCATCCCACTCCCTATCTTGCACACTGCAGTCAGCATCGCAGTCGCATGTCTGTTTTCCTTGGGCCATAAATACACCAACCGTAATTTATATAGCAACCTGGCGACGCGCCGCTCCCGCAATATCCGCCCATGCTCCAATCCATAGCCCTGTTGCCGAATGTTTCTACGTCCTCATTACTTTGTAAACTATATTCTGCGTAGACATGTCTGGAGTTTCGAGTGGATGGCACATAACTGCCGACGGCGTCAAGCTGTTTACTAAGAGCTGGAAAGTATGTCATCTGCCTCTAATCTTGCTATACCATAGCTTGGCTGAAATAATATACAGCCGATCATTCCGCCCTGTGCCCTAGTAGTCTTTCTCCATGGCTTCAGTGATCACTGTACCAGGTTCACTGATCTCTTTCAATATCTCGTCGCTCGCGGAATAGAGGTTCATGCATTTGACCAGCGAGGCTGGGGCTACTCTGTAGCGCACAAATCTGAGCGGGGGATGACTGGGCCAACGTCGGAAGTAATGGACGACATCACAGGATTCCTGGACACCTTGCTGCCTTCATCGGTACCACTATTTCTCATGGGTCACTCCATGGGCGGGCAGGAGGTTCTGACATATGCCACCCAAGGCCCTGATCGCATTACGCGACAGATCCGCGGCTATCTTGCCGAGGCACCGCATATCAGATTACACGCATCGGGCGAGCCGTCCTGGCTCACAGTCATGGCCGGTAGGCTGGCATCGAGGGTGTTCCCAGGCTGGCAGATTGTCAGCAGACTTGACCCTAAGTTTATGTGCCGAGATGAGACGACACGAAGCCTGTGGCCGGCAGATGATTTGTGTCATGATACCGGGACATTGGAGGGTATAGTGGGGCTGTTAGATCGCGCGAAGCAACTGCAATCTGGGCACCCTCAAATACGGGACAGAGATGGCCTTTCTATCGTCGGGTTCCATGGCACAGGTGACCTGTGCTGTGACTGTGAGGCTACGGAAAAGTACTTCGAGAATCTACCGATCAAGGATAAGAAATTGTTCGTGTATCCAGGGGTCTATCATTGCAGTAAGGCAACGTATTTCGAAGTGCTTCAGACTTGAACTAATGGAAAATAGTACATCTGGAACCTGAAGAAGACAAGATGAGATTCATCAATGATGTTATTGAGTGGATCTTGGAGCGAAGTTAGGATTCTTGCATCCGAGGAAGGATTAAACCGGCCGTACATAGCAGAGTACGTCGAGTTGGACGTGATGTTTACTATTCATGTGTAGAAATATAGGAAGCTTATGCGTTTATGCTCTCTGGGGCTATATGTACTTAGGTAAGTAAGAAGTCGCCTCGTCGTTATGATTTTTGGCGTTTTTTGCAATTGCGGTATCTCTTTCATGACGTTAAACATTATCGACCAAACCCCCCTTTACTACCTTTGATGATTGATTGGGGCTCTCAAGTATCCTAATCGGCAGGTTCGAAACTCAGACCATGAAGTTTCGGATTTCCTTTGATACATACACGCGTGGCTTTATTTTCTTATACCGTCACCAATGTTTATTCCAAATTTGACAATAACGTTGTGCTTTGTTCGGACTCGGCCTACAAGTCCATTCTTAACTTCATTCATGCTCATCTTTGTGATATTTACCCTGAAAGAGTTTTCTAAGGAGAGATAATTCATTGATTCAAGTCATGACCCAGCTGTATTTAAACCCTGTCCTATTCTCCTTCTAAGCTTCTGGTTCTCAGGCTGATATTCACAGAGGCATTCACAACTTAAAAACATACCTTACCATATCACCATATACTTACCTTGAATCTATACTTATATCAACAAAATGGCACCTGAACCTACACAAATCTGGCTCCTCCACAACGAGGGTAAGGTACTACCTATTAGCCGTGAAGCTGCCTACATGTCGTCGAGACTTCGCAGCGTAATAGCTAAACACATGGAATCCGAGTCCGAATTGACTAAATTGCAAATCGAAGTCGACTCCAAAAACCGCTCCATTGACGGGTTCACTCTCTGGAAGATCATTGAATGGTGCGAGGCTTACGTCAAAGACGCCGATGGAATCCAAACCCTGATGCGCAACACGGACCAGGAAGAATGGACCAGCACACCACGCATTAAGCTTACCTTCCAGCTGCTCTGGTACGACGTCGAAGAGATGTTCACCATGCTGAAGGCTGCCCTCCATTTGAATGTGGATCTTTTTATATGGTACGCATGTTACACTATAGAAGAAGAGGCTGCATCCGTATCACTTGAGGAAAGATACGTAATTATAAGCCGGTTGCAAAAGATCATGTGCAAAAGCATATTGGATGTGTTTGATTATAAGTCAATCGCCTATTAAGTAATGGACATGAAGCTTATTCTAAAACCAAATAGCAAACAGCAGGTATTTTTATACTCTCTTTTAGAGCGTCGAAATGCTTCGGTGCCCTAGTATCTATACAGTCAGCTAGACCGTTATACTAGCTCTTACCTTGTACAACATCAATACCATTTATTTACCAATTAGTACCTAGTTAATGTGACGATTAATATTGCCTGTGATATGACATGTATCTTCCTTTAGCTTTGACTTACTTTGCTCAAGATGGATATATTAAACCTAATACACAGCTTTTATTCCACAGGTGCCCATGGCCGGGTTGCAGATGGTCGGGTTGGTTCGGTCTAGCGCATATTATCCAAATAAATATTTCTCTAGGCGCTGGGGTTCGATTCCTCAGACGACCCCTTCTTTTTCTCTTTGCTTTTAAAACAATTACATTTCTGTGACCAATATACCTCAGGTAGATTATCAGTATGCAGTTCTACTATTTTTGTCCATGTGAAGATCACTTGCAAAATAAATAAAATGCCCAGTGTAGCCAATTATTAAATTGCCTTTCAGAGCTAGGTAATTATAACAGCACCATTAAAAGGGGTTTAGTAAAAGTCCAGATATAAAACAAGATATTCATTTGCGTTGGTTAATAAACATATCTTAGGTAGATTGATTTGCTAATAAGTATTTATCTATAAATATTTCTTATTCCAGACCAATCGTATCGGGCTAGTTCCTCAAAACTCAATCTTCCAAGTCCTCACATCACGTAAATGCTTAGTAAGAGACATGGACTGGCATCTACCACGACAGCAATCATGACCAACGACAATCTTGCGGCTCAGGAAAAGGTGCAAGCCTGGTCTAAGCATAATCCAAACCGGGTTGGGTTTGCTTATCCCTTGCACGATGTGGGGCCAAGCATGGCGCCCGTTGCGGTTCGGCTTGCGTGGGCCCGGGAAGCGCTCGACGTGGGCCATGACGTTAACAAACTGCACCATCGCATGGGCCGCCCACTGCAGACAGCTATAGACGAACCCCACAATAGAGACGACCGAACCGGGGCCCGTCTGGGCCGCTGCGAGAATATCGACGTGGTGAAGTACCACGGCGCCGACCCGCGTCTTAGAAACTCGTTCGGGCAGACCGCGATGGACGACGCGTGGGTCATGAGCCGACTGCGCAGGGAGAAGGATAAGCGCACGGAAGACGACGTGACCGTCGCCGATTTCTTGGATCAGGCGCGCGAGATGATGATACAGGTTGCGAGGAAACTCGAAAGTGAGTAAGAATTTCCAAATTCCTCCTCGTTCTTACGCATTGTAGTTTGCTAACCCAGTAATATAGAGAAAGAGGCAGGAGGGCGGGGCATTCTGGACCGTGCTAAAGACTTCTTCGGCGTTGGTAGAGATCCGATGGACGATATGTGCCCCTTCTGCAAATTTGGGTATCTTGGCCATAAGAAGGGCCAACCACTTGAGAATTGTAAATATTGCCAGGAGGAAAAGGCGTATAACTGGCACTATAAGCCTGTAGCCTCTGAGGCTCGTAGATAAGTAGTACCAAGCTGAGACTTAAGTTGACCATGTCATGAGGATAAATCTACAGCTGTTGGATTGAGTTATGTAATCGAATAAGCCCCTCTTTTGACAGTCATTCTGACTAAGCTGGGAAAGAGATCCTCTCTTAAGAGAATATACCGTCTAAACATATGGGCGAAGAGGCCTTAAGTGTATCCCCGTAACTACCTCTAATTATAAGGCATCTACCCCTACAGCTCCTATAAAGTTAAGACTCATTTACCACTAAGCCCCCTATAGTTATAGCACACCGAAACACACGTCTTGAGAGCTGACAAATAACCCCGATAGAGGAATTCATAGAGTTACTAAGGTAGCGATTTGATTTATTATGAAGAATCACCACTCAAAATCTGTCTTACACCAACTCCCTTATGCTGTGAATATCTATGCCTTGAAACTCCAACCTGAAATGAAAAGGAAGACCTAACGCCTGAAAAGAAATGGTATTAACCCCGGCAGTAACGAATTATTATATACCCCTCTTCACCCGAATCTCGCGGAAGCGTCAACCAGCGTCTCGAGTTGACGCGCCTTGGGATACGGCGCGTCATCTTTCAACGTCACCATCTTGCCGCCATAGAAGGTGTTCTGGAAGTGCTGCTTCGCCTTGAAGTACCGACTTTGACGCAACTTGCTGTACTCCTCGTATTGCTCCTCGCCGATGGTCGCCAACACGAACTTGGGGTGCACACCAAGTGCCTGCGCACCCTTCTGCCCGAACCCGAAGCTCGTCACGCTGAACGCGTTGACCGCATCGACCTTGATGGTGCGGTTCGGGAACACCAGGTTCTCCCATGGCGCCAACGCTATGTCCACGTTGTCCGCGTTCCGGTTACCGGGCACGGATGCGGTTTCTAGGATCTGACAGCATCCGTTGAGCATCCAGGCCGCGGCCGCGCCCTTCGGGTGTCCCGTTAGGTACTTTTGGCATACGGCTAGCGCGGCGTTGCCGGGTGTTCGTCCCAGTTGGGTGAGTTGTCGATGCAACACTTCAACTTCGTTCTTCTCGTTGAGCTCTGTCGAGGTGCCGTGAAGAGACACGACGCCGATGTCGTCGGCAGTCAGGTTCCAGACAGCCAGGGCACCGCGTAGAGGCGAGATACGACTGTCGTGAGTCCAGAAAGCGTTGCCGAATCTGCGTCGGGCCTCTTTTTCTTCTCTCTCTGCGGCTAGTTTGACTTCATCCAAGAGGTCACCGCACCCTGGCTCGGAGAAGAGTTCTTGCCGTTCGCGTATCGACTTGAGGGAATACTGAAGCAGCTTTCTCCTGTAGTCGATGTTCAGAAGCGGTGATGCTCCTAGCTTCGGGTCCTCGCGGACGTTGACCATGATACCCTTTCCGGGAGCGGGAACCGATCGACCGGTGCCGTCGCTTGCGGTTTGCACGTGCGCGACGATGGCTCGGATAGGGAGACCTAACTCCAGGGCCATCTTCGCGCTGGTGAGTAGCTGCATACCGCAACCCTCAGACTCGACAAACCCCTTTCTGGAGGAAGCGCACGGGCGAGACGTCTCATGGGGCGCGCGGCCGTTATCAATGTCAGCCATGCTATTGTTAGTGGCTTTCATATTGGCAAACTCTGCTGATGTGTCTTGGGTCATGTCGTCGAAACCTCCAACCAAGCAAATCTTAGCGCCACCATTGGCAATGAGATCGTAGCCTTGGTTGAGGGATTCTAGCGCCGTCGCACAAGCACCTACGGGTGTTCTCGTCGGGCCAGCTGAGGACATGAGAAGCATGTTCAGCCATGCACCTGTAGTGTTGATGAACACCTCAGCTAAGATATCGCTCTGCACCGGGCGGTCGAGGTACCGTTGTCGGTAGAGCTTCTGCAGGGATTGACCCCCTCCCATACCTGATCCAACGCAATTGGCCAATTCGGAGACGTGAATAGTCTTATACAGCTCGTAAACATCTGTGATACCTGCAGAAAGGAAGGTCTCGGCAGCGCACACCAGTGCCATTTGCGTGCACCGATCCACGCTCTCGCAGAGATCTTGAGGAAGGCCGTATATCGTAGGATCCCAGCCAGTCGGCAGTTGACCGCCGACGATTCTGTCGAACACCCTAGCCTTCGGAACCATCAGGGTGGCACCCTTTCGGATCCGTACTGAGAACTGGTCGCTCTTGGGTATCTGCTTGATTTCGGCCTTGTCGCCGTGTTCTCGTACGAACTCCATGGCCGTCTCAAACGACGCGTTAAATGGCTCGAGATCGTGTTGGACGATAACTTCTTGCAAGAACTGCTTGCTATCCCGATTAGGATGGTCTAATGAGTTCGGCTCGATGAGTCGGATTCCGGTGTGCTCCAAAAGTTGCTTTTCGTATTTAACTTTCATTTCATAGTCGTGGACAGGTGCACCGCTAGCGGCGTCAACCCATGCGGCGGCGGCCCCATCAGCAGTTGCAGTTGGCTTCGGGTTATGTTTGATAAGGCCAGTCATCCAGGCCAACTCAATGCATGCCTGAATGGAGAGTTCACCTTTTAATTCCATCTCCCACCTCGTCCGGGAATTACCCCACGGTCCAATTTCGGCGAAGCCAACGACAACCACGACAGACTCTAGGTCGACCATGTCATCAAGCCTGGAGTTCAGGGGCTTCAGGTTCGTAGCGTAGTCTGGGAGTGCGGGGAAGCCCAACTCCAGGTCAATTAGGGGTGGTGCAGGTGGCGCTGAGGTCACAGCTGCAGGCTTCCCTCGAATAGCGCCTTCGTCGAGAGCTTCTTCGTCAGCAAGGGCACGTCTAATCTCTTCATCTTGACGCATAGACTGCCTTATTCCGGCGATAAATGCTGCCAGCTCGGGGTCGCCGCCCATGCCTCCACTTATGTCCGCTAAGAGGCACTCGGTCTGGCAAATTGATACCACGGGGTCGGACATGAGCCCTATGATATGCCGGCCCATTTCTTCAGTCGAAAAGGTGATAACTCCTCGCTTGGAAATTTCTTCTGCGACCGCATCGTTTGCAGCCATTAATCCAGTACCTCGGGTCCACCCGATAATCACACCGCATAGACACAAGTAGTCGCTCCAGCTCTCGGAAGACCACTTGTTCAGCAAGGCCATAAGGCCAATCTTGGATTCCGAATACAGGCCATCGTTTCCGAAAGTGCCATGGTTGGGGGAAAGGGGTAACAAGACCTGCGCGGGCCTTGTTCGAGAGCCCCGCGATTCCTTGGCAACCTTGACAGCGCCCATAATCCTTAGCACGTTCGTCAGCATGGCTCGATGCGCAAGCTCCGACTTGGAATCAATGTTGTCGATTTCGCGGCCCTTTTCTGGCAGCGCCGCAAACGGTATGATAAAATCGAGATCCCACCCGAGGCCGTTGACAGGATCGTATATGTGTGCGACTAGGTTCTCGATATCCTGTTTGCTGCCCTGGTTGCATGGAAGGACAACCAGTCGCGATCCATTGGCGCCGTACTTTGCGAAGACCTTCTGGTAGATAGGTCCCGCTTCGGGCATAGTTCTGCTGGTCGTTACTAGAACACGAGCTCCTCCCTGGAGAAGCGATTGAAGAAGCACTATGCCGATTGAGTTCGGACCCGCACCAGTTAGAAGGACGTCTTTACCGGCAAATACGCCCGATGTTATTGGGCCATCAGAACTCATGAGAGTCGTCAATCCCCTATCCGGAACCCATTCACCTCCTTTCCTTCTGAGTAGGTGAGGTGATTTGGTCTCTACGGGCTCGGACTCTGATGATTGATTGTCAACGACTTGCCACGGCTCATTTTTATCGTTGGTAGCAGACGAGGGGCTGAGCTGTTCGAGTGCTGCTTTGACTGCCTCGGCTTTGCTGTCTGTAGATGAGGAAAGCTTGCTAAGCAGGAATTTCCTGGCCTTTTCAAGTCTTCCAGTGGCTCTATTCCTCAGGCTAGCTATGGCAACTTCGAGGTCTTCTGGGCTCATATTACTTTCCATAAGCTTGTAATATTCGTCGAGAAGGTCGACGTGACTCCAGTTCCAGACCGAGTCGTACGACCGTTGGTGGCTGGCCTTGAAGATTGGCTTGATACCATTGCAGAAGTCCTCGCCTAGTTCTCTTTCGTAAGTGTCGATCTTTTCTTGGATTTCTGCAGAGTTGTCGCTGGCTTCGGTAGAGGATGTTGCTTCATCGTCGTCGGACAGAAGAGCGGCTATCTTTTTCCTCAGAAGGGAATGCTCATCACGGAGCTGTTGCACCACCTTGGAATCAAGCATGGCCGCTTGCGGGCCTGCCGAAGCAGCGCTCCTTTGCCTTGACAGCCCTGCGCTGTCTAGGTACCCCTGGGAAATTGTGTCAAAGAATGCCTCGGCGTCGCCGTTCCCCTTCAATCTAGCTGCTGGCTGTTGTCCGAGCGCGGTTAATAGAACGGCGTCCTGCCTTCCAGAAGCAAGACCCCATTTGTCGCTCAGGTAGGATCTGGCGGTGATCTGATCAAAGGAACCCGGCATCTTCGATCCGACCATCTTCTCTACGCGAGTGCGTAAACATTTCTTCATCTTCCCGTCGTATGAACCTTGAATGGTTGAAGCGATTTCTTTCAGGGGCATGTTCTCAACATCGTCCGCCAAAGGCCCAAACTCCTCTAACATGTCACCGATTATTTCATTTTGCACTATCGACCTTCCCCCTGAAATCGCTTTTATGCTGTCGTCGAGTTTGATGTCTGAAGCCGATTTCTTTAAACTGCTCGCGACCAATGCCTTAACCGCATCTAGTGCCGTTATTGGGGCATCTGGGACTGGCTCATTTCCAGCGGGGGCAGATGGTGGCGCATCAGCAACGGGCGCTGAAGGTGCAGGTTGTGCCGCCTTCGTTTCTGGCTTCTTCGTTTCTATTACCTCTGGCTCTGCAGATGGTGGTACATCGTAGCGGAGGTCGTCGTAATTAGCGCTAGTCGAGAGAAGGGATCGTTTTATCCCGTTGACTGCGTCGGATTGGAGATTAAATTGGCCCAAAGTCTTTTTGGCCATATTCAAAAGGGTAGGGGATGGGCCGAACTCGACCAGCTTTTCGACATTAACATTGTCGAAAAGTATGCTCTGAGTCTCGGACCACCGCACTGGCATAGCGAATTGATACCTGAAGTCGCTTGTGTTAGAAATCTTCAACCGCAGAACTCATGATCGGCTTTTCTGGTAACTTACGCCAATAGCTCCGTGAGGAGCACATGAGCAAGCTCTTGCTCATGTTGTTGGATTCCCATCTTGACGGCTTTTACAAGTGACTGTGCTGACGTTTGCTTGTAGATATTATAGGATGCGCGCGGTTCTCATGCGCGACAGGCTAGAGGTAAGTATGGTCCTCTTTAGCATTCAAGAAAACAGAAAAACGCAGAGCAATATTAAGCTGGGTTGAATTCCTCAGGTATGAATGGATATCAATTCATATTTTGATCTAGCTGACAGTTGTGCTATTATTCAATGCTTTCGCCTCGCCTTCGCGGACCCTCTAGGCCTTAATCCTCTATCATGGCCGTCCCCAATTCCCTGAATCCCCAAATCCTGCAATCCCTTATTCCGGTTACACTGGCCGTTAAAGTCCCGAACTTCAGGGCCTGGATACCACCTAACCTCCCGTAATCCTGCATTCCAGTCAATTAAAAAGCCTAGCCTTTGGGCCATTTGAGACGTTTCTTGGCGAAGTGTAAAGAAGCTCTTAATGATTCAGTGCGGCCGCTCCTCTATGAAGTCGAGACCCTGTGCACTTTTTCGCTGTGGCGAGACAGCTTTAATCGTTCATATACCCCTTAGAAGCCGCCCGCCAGTGCTTGCGCTGCATCGCTACTAACAATCATTATACCCAACTAGCAAAAGCGATCGCTCACTCCGTTCGTTTACATCGCCCAAGTGTTAGGAGTGTTTTTATACGCAACCAACAGGGAATTTATAATTCAGACTGAGATTGTCAGTTTGCAAATAGTCTAAGGGGTCAAGACGCAATAATTTTCACAAACTCATTCCCGCCGCAACCATGTTAGACATAGACGGATCGGACTCAGGTCCAGATATCTTTACGCCAGATTCTGAGACTGGCCCTCAATCTCAACCACTCACCTTAATCAACAAGAATCTCGAACACACCTTCATAATACCCACATTTCTATACGCCAACGCCGCACGATTACGAGACAGGTTCTTGAAAACACTACGCATTTCGAAGGAGCAGGACAATGAGCCATCATCCATTATTGAGCTCGTCTCAAATTTCCTGGGCTTCATTGCCACAGAGTTAGAGTCTCAACTCGATTCCAGCTTAGATAAGGAGGTCCTGAAATTCGTCCTTCAGTCATTTGACCGAGAAGTGCTGCATCTTGAGGAGGTTCACGCGTATGTTTCCTCCCTTCCTGAGGAAATCGACAGGCATGCGGTGATTCGATCCTACTACCTTGCTGCTGGTGCAGTGAGGCGACCTACAGGTAGCCCTGAGTCAGCTTTGATGCGTGCGGCCTTGAAGGGCACCGCTCGCGTATACGCTGTATTTGGCGGCCAGGGCAACACGAAAACGTATTTGGATGAAATACGAGACGTCTACGAGACATACCCATCGCTAACTAAGCGATTCCTTGTTCCTGCGGGACGCGTGCTTGAGCGGCTCTCGCGCGATGGAAGAGCTTCTCAGGCCTTTGCGCATGGCCTCGATGTTATGCGCTGGTTACAACACCCCGAAACCCAGCCGGACTACGACTATCTGGTCTCTGCACCAGTCAGCTTTCCCCTCATTGGACTGCTACAGATCCTCCATTACATTGTCACGACCTCTGCCCTCGGAACTCACCCCGGCGGTATGAGAAATCGCCTATCAGGCACAACAGGCCACTCTCAAGGAATTATCCTTGCAGCTATCATAGCCGCTTCCACGGATTGGGAGAGCTTCGAAGTACAGGGAAAGAAGGCCCTCACTATACTCTTCTGGATTGGCGTCCGAAGCCAAGAGGCGTACCCTCTCCCTTCTATCGCGCCAAGTGCGCTGGAGGATTCAACTACCCATGGAGAGGGCGAACCCACAGCAGCTCTCTCTATAAGAGGCATGTCCCGCGAGGCGCTTGAAAAGCACATCATCAACGTAAACCGAGCATTATCGGAAGATCGACAGATAGTAGTGGCGTTGGTGAATGGTGCTAAGAACTTCGTGGTTGCTGGCCCTCCGATGGCGTTATATGGCCTTAACGTACAGCTTCGCAAAGTGAAAGCAAGCGAGAATGGAGACGAATCTCGTGTGCCTTTCAGCCAGCGAAAGCTACACATTACCAACCGATTCCTCCCAATCACAGCTCCTTTCCACAGCCCTTACCTACGATCGGCTATTGAAGCACTTCGCGAGGATTTGAAGGATACGATTATATCTCCTCATGAGCTTGCTATTCCCGTGTACTCCACATTCAGCGGGAGGGATATTAGGAATAAACTGCAAGACGAGGAAAACATCGTGCCAGCTCTGGTCCAGATGATCTGCCAAGATCCCGTGCATTGGGATAAGGCGATTGCGATGCCTGATGCCACACACATTCTTGACTTTGGGCCTGGACGGACTGCGGGTGTTGCTGGCCTCACGAGTCGCATCAAGGATGGTACGGGAGCCCGCGTCATCCTCGCAACCAACATCACGAACCCCACCCACCCCGAGATTGGGTGCAAACACGAGATCTTTGCCCGCAACAAGTCGGATCTGACATATGGCGCAAACTGGGCTGAGCAATATGGACCAAAGCTCATTCAGACCTCTTCCGGTCGGACATTTGTCGATACGAAAATGAGCAGACTGCTTGGTCTCCCGCCGGTCATGGTCGCTGGAATGACACCGACCACGGTACACTGGGACTTTGTGGCTGCTGCGACCAAGGCTGGGTACGAAGTCGAGCTGGCTTGCGGTGGCTATTACGATGGAGCCAGTCTGACTGAAGCCATCACGAAGATCTCAAATGAGATTCCTCCAGGTCGCGGTATTGTGCTTAATGTAATATATGCCAGCCCCAAGGCCATCGCATGGCAGATCCCGTTGGTGCGCGACTTGTGCGCTAAGGGACTCCCAATCAAGGGACTCACCATTGGTGCCGGTGTCCCCTCCCTCGACATTGCGAATGAGTACATTCGCACGCTTGGAATCAGACAGATCAGCTTCAAGCCTGGCTCAATCCAAGCCATTCAGCAGGTAATCAAGATCGCCCAGGCCAATGCAGGATTCCCCATAATAATGCAGTGGACCGGCGGTCGGGGCGGTGGTCACCACTCGTGCGAGGACTTCCACGAGCCAATTATTGAGATGTACAGCAAGATAAGACGCTGTCCCAACATTGTGCTCGTCGCAGGTTCCGGATTTGGTGGCGCTGACGATACCTACCCCTATCTCAATGGTACCTGGGCTACTAAGTTCGGCCACCCGCCGATGCCTTTCGATGGAGTCCTTTTTGGAAGCCGATGCATGGTGGCCCAGGAGGCACACACTTCAATTGGCGCAAAGCAGGCCATCGTCAATGCCCGCGGCGTCGATGACCAGGAATGGGAGAAGACGTACCAGAAGCCTGTCGGCGGAGGCAGTGTTCTCACTGTTCGGTCTGAGATGGGAGAGCCGATCCATAAGCTGGCAACTCGCGGAGTTATGTTCTGGGCCGAGATGGACCAGAGAATCTTCAGCCTGCCTAAAGAGAAGCGTGTAGCGGAACTAAAGAAGAAAGACACCCGTGACTACATTATCCGCAGGCTGAACGCCGATTTCCAAAAGCCGTGGTTCGGTCGCACCGCGGCCGGGAAAGCAGTCGACCTCCCGGAGATGACATACGCTGAGGTGGGCTCCAGGATGGTTGAGCTCATGTTTATTAAACACCAGAAGCGATGGATTGACAAGTCTCTTGCTAAGCTCACGGGTGACTTCATCCGCTACGTGGAACAGCGCCTCGCCGCGTATTCAACCGCCCCGGGTACTACGCTTATTGAGACTTACAGTGAGCTAGATGACCCGCTACCCACTATCAAGAAATTCATCGCTGCCCATCCGATCGCAGTCACGCAGTTGATGAATGCTCAAGATTGTCTGCATTTCATAAGCCTATGCAAGCGGGCGGGTCAAAAGCCTGTACCGTTCGTTCCGTGCCTGGACGAAGACTTTGAAGTATGGTTCAAGAAGGACTCGCTATGGCAATCCGAAGACCTCGATGCCGTTGTCGACCAGGACGTCGGCAGAGTGTGCATCCTCCACGGGCCGGTGGCCGCGAAATACTCTACAACAACCGAAGAATCGATTAAGGATATCCTTGATCGCGTCCACGAAGGTCATATCGAGCTGCTTAAACGCGACCTCTACGAGAATAACGCGGAGAGAATACCAACAATTGAGTACTTTGGAGACAAGATGGTAGACACTTCTTTAGGTGCTCACCCCGTTCTTGAGGGCGTCGCTATCTCTGAGACTCACAGGGAGACGAGGCTATTTATTCCAGGAAAGACTCTTCCGGGCAGAGATCAGTGGATCAAGCTGCTTGCAGGTGGACAAGCAACGTGGCGACGAGCCTTATTTACTGCGGACATCTTCATCCAAGGGCATCGTTTTGAAGTGAACCCACTACACCGTCTACTTGCTCCATCCCGTGGCATGAAAGTGGATATCTCATACCCTGAGACACCAGACAGAACCGTCATCACTGTTGAAGAGCTCGTCGGCGGCAAGCAGTTGCCGACGATGAAGATTGGGCCCCTTTCTGGAAATGTCATTCCCCTATACCTAATCGAGCATCGCACTGCCTCTGGTAGGCCAGTAACGCTTCCTCTACTGTTTACATACCATCCAGAAGCTGGCTATGCACCGATCCGAGAGGAAATGGCTTCTCGGAATGAGCGTATCAAGGACTTTTACTACCAACTCTGGTTTGGCAACGACAGGACCGCTGGTCCCTCCGATG
The DNA here is from genome assembly GCA_028571165.1 of Hypoxylon perforatum. Taxonomy (NCBI): domain Eukaryota; kingdom Fungi; phylum Ascomycota; class Sordariomycetes; order Xylariales; family Hypoxylaceae; genus Hypoxylon; species Hypoxylon perforatum. Next base: position 159,181 of record JAOXNQ010000007.1, read on the forward strand.
CGACTGTCGCTCGCTTTGATGGAGGTATGACTACTGTATCTAGCAGCGCAATTCGTCAATTCGCACGTGCTGTTGGCAACACCGCCGAGGCCTATATCGAGAGACCTGGACGCGATCATCTCGCGCCTATGGACTTTGCTATCATCGTTGGCTGGAAGGCGCTCATGGAACCTCTATTCCACGCCGTGGATGGTGATCTCTTGAAGCTCGTGCACCTCTCTAACAGGTTCCGCATGATGCCGGGTGCGACACCCTTCAAGAAAGGCGACAAGCTGAGCACCACGTCCGAAATCACTGCCATCGTCAACCAAGATTCGGGGCAGATGGTGGAAGTATGCGGCACTATCATTCTCGACAACGGAAAACCAGTGATGCAAGTCACGTCGCAATTTTTCTACCGTGGCATCTTCGCCGACTGGGCGAAGACGTTCCAGCGCAAGGAGGAGACGCCCGTCAGAGTGCCCCTCAAGAGCGCGCGCGACGTCGCCGTGCTGAAGGCCAAGAAATGGCTAGCGCTAGAAAGAGCGGACGCCGAAGAGCTACTGCTGGGTCACAGTGTCGTATTCAGGCTACGCACTTCGACCCGATTCAGCGACAAGGTCGTATTCGCCTCCGTCGAGACGCTCGGCACGGTCGAGGTCGAAATCCCGACGACCAAGGAGCTAGTCCGCGTCGGCACCGTAAGCTACGTCTCCAGCGGGCCCTCGCGCGGCAACCCGGTCCTCGAGTACCTCGGCCGCGCCGGCGCTAGGCTCGACCAGCCGACGTACTTCAAGAACCCGATTCCGATTCAGAACAACCACGGAAAGACCCCGCTGGAGATCGAAGCGCCGGTCTCCAACGAGAACTACGCTCGCGTTTCGGGCGATTTCAACCCCGTTCACGTGTCGCGCGTCTTCTCCCAGTACGTCAATCTGCCAGGCACTATCACTCATGGCATGTACACAAGCGGTGCCGTCAGGAGTCTTGTTGAAACCTGGGCTACGGAGAACCATGCGCACAGGATGCGCGACTTCAATGTCAAGTTTGTTGGCATGGTGTTACCTGGCGATCGATTGGAGGTTCAGCTGCAACACACTGGTATGGTTGCAGGATCCATGATCGTACAGATCGAGGTGGTTAAGAGCGATGAGACCAAAGAAAAAGTACTCGTAGGCGAGGCTATCATTGAGCAACCCACCTCTGCGTACATTTTCACGGGCCAGGGCTCCCAGGAGAAGGGAATGGGCATGGAACTGTACGAGAAGAGTGCGGTTGCCAGGGACGTCTGGGACCGTGCTGACAAACACTTCCTCGATACATTCGGTACGTTAACGATCTTGAATGAGGCTCAATTAAGCTTTCGTGCTAACATTATGACATAGGCTTCTCCATTCTCGACATTGTACGGAATGATCCCAAGGAGCTTACCGTCTACTTCGGTGGCGCACGAGGCAAGGCGATTCGGCAGAACTACATGGCCATGACTTGCCAGAGCCTCGAGCTAGACACAGACGGTAACCCGAAGCAAGAGAAGGTCTTCAAGACTATCACAGAATACACTACGTCTTACACATTCCGCTCCCCTGCGGGTTTGCTGTCGGCAACGCAGTTCACGCAGCCAGCCCTAACACTAATGCAAATGGCTGCATTCGAAGATCTGCGCGCCCAGGGTGTCATCCGCAAGGACAGCGTCTTCGCGGGCCATTCGCTCGGAGAATACAGCGCGCTCGCCTCGATCGCTAAGGTGATGCCGGTAGAGACGTTGGTGTCGGTGGTGTTCTACCGGGGCCTATGCATGCAGGTGGCCGTGGAACGCGACGAGGCCGGGCGGTCCAACTACTCCATGTCGGCAGTCGACCCGTCGCGCATCCACGCGCGGTTCAGTGAGTCAGCGCTCAAGCACGTGGTGCGCGCGATATCCGACGTTACCGGGGCCTTCATCGAGATCGTCAACTACAACGTGCGCAACATGCAGTACGTCTGCGCGGGCGATCTGCGCGCGCTCGACGTGCTGGGGGGCGTCATGGACGCCATCAAGGCGCGCGGCGTGGACGTGCGGCTGCTCGAAGAAGGAGGAGAAGATCAACTGACGAGCATCATCAAAGAGGCCGATCGACGCACCCTGTCCAAGCCCGCGCCCCTCGAGCTGACACGTGGGCGCGCGACGGTGCCGCTCCGGGGCATCGACGTGCCGTTCCACAGCTCGTACCTGCGACCCGGGGTGCAGTCGTTCCGGGCGTTCCTGCTGAAGAATCTCAGGGAGGAGAGCATCGACCCCGAGCAGCTCGTCCACAAGTACATCCCCAACCTCACGGCGCGCCCCTTCGCGCTTACGCGAGACTACTTCGCCTACGTGCATGAGATGACTCAGTCCCCGCGGATCGCCAAGGTGCTAGAAAGCTGGGACCATAAGCACGAGGTGGTAGCATAAACATATCAATCAATAACTAACATATAATCTACGGCGAATATTTCCTTACGGAGGAAATAGGGCTGTTTCTCTGTTTCTCTGTTGCTCATATTTTCCCATTTTTCACATTCGCAAACGGAAGGGGATCGGCGTTAGGGCTGCATACCTAATTCTTATTCTGTTGGAAACTTTCCTCATTCAATCATAGGTCACAGGAGTAACTTGTAAGGCGTATTCAATGTTCGAACAATTCTGGTTCAGATACTGGTTGGGCGTTAACTAGACCTATCAAATTACAATAAGACATCCGTCATAATCACAACATACCATACCCAGCGGACATAGCCCGGTGATATTGATATTCCCGTAATTGCATGATTTTTTTCCTTCCTCGATCCCATCGGTACGGTTTGCATCCTGCCGTACGAGCGTCAAACCCGAGGAGCGACAAGCCCAGAAGGAACGTATCGCGTAAAATCGGATGGGTAACATCTGCGTAAACCAGCGTTGCTCTATTGATTTCTAGACTGCCTTAGCCATCTCAGCCGTCTTTCCCAAGCTAGCTGATTCCAGGTATTGACGCCGTCGACCGTGATTATATTTGGCAACATCCCCCTCTGCCCTAATATCTAATATCGGCTGTACGCTTCGTTTCTCGTAACCTTAAGCGAAATGTTGCGAGATAGAAGCTTTTTAGAGCGTAGCTACGGCTGCGATGCTGCTACGCTGCCCTCACGTAGCCACGCTCATTACCTATATGCACGAACGATGCAGATGCAGCTTGCATGCTGTGCCGCATGGCGTGACGCCCTGGATACTGTTTCAAGGACCGTTCGTGATGTCAGGACTTTTGTGATATTAATGCCCCGGGTCGCAGACTGGTCGCGCCAATGAGCCGAATACGGCTTGCAGTCTGCTTCGCTTGGGGATCTGTAATCCTGTTTGGATCTCGTCTATCTGGACGGTCAGACGGTGTAGCTGTAGCCTGTAGCCCAGGTAAGCAGGAAATCGCAAATTTAGGGATGCGTGACGAGCGTGTGACCCCCACGATGCGCCAATTTGGTTCTGCCAAGATCTTCACGCTGTCCTTACAGTAGTGCACCCAAGGTTAAGCCGCAGCCACAGTAAAAAACCCCAGGTCGATGTCGTTCCGTGGAATCCGTAAGCTACCCAACTCACCAAAAAGAAGTGCCATGATGTGATATACCGAATATTCGGAAGTAAACATGTATCTCAAACGGGAAAGGTGACATTTTCGCTCGTTCTAAAAATAAGCAGGGCTACACAAACTTGATTTATCATTTTCCTGTCGCCGTCTGTATAGGCTGATTAATGCCAAAAGCGCCCTAGGTAAGCTAGTAGATCGAGCTTACATGCCTTAGCACCTTAGGAACAGTACCTACCTGGTAGAAAGTGCCTAGGAGGGTACTCTAATTCATATTGTGGCGTTAATCTATCTCAATTAGGACCTCTCACGCGTTGGTACCATATAACCGTCTTGGGTGGGCGCGCGCCACCGGGTCATATTACTCTTTTGGACCACACGAGTTGACCTCATCCTTTTATGCTTATGTCAACCTCATAGTATATGCCAACTAAGCAGTCTACTTCTACTATGCTCAAAATGAAAGCTTACGGACCGATCCGTCATGTTCGCCGTTGCTCTAACGGTTTTCATGCGTGGCTTGCTGGCCAGCCCAATCCACGAGGGACACAGGGTTCAAGGTCGATTTTAGCCGACGGCCCTGCAGCGAGGTCACGTTACTAGCTACCGTCGAAGACCGGGCGTAGCACCGTAGCTGGGGACCGGGTACCTTCAGCCCGTCCAGAAAGGGAGCATGGCCTGGGGATAATACATGCGAGATGCCCATCCTCTGCGGAGCTGCGTGGGTCTAGATCTGCTGCGGGAGCGGGTGTACGTCGAGTCCCAGAGAGTCTGACATACAGGAGGAGCCTTGTCTGGCTTGTCTGGGGTCGTTCAGACCCACCATTTGCTCGACAGCCGTTCTCTCTTATCGCTTCCAGCCGTTGGCATTTCATGCGGTAGCCCAGAGCCATAAAAAAAGGACCGACCTGGCATACCAATTGCTACCTACGTTCTAGACCGGCTCTCGACTTCTCGAATCGCTGCAGACGCCTCGTACTTGGGCGTGCTGCTGTGCTCTTCTTCCAGGGGCCAAAGAGGTTTCACTGAAACCTTGGTCAGACCAGAAGACGTTCGATGCTGACCTGTTCCTATTTGACCTGTCTCGGCAAGTGGCCATCGCCCTCTCCATTGGGATTTGCCTTTGGAATACCTTGCGGGGGGTTCCTAGGGCTCCGACGGACTCCCGTTGATAAGACTATATTATCTTCGGCTACTGGTGGACTCCAGCCGGACAGACGCTCTCTGGGTATTTAATATCTCAGAAGTATTTAATATCCGGACTGGCGGGTAAGACGTCTACGAACTACACCGCATCTGAGATAAGCCCCTTTCCCGCCATACACGGCCAATTATTAGAAACATCGATACCGTAGCAGCAACCCTTCCACTGCCTTCTCGAACATCTCCATCCCCCTCCTGCTTACAGGTAGCTACAAAGTTCTCATCGACATCGTCACCAGCGTCGTCAACATGATAAGACAAAAGCATACGCACGGCGTGAAGAGTAGGAAGCCTCACAGTCACGTCCAGCAACTGGACTACCATGGCTCTACATCCATAACAGCGTCCGACTTCGCGGGATTTGTAGATCCCATCCTAGACGGTTCAGCCATATTCGACGAACTGTCACAAAAAAGGCAAGCTGACACCTTCTCATTACTACTACATGAACCATATAGTTGGGCTCTCTAGCTAACACACAACACAGTCTATTCTGGGTCGACGATACTGAGACATCACGAAATCGTATCAATGGAGATGACGCGCCGATGGCATCATTACAACACATATCAGGCAATTTGGCGTCAACAGACCCGTATCCCAATGCCTTGGATAAGTTGAGCACGGGCATGACAGATTTCCTGGGCAACCCGAGTAGTGAAGACCGATCGATGGATCGGGGCGGAAAACACCGATGCTGGGACCACGGCTGCAACGGACGCGAGTTTTCGTCCAAGAGCAACTTCGTGAGACACGTAAAGGAGAGGTCGGGCGCCAGCACAAAGGGCGTATGCCCCCTATGCGGGGCGATCTTCACACGCAACTCGGCCAGGGACACGCACCTGGCCAAGCAGAGCTGCAACAGAATCCGTCGATATTCTAATGGTCGACCGCGCCCCAGTCGCCTGGCCGTCTTGGGAAACCCCCGGCTAGCAGCTGCAGCGGTGGCGGCCACCCAAGATATTCATTGGCAGGCGGTCGACTGGGGCGCAGGATCAATGAGCGACTCAGGCATGTGCGGGCTACAGCCCCCGAATTGATGCCTTCTTCCCTACACACACACACACACACACACACACACACACACACACAGGAGAGACATACATAGACGCACAGGTAACGGTATTGTATTGGTAGTTAGACGAGGAACCCCCCCTCAAAGAGTACACGAGCGATATCAGATGAGGTTAGGAGATACGAGGAGATACACTGGATATACCCCTGTCATTGAAGATCCCGTTTGTTGGCTTCAGGATGGACACACACATTTATGGGAATAGGTTTGGAATATCAGAGAGGCGTTACGACCTTGGGTACGGTAGCAGGCGCCGATCACGATCACATCAAGATAATTAGAATAATTCTATCGATCACTGCAACCCCACGGCTATGCAATGGAGTAAAGATCGGTGCCCGATGGCCTCAGGGCGAAAAAGTCATTTGCTTTTTTTCTGCTGCTGTGCGTGTAAGGGTGGTGTAATACTACGTCAGAGGTTGCCGGCCCCCATATCAGCACAATAGGACCCTGGAAGGGGTATTCGGTTTATGAAGGTAGATTAAAAAAGGGGTAAGATCGAAGAAAAAAACAAGTTTAAGTTGCGAAGGAGGAATTATACTGCATGGGCGTTGTGGCCCCTGTTCCTATTGCCTATATTGCTATTGGACCAATCAGATGACTCCTTATAAAAAGACCCCGGCGCCGTATAGCTAAAGACGCGGTACCAAAGAAATGGATTGCGAACGCGTCTTCTTCACTACGCTTGACTGCATATCTTGGCCACATAAGTGGGATATATGGTGTGAGTGATAGGATGTACTCCTCACGCCCGACGAGTGGTTAAAGCTCCGTTGCCTTACACCGCATACAACTTGAAGATGTGACTTGACTTTCGATGCGACTTTCGATGCGACTCGATGCGACTTGCGGGTTACCGAAAGCGACTTAACATCGACTTTGACATCTCTTGGTGCAACCCCACCTCCCGGGCTGCCCCGGAGCTTGACGTGGGGCTCTCTATCCTGTCCCTCCTCCTCAGTCCCAGTGCTGTCCCTCTCTAGCCACACTACCTGGACTACCCACTTACTCCATTAGGAATATCGGCGTTAGTATAGGCGTATCCCAACCTGGGCAACCAAGACATCATCCCCCCAGCTAAACTAAGACCCAAGAACTAAACCACGACGTTGAGGTTGAGTTTTGGTGAAGTTGTATAGTCTTGGTACGACTCTAACGTTTAACTTAAAAGCAATCTTTAATTACCCAGTTACGAATAATCGTACGGGGATCATCGTTAACGCGCAAAGAAACAATTTAAAATAAAAATTTCAACTCACCTACCTCATACTCTCACTTGCTCTCTTCGCTGCTCCATCCCGACCAATCCCCTCACGCTACGCAAGACAACCTGTCTCGACATACAGCTCGACCTACATCCGAGTGACGCTACCTACCCGTCATGGGCTCATGGGGTCTCGAAGAGGGTCCGCGCTTAGAAAAGGCTTGCTACGTAACATGGCAATAATCTCTCCGAGGAAGAGCTTGGGTTAGAGAGATTACGGAATACTTGGATCGAACCAAAGATGACGGATGTGAGGCTGCGTCAGGCGGGTCGGGAGCATTCGGAATAGCCTCAGTCAAACTACCTAGGTCGTACACATTCGGTATGATGATTAATGCAGGACGATGAGGAGAGAATGAGCAAAAGACCAGAGCTTTTTTTTAAGAAGTCGAGCAGTCCAGGCCCCCCCGAAAAATTTCGCAGTAGTCGGCGAGCTAGAAACCCCGTCTCGAGCCAATCCCACGGCGACGCCAAGAAATCCGGCAACGATTTCCACATTCAGCTCGATCCCGCCCAGCGTGATAACCCTTCGCAAAAATAGCAAGGGCGAGGAAGTAGCAGCAGCAGCAGTAGCAGAAGAAAAAAAAGCTTGTTGGCTCTGCGCTTACTACTTAACGCTTGACGTTTTATGCAAGGACCTGAATAATACTCCGTAGCGCGAAAGGCAACAATCGGAATCACGCGCCTTGTTCCCCAGCTATACTCCCCTACTGGGCAATTCTGGGGGTGGCCACAACCCACCACACGCTCCCACCACAGAATGCAGAATGAAACACCAACTACCGACCTAATGACCGTTGCAGGTTGCAGAAAGGCATACCGCGAACGAGGAAACGCTCCCTTCGGAGAGTTTCAAGGTCCCAGGCCCGCAGCAAAGGCGTCAAACCAACACTAAGGTTACCTGCCTTTCGCCGTTTGCTGCCTTACGTAAACCCAACGAACCAACGAACCACCGGCACGGCCCGAACCTGCTAGGTTACTTCCAGCTACTTATGTTAGGTAGTATACCTCCCCATATCTAACCGTTCCGTCCACCCGTTAGGACGAAGCTATTCCGAGGTTAAGAGCGATGCATTATGAAAGGTTCTACCTACCGATACTTAATCCCGGCGCCGTTCCCTCTCACCGGTCGCGCCCCGGAGCTGAGAGCGAAACGTACGAGATATACGAAAGAGTCAGGTCAGAGTTGCAGGTCAGCGTGACTTGCATTTTTTGGGACCAAGCCCCCCCAAGCCCCCAAGCTCCACGCCCAACAACAACGTCTAACGTACGTACCCCGTAGCATGGTCGGGTTACGGGCCGCTTTTAACCCTCATCGACGAATACGGGAGCGTCGTCTGTGCGCCTCTAGTATCACATTAGTGACCTTGGCCCAGGTAACTAAGACAAGCTGCAGGTTTAGAGACCTCAGCCAGCAGTACGTGTGTCTTGTGTTCCTGGGCTCAGTTGGTGTGGTAAGCCGCGGGTTCGTAATCGCGCCGCGCGCTACCAAGAACGTCATCCGAACGGCGAGGGAGGAGGGGAAAACGGGAACGAGCTGAAAAGGCAAATAATTGCGGAAGAGGGAACAAACGTGTGCGACTGTGGCGCCTGTGCCAACCCGCGCTGCCCACACTCCCAAATCTTGCTTCTTTGTAGACCATCGTGGGCGCCTTCAAATGCCGGGAAAGAGGCGTCATCGTGGTGGTGGGCAGCTTATTCCAGGCCGTGTCCCTGCTCCACATCACCGTGTCGCTCGCCCCGTATCGTGGGGCCCACTGTTGAAGGTTGTGTCGATCATGTAGAGCGGCAGGGCAAACGCCAGGATCGACAGTACGGCCCCATTTCACCGCGCCGTTCAATATAGTAACCCGGCTGGTAAACTCGCAAGGCGAATGTGGTAAAGTGTGCGTATACGAAAACTCGTCAGAAAACCGGTTTTTGGGAGGCCAGGAGTTCTATTTTGGCCTCCCTCAATTTACCCCAGATCCCTCGAGGACTTCTGCCTAATAAAGCCATTCCAGTAGTCTCTCTTCGACTTATCTTCTCCCCCCTTCCCAACGCCATGCCGTTCGTGGTCCGCCTTAGCCTCGCACTTCGCATATTAAAAGTGTATTGGAATTGGTATTAACTATTTTACTACTAGCTCTGCTTCTTTCAAAAAATGGTCGAGAGACCCCAGGTAGGTAAGGCCTGATCTAGAAATGATAGACAGACACATCGCCTTCTTTTTTTACAGGTACAGGAACGAAGAAATCCGTTTCCGTCTCGATCGACGCGCTCGCTATTCCCGCCTCGCACGGAATTACCCATATTCGCCACTTTCCCAACTTTAGTCGAAGAAGACCCAGCAGCGGACCTCGATAGATCGTCGCGTGGGCGCATCGTTGGGGCTGGCATCGTCCCAGAAGGCGCCGTGCGGGGAGACCTTGGTCACGTCGGAGTCGAACGAGGAGAAGACGAGAGCCTCGTCCAGGTCGAGCTTGCTGACGTAGTGGTACTTGTAGCTGTTGCAACGTGTGTGTTAGCCGGTTTATTCTCTTCTATCTATCGCCACGAGAGACAGGGGTTAGGGGGATAGGTACGTACGCAGGGTCGTACTTGACGACGCTGTCGTGCTTCTTCTCGCCGCGGATCGCTATCCGCGGGTCGTTGGAGGGGTAGACGCGGGCCAGGTGCGTGTCGTAGCTCCAGCCGGGGACGCTGGCGTGGTTGATGAAGCACAGGGGCCACTTCTGGATGGGCTGGTCGATGGTGCGCCAGATGTTGACCTGGGCGTAGCGCTTGCCGGCCTTGATGAGCTCGTCGGCGGTGTCGCCCAGGATCTCGCGCACACCATCTTCTCCCGTCACGGCGTCACGGTCAACGTGGGCCACGGGCAGAGCGGCGTGCGACAGCTTGTTGGCCGCGAACTCGCCCGCCTTCATGCTGTTCTGCCGGATCCGGAACACGTACGGCACCACGATGTCCGAGCCCGTGATCTGCTTGACCAGCTCCGCTACCTCCTTGAAGTAGACGTCCTCGATGTACTTCTTGCCTGTAGCGATGCCAAGATGTGTCAGCGTTGGATCCACTGATAGGTATTTAGAGATTTTTATATATAAAGCTTACCTTCAGGCTCGTTACCAGCCAGAAACTGCTCGGGAGTCAGGGACGACTTGTGCTTGACAATTCCGTAGCCGTTGTGCTCGTAGTCGGGCTGGGGGTTCAGCGTTCGGATGTCCTCAACCTCGATCTTGACCTCCAGAGGGTCGTGCACGTTGGTCGAGCCGCTGGCCCAGTCGATGTAGCCGTCCTCCTTGCCGTCCTTGGTACCGTTCCACATGCCCATGAGGCCGGTGGTGGTAGAGGCAACAGCAGCAGCAGCCATGGTTGATGTTTTACAGAGAAGTCTAATTGAAGAAAAGGGGGTATTGTTACTTAGCGAAGCAGATGAGAAAGAACGAGCGCGATGATGATCAGCTAGAAGATCTCAACAGCTGAGTTTAGAGCTGAGATTGAATTTTATATAACATTTTCAAAAATGCCACTTCTCGCAAACCACACATAGCACTCGTAAAACCCATATTCTAGACGGCGCTTCGCGACACAGTAATCAGGCCATTTGACACTTGAGTGTGCTATGGATTTGTGGATTTCAGGATCTGGGGATCTGGGGGAACAGGGGATTGAGGGATTGCGGGATTCGCGGATGATTCAGTGAGTTCCAGCCCTGAGGGAAAGGCTGGAAGAGCCCGCCCATTTTTTTACCCAACGAGAAAAAACGGCATTGTAGAAACAGAATAGAAAATTTCCAATCTTCTCAAATAGTTTGCGAGATAAATATTTCAGACGACTTATTTTTCTTGTTTCTGCAATTCCATCGTATGTTGATATTTGCTTCTTACAAGTCTTGTTCTTACCCCTTATTCGCGTAAGCTGCTTACTTGAGCTTGGAGAGCTTGGAACATCGGAACCGACCGAAGCAATGGAACAACAACACCTATCAGTCACAGACTCCCGCACGGGAAAGGAATACACAATTCCGATTGAGGGGGACTATGTCCGCGCTGCAGATATCGCCCGGATTGGTGCCCCTGAGGGCAAGATAGACCTAGCTGCCTTGCAGGCCGCTCACCCTCTTCGTGTAATCGACAACGGCTTCGCAAACACAGCTTGCATGGAATCAAGCATCACTCATATGTATGCCTTTCTAACACGTCTATCTGATTAACATATCTACAATTGCTAACTCTCATATTAAATGAACAGTGATGGTCTACGAGGCACAATTCGATACCGGGACTTCCCCATTGAGGGCTTATTTCATGAATACATTTACGAGGATGTCATGCATCTCATTATCTGGGGCCATCTGCCTAACGAGCAAGAGAAGGCTCACGTTCGGGAAGCTATGGCTAAGGCCATGAACCCGCCCCAGAGCGTTAAGGATGTGATCACAGCATTCCCGTAGGCTCACCCCTTTTTAGAATGTCCGACATCAACATCACTAACTATAAACTCAGCCGAGATTCGGAAACTTTCCCCATGATTCTTGCCGGAATGAGCGCTTTCGCCGCCAGCGACAGCGTTGTCTGCAAGACGCGCCACCAACAGAGCGCCATGTTCCACGGCCACCTCGACGTCGCCGACGAGGCGCTCGTGCGGACGATCGGGTACCTCGCGACGACCATCTCTCTCATCTACTGCCACAAGAACGAGAAGACGTGGACGGCGCCGGAGCCCGAGCGCAACCTGCTCGGCAACCTGCTGCTGATGATGGGCATCGCGGACCCGCAGGTGGAGAAGTGCCTGGCCAAGCTGTGGATCCTGTACGCGGACCACGAGATGACCAACTCGACGGCGGCCGTGCTGCACGCGGGCTCGACGCTCATCGACCCGGTGTCGGCCATCACGGCCGGCATCATCTGCGGCTACGGCCCGCTGCACGGCGGCGCCATCGACCTGGCGTACGAGGGCTTCAGGGCGATTGGTACGCCGGAGCGGGTGCCGCCGTTCATCGAGCGCATCAAGGCCAAGGGCGGCCGGCTGTTCGGCTACGGCCATCGGGTGTACAAGACGCGCGACCCTCGGGTGTCGCTCATCGAGGAGCTGCTGAAGGAGCACCGTGACGCCGTCGACGCCAACCCCCTCCTAAGAGTCGCCATGGCCGTCGACAAGTACGCTAACCAGGACGCCTATTTCATCGAGAGAGGCCTCAAGGCCAATGCCGACCTGATGGGTTGCTTCCTATACACGGCTATGTAAGTAGTAGTGCAACCTTCCGCGGGGCGTGCCAACCCGGCCTTATCTATTCGCTGCTAACATCTCCGTCTTTTCAACAGGGGCTTCGACACGGATATGATCATCGCCATTACCATCCTCTCCAGAGTTCCAGGCGCGCTGGCGCATTGGCGCGAGAGTCTAAGTGAGCCCCCCTTGCCATGTCTTAACGTCGCCATCACTAACACATTGAACAGCGCAACCCGTAAAGCTGTGGCGACCTCAGCAAAAATACAAGGCACCCCTAGCCAACTAAGGGGCAAATAAACCTAGATGATTACTACTTCAAATACCCTTTGCGAAAAGGAAACATGCCCATGTAATGATGATGGGATGGGCAACATCGTTGAAAAGAACCTACCTCTTAGCATAGTCGAATGTATATAGAACGGGTACCTAATAATACCATTGAAGCTGATTTAGACTATACCTACGTCAGCGTCGTTTGCTTTACCTAACTCACTATGTTTCTACCCGGATTTCGTCTTTCTTACGACCTGGTTTTTTCCTTTCTTTTGCTTTTCATACGTGCGCCATGCAGTAGAATGGTCGTACAGACAATTTTAGCAAGTAGTGCCTAACCCGGTTAAAGGGAGGTCTTTTCTTCTAGAAGCTCTTCTCATCTAGGCACGATGATGACAACAACAGGGCGCCGAGCTGTCTCTCGACGCCGCCCTACCGGCCTTGAGGCTGGGGAAAAATTAAAGACGCTATCAGCTAGGCAGGCTAACCTGTTCACGAAAGGGCGGAGGCGGGGGCGGACCTGAAGATCTCGGCACGAGGCGATCGCTGATCATGACCGACCTGATGGAAGAGTTCGTCCCATCTCAAATCCTCAAATCCTCCCATCCCCCACCCAAAATCCTCCAAACCATCGCACCCGATGATCCGAAACGCCCTTTTCCAGGCCAACTTCCAAGATTCAGCCCCAGATACCTGCCCGCCCACATGACCGTCGATTGGCGCGCTAGTTCGAATAGAGCCAGAGAGACCACAACTCTGGGTAAAGCAAATTAATCAACACATAAAAAATCCAGGGGTACGGGACATGGGGTTAAAAGTGAGAGCTAAAGGGAATGGGGGGGTAAGGGAGAGGCGTGTGCCTTCGCAAGGCGTCCAACCAAGACCCTGTCGCCAATCTATTGTCTTAGATGTCATTGGAAGCGAGCTACTGCCGATGCAACGGTCGTAAATTTATCCTAATTTATAGACCTTATCATCGTGCAGGTTGCGGGATTGCAGGATCGGTATGAATGTGACATCGTCCCGTTCAGCCGGAGTGTTGGGTGGTGGGTGTGGGTTGGAGCGCCGATGCGAATCACATCAGCGGAAAAGAAAAAAAGGAGGTGTGGGGAGGAGATTTTTACACCTAGGTGTGACCTTTTTTTTGTCTTGTCCTTTTATTCCGGCCGGCATAAGTCGCATTCTTATGAAAATCTTATACTCAAGGGGGTGTAGAGCTAAAAGTAGCTCGATAACTGATCCACGCTGAGATTACTATGTATGCATGTTACCAGGGTAGATCCGTTCGCGGGCGAGGTTCCGATTCGATATGAAACCTTGAATCAACGTCGCATTTCCCGGCTGTCAGAGATGCCGGCCGTAAAAAAGAATTATACAACAAATGCATGTCTGACAACAGCGCATACACTTACCTACAAACACGCAACACACACGACACATACGCACACACACAGCACACACACACACACGTACATAAGCCCCCCAAACTTTTTAACCCAACCGCTGCTTAGCGACGACACACCCGGGCGCGAGATACTCTAATCCCGACTACATTCTTGCATAATGTGGCTGCAGCACATCGTGCCGTCGCTGCTATGCTTGCTTGCTCCCTCTCTCCCCCATTCCCGTATTCCTTCAATCCAGGATTCATCTACCCACGGTCTCGGTCAGGTCAGCCGCGAGCTGAATTCCATTTTCATTCTAGAGTGAAATGGTCTCATCATATATCGGTTTTGGGACCTCAGATGCTATGTACGTACCTTAGTAGGTAATGTACATAGTAGAGAAGTCGGCCAGAATGGTAAAAAAAAAAATCATACCTTCCTCGCTACCGCTTATATGTGATCATCGTGAGAGGAAATCTAACTTACCCAGTCAATCAATGCCAGGTCGCGAGATCACGCGCTACTTTTGGACAGAGGGCATGATCAGCCATCAGCCATGTAAACCTTGTACACTAAGACCGTCTCGTCCTTCGAGCGGACCAATTCCAGTTCCAGCTCGGAGGGATTCTTGGATACAGCAATCCACGGGTCAGTGGTACGAAAGTGTCATAGGTAACAGTAGCACAGAGATAAGGTGAGTCGATGAAGCTGACCTACCTTATGTACCTATGGTTTGAGCTTTGAGGGATATGTAGGGCTGGGTTCGTCTGGACCGTATTTGTAGGATGACAACTATTAAGTTGCTGTGGGTCGTCGTGAGTTGGGATTCAAGGATCACTGCTACGCTGCGCTGATCCCGAATCTCCCGCTCGACACAGATGCTGTGCCTGACTGGACCCCTGACCCCCTGTCGCGGGATGACTGGATGACTGGATGACTGGCCTGCTGGCCGGACAGCTTCGAAAGCCTAGGCTTGGCCTTTTTTGTTCATGTACCTGCTGCCCTTGTCAGCATGAGGGTCTAGCTATCGCCTCATGCTGCCTTTTGCTGTCAAGCCCTTCAGTGGCGCCAAGACTGCCCCCAGAGGCGAAAAAAAAAGTACGAAGAAAAGGTTCCCCGTCATGAGCCACAATCTAGGCTTTCTTCCATATCGAATGCGTCCTCCGAAGGCCCGACTGCAAGCAAGCGAGTCCCCCTCCGAAGGGTGCGAGACGTACGAGTCTAGTGCCATCTACCGAGGGCCGTCCGTCGCTTTAGACGAGCTATTATCGCTGATAAGTCTAGATGCTCTTGCTAAGCGTGACGTCCTTGGACCGATCGTGGGACCTAAAGTTTGGTTATAATTCTTAGAAGATGCTCAACGCGCCGGGAATTTTTTAAAGGGTGCGTGCGAAAAAGGAGAAATAAACAATCTCTCAACAGATCTGGCTGCTGCCTGCTGTCGCTGCTGCCTCTGAGCACTATTCGGCCCCCGGTAACACTACCTGCAACCAACCGGATTACTGCTGCAGCCCAGCCACACATGCAAGTCATGGAAGAAAAGAAGGATGCCGTCGTCGTCAAGAAGGATATTTCCGCCGCGATCCCCATCGCCGACCCACCGCTGGGGGACGAGCCGCCCAAGCGGCCCAGCGAGCTAAGCGGCGACACCATCGTCACCGTCATCGACGCCGGGTCCGAGTCTGAACGCGAGCAGAAGGAGTCCTCCGACGCCGCGGCCCCGGCCGAGGCCATCATCCCGCCCCGGTTTTCCGTCTACAAGCCCTGGCAGAAGCGCCTGATCGTCCTGAGCGCCGCCTTCAGCGCTCTCTTCGCCTCCTGGACCGCCCAGATCTACCTGCCCGCGCTCAACATCGCGGCCGCCGACCTGGATGTTTCGATTACTAGGATTAACTTGACCGTCACCAGCTACATGATCCTCCAGGGCGTCACGCCCATCTTCATCGGCGGGTTCGCGGACAGCGGGGGTCGTCGGCCAGCCTACCTAGCATGCTTCATATTGTATATCGTCGCTAACGTGGGCCTCGCCAAGTCCGACAGCTACGGGAGTCTTCTGGGTCTGCGGTGCTTCCAGTCGGCGACGATCTCGGCGACGCAGGCGCTGTGCCAGGGCGTCGTGGCGGACATCGCGACCAGCGCCGAGCGCGGACAGTACACGGCGTTTATCGCGGTGCCAGTGACGCTGGGGCCGAGTCTGGGGCCTGTAATCGGGGGTGCCATCGCCACGTACCTGGGCTGGCGCGCCATCTTCTGGTTCCTGGCCGCCTGCGCGTTCGTGAACCTGCTGGTCCTCATTAGCTTCTTCCCCGAGACCTGCCGCAAGGTCGTCGGCGACGGTTCGATCCTGCCGCGCCGCCGCAACCAGACGCTGATGCAGCTGTGCCGGAACCGGCGCGCCAAGAAGGCCGCGTCGGATGCCGAGAGCAACAACACACCCACTGTCACTGCTACTACCCCCGAAGCTGCCGCGGCTCCCGCGGCTGAGGCCCCCAAGATCAACTTCGCGTGGCGCAAGTTCCTGACATCGCTCGTGCTGCTCTGCGAGAAGGAGCTCAGCCTGCTGTTCCTGTACGGCGGGTTCGTGTTCGCGGGCGTGTACGCCGTGGCCACGGCGGTCCCGACCCTATTCGCGGACAGGTACGGCTTCGACGGCCTCAAGGTCGGCCTCATCTACCTGCCCATGGCCGTGGGCTCCATCGCGTCGGTCGCCGTCGTCGGCAAGAGCATGAACTGGAACTACCGGCGGCACGCGCGCAAGCTGGGCATCACGGTGGACCGCGACCGGCAGATGGACCTGGCGGACTTCCCGATCGAGCGCGCTAGGATCGAGGTCGCGATCCCGCCCCTGATTCTGAGTATGGTGGTTATCACGGCCTGGGGCTGGGCCCTCGAGAACCGCGTCTCGGTCGCCGTCGTGTGCGTGCTCGTGTTCCTGCTCGGCCTAGGGCTCGTTAGTACTACGAGCGTCTTCAACGCGCTTATCGCCGACGTGCGGCCGGGGAAGACGGGGGCCGCTAGCGCTGCAAACAACATCATCAAGTTCCTGCTCGGTGCCGCCATGGCCGCCGCTATCGATCCGCTGATCCAGTCCGTAGGGCCGGGGAAGGCGTACTCGATCATCGCCGTGCTGTACATAATCCTGTCGCCGTGTCTGTACCTAGTCGTGAAGAAGGGCATGCGGTGGCGTAGGGAGCTAGCGGGGAAGGAGGGCGAGGGAAGTACGGGATAAAAGAAAAAAAACACGAAACACAAGGATATATACCCATAGAATACACGATATGATACCTGGTTTTCTAGACGATACCTACCTATATAATAAGAGATATAGACTACATGCTTACATACCTCACTTAGAAGCGAGAATTAGTACACTAATTTGAGATTTCTGAACCTGCTGAAATAGCTGAGGTCTTCTTGATGCGATTCACATGCCATCGTTCCACTATCATGCCATTGTAGGGGCCCTGGGCTTGTGATGCCAACTTTCCATTCGTGGATTAATGTTTCGCTACCCGGTATACATGCGCCGCATGCACGAAGCAGGTTTATTTGCCCCAGCTGAAGCCTCGTTTGCATTATCATATGCAAACACACGGACTTCAATCAATATCTCTACCTAGGTAGGCATCTCAAACTGCATTCCCGCGGGTATAACGGCATCATCCGAGCAGCTTTTTTGCACGCTAGTAAGCATTCATGCAGAGCAAGCACAATGTGCAGTTTGTCCACCCTATCCATCCGTTACGTGTATAACTCTCCAGCTGGCCGGATGAGTCTAAAGTTGTTAATCTCCTATCAAAGAGGGCATAATGTGACAAGGGGTTAAACAAACGTCAAGTTTGTCAAACGGATATGCGGCACACAAGCTGATGCTATTGGAAACATGCCTCACTTTGTGACGAGTCAATCTGACGTGCACGCCGGGTAGCAATCAAGCACCGTGACTCAGGGAAACGTTTGTTTGTTGGCTACAATCACAGTTGTCCTAAAGGTATATAATCTCGGGGGGCCGACCAAAGAAAGACGAAACTCAACCTTCACACATAGCACGAGCAAAATTATATATACGAAGACCGCAATACCTACGAGAGTCCTTTTTTTCCTTTTTCTATTTGAGTGTCATGGCCTTTCCCTTGTCTGGTCCCACCTTCTACACTCTGGGCAATACGCCTGCGGTGAACCTCACAAGAGGCTTGCCACAAGGCTCGGATGGGATGACGACATAATACTCCTAGGCTGTGGAGGTATTCACAACATATTGTTCACCGCGTATTCCGAGCGCGGGCTTCCAATGTCTCCATTGCCTTCTCCTAAGCCGTGTCGGCTCCGAGGGTCTCAGGCTGTTCTACAAAAACAGTACTGCTCGTTTACGACCTGATCAAAAAGCGGTACTATAAGCAGCGTGTAATATTCGAAGCATTCGAGACGTCGCCCCCCTCAGAGCAAATCCTCGCAGTGGGACTTCTCAGACCGTGGTGGGATTTCCTAGGCCGTTCTGCACAGCTGTTTAGGGCCATGGCAGAATTTCAAGAGGTTGCATACGTCCAGGCCACTGGAAGCGGCAAGTCGGTCTGCTTTGGACTCGCTACCTACTTGCAGCTGAGCAGCTAGTGTTCCAGGTACATAAATAATACCCATTGACCATGTTGTATGTTGTCTGTTTTTCTAATGATCGTCTAGACAAGCAAATCGTGTCCGCACTATTCAAGGCAATCGAAGATCTGAAAGCGTGTTCCCTGCTTCCCTCGTCGCACTACCTCAAGGACTTAAGAGCTGATCGGCCGCACAGCGGCGATACAACCCACTAGACGTAGACTTATATGTCTCTGCGTGACAAATCTGTCAACGCGAAGATATGGGGACTCGTCGTCGCCATCACCATCAGTCGTACTGAGTGGATAAGAGCCCTCCCAGAAACGGTTCGCATGCACGAATTCCAGCCATCAACAACTATAAGGGGGATCCTACCTAGGGATCCGTGAGAGACTCTTTCGATCATTTTCACCTATTATATCTGCTATACCTTAGCACTTCGCGGTGACAAATATATATAAAATCAATTTCAGAATCAGTCCGTCGGGGTATAGATTCGACGAGGATGGACGCTGCTCTCTGAAAGAGAGCAGCTATTCGCAAGCATTTTCGTACTTCGTCTGGCTGAAGCCATTACTTTCAGGGACACTCCACCATCACAATGGACTCAAGAATAGAGGGCAGAAGTCTGCCTATCGTAACGCCGCGAAGAAGAAGAAGAGCCATATCGAATCATCCACTCTCTAATCCTCGCCCTCGTCTACTCCCTTACCCTTGTACTCGTCCCTTAGAAAATTGCTCCTGAACTATATTAAACGATACTCAGATTGTCGTGAAACGGGCACTAGTCAAACAACCTTCGTTGACCAAATCATTAACAATGGCGATCTTCATGATCGAAGTCACCTACCGATGCGGCCACGTACAGTACCGAGAACAGGTTCCACTATAAGATAATTTTACTTCCCTGGCTTCGTACTTGATATCAATGAGTACTAGAAAATATGTTCACCCTGCGAAGTACAAAATCGACAATACACTCTGCAAGCCGCTGCAGTATCGCCTAACATCGTCGGTAGTACGGCAGTCAGGGATGAGGTCAACTTATAAAATGCAATCTTGCCTTGGCGACGACTTTCGTTCTAGCTAGGTAGTCTTGCGCGTCGCAGCGCAGCGCCAATTCTGCCTGGTTCTCGGAAACGGGTAAGGGAGGATTGCATAAAAATTTCTCATGTGCATTTTACTTGCAGAATTACTGCAAGAAACTGCTGGAAATTACGGCAGGTTGAGTGCGACTATAGTAGAGTCCTCTACATCACAGGTCCTTCTGAACTCGTGAACTACGCGACCCTATACCGGATCCTTTGGGCTAATTTCTAGGTGGCACGGCATATCTGATTGATCGGGCGAGAATGGCTACGGGGTTCAACAATCCCCTATTCCCACGTCGACATTCTACTTCTTACCACTCCAATGGAGCTGGTGTGCTTTTCTAGCTGGAATAAGTGAGTAATGGATTATACGGATTCTGGAAATATCGGGGACGGAGGGTCGTCGGCCCCAGGCCAGGCAGTGGAACGAGGAACAACACTCCAGGATATTTTTTTTCTTTATCGACTGGAACGTACCAAGGACTGTTCAACCGCTCTCTATCGACGAACAACTCGGAAGAGGTCACTCTGCCAACTCTGCCAGGATTGCACTCGCCCAGCTGCCTATGCAACGACCGCAACCGATCCAGCACTCGCAACTGTCGGTCCAAAAAACACCATCCAACAGTCGCGGCCTGTCTCACTACCAACGGCAAGCTAAGCGGAGGGCGGTTACGGGGAGCTCAACCGGATTCAAAACCATCGAGCCCAACTGGCGAACGCATCCGAGCGCCCGAGCCCGCATTCTCCCTTCGCTGCGCGGATGCTGCCACCGATCGCTTCGAGCAGCTTCACTTCTATATATAATTCTACGATTATAACTTGTGAATGGGTAGATATGGGTAGGGGTGTTGGAGAGGATAAATATGTGGAAATATTACACGCGAGCCCGTGGTTAGGGGCGCCCTTCTTATTTGTGACGTTGGGGGATACTGCAGCGGCTTATGGAGTGCGTTATCGATATTGCTAGGTACTTCACAGGCTGAACATCTTTTCCAGTACCATGAACTAAGAAGCACGAGAGAAAAACGCATCATCTGTAAGACCAGTCTGTTTTCGCCTTGCAGTTTTGTTCAGCAGGATATGAGTGGTCTATCGGCTCGAAAACAATAGGAGATTGATAGCATTCTTTGAAATAATAACGACTTGAATTTGCATGTCTTGGTAGTCAATATAATATTTGTGCCTCTACTTATCCCAGTGTCCATCTGATTGCAAGGCCCAAGCAGGGTATTCTCTAAGAGGTAATAATATAATAGAATATTCTAAGTAAGGAATGTTATATGCGATGATTAAATCTGCCTAAAACAGACCTCGCCGAAATATTCTTCAAGTCTATCGGTTGCATTGTCGTCAAGAGCAAGTATTGTGCCAATCCAGCCATCCGGCCTCAAAACCACAATACCACCACTCGTGCCAATTCCATAGCGCCGATACGCATCTTTATCGTTTTTGCCATCGTAGTAGACCCGTCCAAGCGGGTCATTTCCAAGCTGCTCGTACGGCGAAGGCCCACGTTCATGCAGGATCGTTATGAATTTCAAGCGCCCTATTTCCTTATTAGTCTAGGTGGTTTCGTTGACTTTAGCTTGAAATGTATACCCATTCCAACTAGCTCATCCAAATCTAATGAGCTTTCATATACGTCTTCCGACGTACCAGGGATACGATTCGATGGACTTGCAGCGAAAACGAGCACGCTGAAGCACGCCTCGTTGGGTAGCTCGCGTATCAGTCTTGTAGCCTCAAACGTTCCCGGGCGGTAAAGAGTGATATCTGGTCCTCTCATCCCCGGCTTGACCGGGGGCGTCGAGTCACAAGTGAATGAACTGTTTACGTTTAGCGGGTTACCTTCCTCAACATCGTAGAATATGCCTAGCCCGCTACTGAAAGATCCAGCCTCTTCCATAACCTCCCCTAAGATTACGTTGACATCGGCGGTCGGGTCACCTTGCCAGCCCTCCGGGAGTCGATTCGTCATAAGCCGGCTGATATCCTTGTCGTATTGGATGAGCCGCTGTACATTGGGTCGCCGCTCTGCTTGATACGTCTCGAGGAGACTCGGCTTCGCATCACGGTTCAACACGAGGCTCAGCTTCCAAGCGAGATTGACCGCGTCGTGAATGCCGGTATTCATCCCTTGAGCGGCGCCCGAAGAATGGGTATGGCAAGCGTCGCCGGCGAGGAAAACGCATCCATCGTGGAAGAAAGTCTTGGCTACGCGCTGCCCCACCGTGTAGATCGTCCACCAGTCGACGCGATCGAATGTTATGTCGAAGGGCTTGACGGCAGCGATGGCCTCCTTGACCGCGGCAGCTTCGTCGAATTCCGCGTACGCCTTGGCTCGATCATCGGTAAACGCGTATCCTATTCGCGTGGCCCCATGGTCTAGCGCAGCCCAAAGCACATTTCCATGTGTTGGGGATTCAATTGAGCAGTAGGTTCTAGGCTTTGGCAAATTCGTGGTGATCTGGCCGTCTACCCTCACCCATTTGTCCTCGGATTTAGATCCTTCGAAGGGGATGCCGAATAGCTGGCGAACCGACGAACGTCCTCCATCGCAACCTACCAAGTACTTGCACCTCACCGTCTCGGAAGTTCCATTTTGATGGTTAAGGAGAACCGCCGTAACCCGGTAGCCTGTAAGAGGAACGGCGTGATCCACCGAGGCGGACGTGAGCTCAATAGGCGCTTCCACTTGCACATTGTGCTTCTTCATCGCATTTCGAAAGATCTCTTCCTGAAACTTCTGCCTGAGTACCAGGGCGAAATCAAAGGCCGTGTCTTTCATGTTATTCATAAAGCTCCAGCCGCGGCCGGGTACTTCTTGGCCGTGGGCATTGTAAGTGACCGTGTCGCGGCAAGCGAAGCAGCTCTGCAACAGCTCATCAGCGAGGCCCAGCTGGTCAAGCATCTCGCTCGTCCGGGGGAAGAGGGTGATGGCGCGGCCGTACGCATCCTGCATGGACTTGGCGTGTTTCTCGACGATGCGGACGGAGACGCCACCGAATTTAGCGAGCTGAAAGGCCGTGATCAGACCCACCGGGCCGGCCCCGACGATAAGAACGTCGACACATGCGCCGTTTTCTCGCATGATTCCGAATTGCGAGATGGTAAAATCGAGATGGGAACGTGGGGTTACACTCTCGGACGGACATAATGGGCCCCTTTTAAGCAGAAGACTCTCCAATGACCTACCTGTTTTGTAATTTGTCAATGTTATCCATTTGACCCTCCTCAATCGCTGCTAGATAGGTAGCCCAAGTTATGTCGGACACTCCGACAGAGTACGATAAGGAAATACCTTAAGATCGGGAGTGCCCGCGACTTGTGTGTCTATATTCTGGGCAATAATATTCGTTCCTTTGCTTGAGGCTCATCAAGCTCCACGTCAGATATAAAATGGCGCCCGTATATACTGTCGTAAGTAATGACATGTCATTATTACTCAGAATATCATTCATTAGCTTGATCGACGCGTCACTTGCATGGTGCATGATCTAGCCGACGACACGCAGTAAGAGTCGGTAAGGAATCAGTAAGTGATAAGTGACGGGATATTCCAGCCATAAGGTAGGACGAAAGTAGCTGAAACGCTGAAACAGGACTGCTCCGTTGCCCTCAGCCATTCATAGGCGCTGTATGCAGCCACTCCGCAGCAAGATGCGTGTTGTGTGGAGGTCAAGAGGTTAACACCAAGCATCTTGAGGGTTTCAGACAAGGCACGATCCTGGATTTCTAACACGATTGGATGATCACTCATGTATGCAATTATGGAAATGCTCACATATCAGAGGTAATACGTTGCGCCCATGTGCAATTATGAGATCTTTATGAGATAAAACTGGTTACTAAGATATAGGGGATGGATTCCTTGGTATTGTTCCAGGGCAGTCCAGGCTTACAGGGCACTGCAGCAGCCCCCAAACATTGGTGAAGAAGAGATGCCCCGCACACGTCATCGTCTAAAGGATCAGGCGGTGCTGGAGCTTGGTTTGCTGGAGCTCTGACGCAGGTGTTTCGAAGTTGAGACTTGATACTTGATATAATAAACTGTCTTTGGCATTCATTTTGCTTTTTCCCCTTTTATCTTCTCCAAATTTACAAATCAGAATATTAACAATTTAATTTACCGAGCTCCACTGTAATATCATCAATATGTTCGGCATTGGAAGAGACAACGATAACGACGAGCGACGAGGGGAGAGACAGCAAGGTAAGCTTAACGATGCCCCGCACTGCCATATTCTGGATCCAGATCAGCAGCCAGCTAACCACTCCTAATGTAACGTAGATTTCGGCGGCAACAGTGAGTAGCTACCTACCTAACGCATCCGGAAACCACGATAGATGATCGATTTACTACCTACAAATCCCGATCTAACATACTTAAATTATCAGTGACCCAAGGCGGTTCCTACGGCGCCGGAGGCGGCTACCCGCGCGACGACGACGACGACCTGCGCGGGGCCTCGGAGCACGCGAGCCGGGCCGCGGGCAGCTCAGGCGACAGCGACTTCTTCTCGGGCCTGCTGGGCTCGCTCAGCCAGAAGAAGCAGTCGCTCGCGGAGGAGGACGTCGACGAGGAGGATGCCGTGAAGCAGCACAAGCGGTTCTTCGAGAAGGACGACGACGATGACGACGAGGCTGACGACAAGAGCATGGGTTCTGCTGCGGCTATGCAGGCGCTGAAGATGTTTACTGGGGGCCAGAGCGGTAGCACACAGGTATGAGCTCCCACCCCTCTTTGATGGGCTTGTCTAGAACCCGTTGATGGACCAACTATTCGCGCAGGAGACATCTAGTCAGAGTGCTTTCGTAGGTCTAGCCATGGCCCAAGCTAGCAAGGTACGTTTATAAACCATTGCTACGCTCCGGCTTTAGCTCCTTAGCTTATTTATATTGCATGCTAATCGTTCCAACCACCTTGCAGCTCTTCGACCAGAAGGCTTCCCAGGGCAAGGTCTCCAGCGACAGCAGCAAGGACTCGGCCGTGATGAAGGCCGGCGAGATGGCTTTGAAGATGTACATGAAGAGCCAAGGAGGAAGCTCGGGATCGAGTTCGAGCCTTCTAGGTCTGGCGTCTAAGTTCCTATAGGGAAAGGTAACTAAGCACTGACCAAAGGAGGGAGGGCGTGTTTGATCCCGGGACAATGACTGGGTAACTATTGTAATGGGCGTTGAGAATTCAGCGACTCTCAAGTTACCTTGAAAAGGAGGGGAAAGGAGAAAATTTTTTCTCTCTTTGCTCTCCAATACGCATTAGGTAGTCGATTTAATGAACCTGAAAATGCGACGAGATTTATATTGCTCGTAATCAAAATCATATGCTTGATATGCTTGATGTGACTTAGACTGTTGATGCGACTTCGACAGTACGGGGATCGAGATTGTACAACGTCAACGCCGATGTCCGGGATGCAAGAGGGGCCGGCCCGGCGAATAGACTTGATCGTAGGGGTCATCAAGCTTCAGCCAATCAGTTGCGTAGCGCATGAACGTCCGAATATGTTCCGTGCCGACATAGATTTGCGACAGCCTACCATCACTACGACCTACCGACCACATACCACGGATTAGTGCCGGCGCCCTAGTATAGACACGACGATATTGGTGATAACTGAATACTAGTACGCACGTTTATGGAAGACCTATAGTATACCAGCTCTTTCAAAATCATTCTCATCCTTCATAGGAGATGAAAATGAAGTCACATTGAAGGTATTCACCATTGCCGTGCATAGACAGGTCAGTAAATATTAACTCCACATTAGCATTCTTGACTCTTTCCTCGTGATAATATAGCCGTGTACATCTAAATGAATAAACCAGAGCCACCACCGTCCCATTTTGTTGCCTGTGAGATATCTTCGTGGGAAGGTAAAAGCTGTTTGAACCATCCGTTTCCCCAGGTATCTCCAAAGAATCGAAAACCGAAAGCCATAAGATAGGTCGTCAGCTAATATAATATTCGTAATAAAAAAGCCCATTACGTTAGTAACCGTGTTTTTGTCCTAACACCATGCCCCATGCCTCGAAGAGTCCGTAAAGCACATCATTTATCTCAGGAAATACCCATATACGCCGTACATCTGTTGGTCTAAACGCCGATTTGAACTGGGATGACGTCGATCAAACCTCAAAAGTCCACCGCTCCTACTCTACCATAGACATAGACTGCGGAATAGGAGCGGGACCAGAGTTGTGGTTACCAGTCCCGCCGCTGGCATTTTTCTTCTTCTCTTTCTTTGCCCACCGAAGGCCGCATGCATTGCACAGAGTTTTTGGCCCTTGTGGTCCTTTTCTCCATTCGGGAGAATCAAGCGTTCCTATATTATTTTAGCAACGTAATCAAGCCGCAGTTTAGGCGATGCAAATACATACCACAGTCAGTACAGACGTATTCCTCGGCAACTTTAAGCTTCTTTTTCTTCTCCCCTGTTCTGGGGTCCCTGTCGATCGGTATCGCTATACCAACGTCGCCCTTAATCAAAGTTGGACTAGAATTACCCGTCGTGATGCCGCGACTCCTTTCTCCCTCCACGTATCTTAGACCGGTCAGCATCTCGATAGTGTCCGTATGCGATGCGCCTTCGTATCTGGCCATCTTGTCTCGAATAGAATCCGGTCGGTTCCCTGCAGTCACCCCCTCAAGGTTCTCCCTCGTCAGCGCTATGTTAAGCGCCGACGGCCTCTCCGGAGGGGGCATAGCCTGCGAATCTACACCGGTCTGGTTGTATACAGAGGGACTCTGTGTGGAAGTTAGCACCGTATCCTCTGATGCCGCAATATCCGATCGGCCTTCCTGGCTAGCTAGCCAGCTCTGCTGAGATGCTTCCTCTTCTTCCTCTTCCCTTCGAAGCTCTGCAATCCGGCGCCTTAACCGCTCGTTTTCGATCTTGTGCTCCAAGAAAGAGTCTAACAGTGACGCGTTCTTGGTCGGATATGGCCGCGACATCATAAATACTGCTTGGCAGAAAGGAGACTGGTTTTCCGGATTTGGCGCGAATTTGGCGGCAGCAATATGAGCATGGCCGACAGATTCGAATATGGCAAAGTTGCCATCCTTCTTTTTGAAACGGTAGAACATGCGCAGTGGGTTCCCGGTTGCTATGCACTCGTTCATTTCGGAGGTAAAGGTTCCAAGGTCGTCGGGGTGGATTAGGTCCTTTACAAATCGGTCGACAAGTTCCTCTAAGCCATAACCCGTCAAGGCCATCACGCTTGGCGACGTATATTTAATTCTCCCGTGGGCGTCTAGTATTTGTAAGAAGTCCTTCAGCTCCTCGACAACCTTTGCAGGCCAATTCCTCCTCTTGGTGAATTCGGTTAAGGTGCTTCCTCCTTGTAAGGTCGGAGGGGCGGGGGCAGCGAAGCTCGGCGTCATTGCGTTCGGCGGCGGCGGAACCGGACTGTCACCCGCACCTGACACAAATTGCGCAGTGTCATTTTGGACTAGCCCAGCTTGAGGATTCGAATTCGTCGAGACTGGTTGATACGGCTGCGGCGGAGGAGCGTTCATGTCGTTCAGATCTAGGCTCATGGGGAGGCTATCGAAGTTTGAGAACATGGAGCTATCATAGAGCGGCATCATATCGTTCTGGCCGGTGGTTGTCATCTGATATAGAGCGTGGAACATTAGTCCAGGTGAAGGGACGAAATGTGAGGGACTAGTCTAAAGCTAGAGCCGTCTGAATAATACTAGCACTTAGCACTTACCGGGTTTATTGTAGTCGGCGCAGTGAAGCTAAAGATGTTATTGGAATTCGTATGTGGTGGTCCGTGATCCATGATAGCGGTAGTGTGTCGTGGCGGCGACGACGGCGACAAATTGAAGGTGATCTGTATTCGAATGCGACGCAGGGGTAGTGATTCTTGCTGGAGAATAGAGAGCGCCCGGGTCTTTGCAACGAGGGCATCTGGTCAATCGAACAAAGGAGGACTGATGAAATCAATCAACGACGGGGGGTAGTTCCAGTTCCGCAGCTTTGCCAGATTGAAGAAAAATCGACATGAGTGAAAATGGAAACTGCTAAATTGCCAGGTTTGGCCAAGAGCACGCCGATGACGATATGGGATATGATAGAATGCAGTAAGATGGGGGAGGGTCAAGCTTGGTCAAGCTTGGAGAGCTGGAGCTGGCAAAGCTGGCAAAGCTGGGAGATCATAGGTCATGTATCATGTAGGATACCATGTAGGATGAAAGATTGATAAAAGGGGGCATGGGGGAGGGGTGGAGGAGAAAGGGGTCAAGGGCATATTGAAGGGAATAGATGGGATTTCACTTTTCTCGATTAACAAAGTGGATTGCCGTGTGACCCCGAATGGTAACTACCTTGCTAGCAGGGGCAGCAGGGAAGGTGAATATCCCTCTGCTTCTTACGTATCGTACCCACCGACAATACGTCAGAAGCCAGAACGATCAGGGAAAGAAGAACCTGGAATTCCTGACGATCAACTAATTAACAGGTGTTAAACCCATACAGTGATCGTACAGTACCTTATGTATCTGCCTTTTCTCTACCGATCATATACTCTCTATGGGTTTGGAGATTTTTAGATATTCCGTATCCAAGATCCAAGATCTGCTCGTACCAGGAATCATACAATACAAAGATGTCGAGCCAGAGGATGTAATTTCCGGTTTATCACATAAAGAATATGTATTTAAAAGGGAAACCCATACCGAGAGGGCGGATGTAGGATCTACGGTATGCTAGGGTCTGGTGCTCCAGCGGTCTAGACGTGCTAGCCTCGCTAGCTGCAGGCATTAGTACTTGCGCCTAGGCAGGTCCAACGGGTAGGCCGGGCCTGTCCGGGCCTCGTGGAAAGTTCCATCGAGTCCCCTAGGCAGCTACGTCGGGGCGAGTCAGGCGACCTGTAAATTCGGAAGACTGCATGCTGCTGCAGCACGCGTTTTCCCCTCTAAAAATTGCATCACGACGCGTCTTCCACAAACCAAAGGAACAGCTTCTTTCTTGTAGACAAAGAACATCCACTTCGCACATCGCACCCCCGATCGTGCATCAAGGGCCAAGTATCACATTTGCATCAGGGCACTTTGTAATTCACTTCTTTCGCAAACCATCCCGAGTATTTCACCCCATCCGTCCCCATTGAATCATCAATTACCTACCTACGCCAACAACCCCCACACCCACCCTCGGATTCTGGGATGATTCCATTCTAGTCTACAACTACCCGACCCGTCCACAGCCACCAGGACCCCAATCTGTCACCATGTCTATGATCGATAAACTGTACATCCAGGGCATCCGTTCCTTCAGCCCTTTTAAGGGACAGAGTATACAGTTTGAGACGCCTCTGACTCTCATCGTTGGATGCAATGGCTCGGGTAAAACCACCATCATCGAGTGCCTCAAATATGTCACCACCGGCGAATTACCTCCCAACAGCAAGGGTGGTGCCTTCATACACGACCCGAAGCTTTGCGGAGAACGTGAGGTTAAAGCACAGCTTAGACTCAGGTTCAATGCTCCCGGGCACTCGGTGTACAGCATCGCCCGCAGCATACTGCTTACCATGACGAAATCTAAACGAACGCAGAAGACTCTCGAGTCAACCTTACTCAAGGAATGGGAAGGCCAGTCGGAATCGAAATCGTCCAAGACCTACAATATTAATGACGAAACCTGCACGGCACTAGGCGTATCTCCAGCTATCCTCGAGGCTGTTATATTTTGTCACCAGGACGAATCCCTATGGCCCATGAGCGAGCCGGGGGTCCTCAAGAAACAATTCGATGAAATCTTCGAGGCCATGAAGTACACCAAGGCGATAGAGAATATGAAGTTACTACGAAAGAAGCAAGGAGAACGTTTGAGGGAGTACAAAATTCTTGAAGGCCAAGAAAAGGCGAACAAGGGACAGGCCGATAAGTGTGATAAGGAGATCAGGGAGTTGTCAGCTACCATTGAAAGCAAGTCGAAAAAGTACCAGGAGGTAGTGGAGCAGAGGGATGAAGCAGAGCAGCAGGCTCGAGAGCTGAAGAAACAAGCCAACAGTTACCTCAACATTGTCAACGAACTAGAAAGCAAAACCCGTGAACTCGGATACCAGCAGCGGAAGCTGGACGAGACGAAATCCAGGATGAATGAAATGGACGAGTCAGACGAGTGGTTGCGGAACACCCTGGCCGAGTACCAAAAGCGAGTTGAGGAACTCCTTCAGGAGCATCAGGAAAATATCAAGAAATACAATCAGTACGAAGAAGACCTCAAAAAGTCGCGTAGTGACATGAATGAGCAGTTGGCAGAAAAGGGCATGCGCCAATCCGAGAAAGCGACATACGAACGCCAGCTTAACTCTCGTGTCGAGCATATTCATGACGCAGCCAAGCTGCACAGCATTCGTGGCTTCGAAGGGGACTTGGATGATCGCAAGGTTCAGTTATTCCAGGAGCGAATTCAGAAGCTTCTAGCCGATAAGGAGCGTGAGCTCGAGAACCAGCGGTCCGAAAATTCCAAGGAGCTGGAGAGTAAGACAGAAGTTATTCATGACTTGGAAGGCCAGAAAGCTCGGCATGCACAAAACCGTAAACTCGCAAAGGAAACCATTACCAAGATCGGAAAGCAAATTGATGCTCTGCAACGAAACTTTAATTCGATCGATGTCGACGAAGGGGCCAAGGCTCTGCTTGAAGGCTCCTCTAAGGACGTGGAAAAGCAGCTGAAGCAAGCATTACAAGAGTTTCAGAATGCCGAGTTCGATTCTAGATTACGAGAGGAGAAGGGTAGATTGGATGAGCTCAACGCTAAGGATGCTAGACTTCGCAACGAGCTCAAGGCGTCCCACGCGCTCCTTTCCGATCGAGCGGTGCTAGACCTTCGCACAAAGGAGTTGGCCGAAAATAAGCGAAAACTAGACACGCTTACTAGTACGTGTAAAGATAAGCTCTCTAACATGGTTAGTAGCTCTTGGGGGCCTTCGACCATCGAGCGCGAGTTCGAGGAGGCAATAGAGTCCAAAACCCGGGCTTACGAGGAGTCGGCCCGGAAGCGTGACAAGGCTGCCCAGCAGCTCGAACAGGTGCAGTTCACTCTTTCAGCTTCCAAGGCAAGGGCCAAGAAGCAGAATGAAGAGATGGAGCAATGCAAATCGGCAGTGTTCAAAGCGCTCGAGGAGGTGGGTTTTGATGACAAACCGAGAGTCGATGCCCTCCCTGAGCAGATTGATTTTTTCGAGGGGGAAATACTCACAATCGAGACGGATATAGCTCTTTTTGGGCATCTCAAGGAGTACTACTTAGAATGCCAAGAAGTGCTAAACAAACATAACCGATGCAAACTTTGCGATCGCGGTTTTGCCGATGTTAATGAGAAGTCACGCATCATCAAGAAGATCAATGAGGCACTCCAAGATACGACGAAAGCGAAATATGAAGGTGATTTAAAAGAGTCCAGGAAGTTTTTAGAGACTTTACAAAAAGCCCGTCCCCAGAGCGACACATATCACAGACTTTCGTCATTGAAAGTAGACACCAATAGAGAGATTGAGGTTGCAGAGGAAAGAGAAAAGAGAATGATCCGATATCTTGAGGAGATGGATGAGGAGGTCCGAAGGCAACAAAACGAGAAGCAAGAATTGGAGTCGGTGAGCAAGGCGGTTCACAGTATCGCTCAGACGTTTAAAGAGATTACGAGTGCCGAGTCTCAGATTGAGCGACTTATGTCGCAACAACAGTCGAGCGGCGGGGCTCGAAGCCCAGAAGACCTTCACGAAGAGCTAGAAAGATGCTCTGAACAGACTGGAGCCCTAGACAGTAGTATTTCCAAGCTAATGGGCGACCGGCAACGTTTACGAGAGCGAATAAGCAAGCTTGAGCTCGAGGAGAGCCAGCTAAAGAATGATATCAGTGACGCAGCTCGGGAGCTCGAGAAAAAGAAGGGCTTCAAGGACCAAATCCAGGATCAAAAGGACGAGATGAACAAGCAAAAAGAGCTTATTCAGGAAGCAGACAAGCAAGTAGCAATAATCGAGCCCGGAATCTCTAAGGCCAGGGCCGCAAAAGACGCCGCTCAGCAAAGGGCGCGCGCAAAAGAAAAGAGGGTTGCCGATGAGCGGGATGGACTTGCGGCGTCCATCAACGAGTTGAAGCTGATCAACAACGACATCCAGGATTACCTAAGTCGTGGTGGGCCGTCGCTTCTTGCCGATAGTGAGCGGGCTATCCAATCCCTGGACAAGGTGATTAAACGAATAGAGAAGGAGAAGAATGATCTTACAGCGCGCACCAATAAGATTAGAGAGGAGAGTGATAACAGCGAATCGAGGCGAAAGAATATCGTCGATAACCTATCTTACCGCGAGACTCTCCGAGAGGTCAAGAAATTCAAGCAAGACATCCAAGAGCTCGAGTCTCGTAACGCAAGCGAAGATTACGAACGACTCGATGCAGAAGCTGCTAACTGGGAATCAACAAAACAGCGGCTAAATGCAGAAGCAGCGGGCCTCTCGGCGGCCATAGGAGCCAACAATGAAGCTCTAGACCAGCTGTGTGAGCGCTGGCGTACAGACTACGAGAATGCCGGCGAAAAGTATCGCGAAGCCCATATCAAGGTGGAAACGACCAAGGCGGCGATCGATGACCTGGGCAAGTACAGCGAGGCGCTCAACAACGCCATCATGCAGTACCACGCCCTCAAAATGGAGGAGGTGAACCGCATTGCGGGCGAGCTGTGGCAAAACACGTACCGAGGTACAGATATCGAGACTATTCTAATCCGATCGGATAGTGAGAGTGCGACTGGCCGCAGTCAGTACAACTACCGGGTGTGTATGGTGAAGGATGGCACGGAGATGGATATGCGCGGGCGGTGCTCGGCAGGGCAGAAGGTGCTGGCATCTATCATAATCCGACTGGCGCTGGCCGAGTCTTTCGGGAGCGGGTGCGGGCTCATCGCGCTCGACGAGCCCACGACCAACCTCGACTCGGAAAACATCCGGTCTCTGGCCGAGAGTCTCCACTCTATCATCAAAGCCCGCAGGACCCAGGCCAACTTCCAGCTCATCATCATCACCCACGACGAGGAGTTTCTCCGTTCCATGCGCTGCTCCGATTTCGTCGACTACTTCTACCGCGTCACGCGAAACGACAAGCAGAACAGCGTCATCCAGCGTGAGAGTATTACGACGATTTCCAATTAGTCAGGCAACTCAAGGTCATTTCTGTGTGGGTTCATGTGTTGTACACTTTTATACGGCTGATTGGACTGGGCGGCAGGCAAGGCGTAATATGGCATGGCGTTTTATAATCTTGCTCAGTTTAGCGGTTGATTCATCTCTTGTTAGGCGGACGGCCAGCCAGATTGACGGGTGAATGGATGGGATTGCTTGTACGGTAGCTAAATTATAAGAGCAGAGCCCCAATAGGGACAGACAGGACCTAGGCGAGATTTTCGTTACAAGTGCATGAGTTTTACGAATGATATTATGTTGATGAATTTGAAAAATGATCCCTCGGAGTGCCGAAGTGCTTAAAAGGGGGTTTCCGATTTATTAAGGTAAGTACGGAGCGCGCAACTAAAAGTCTTTTTCATAGTGTGAATTACGTAAGCTACCACCTAGTGGTCATAGCACTTCAAGGTTGTTACTTGTAGTTATTTGCAAACAAAGACCCGACGACTTTCGTTACAAACCAGCCTTCTTTCTGCTCAGTTCAATCTCCATTTCACCAGCTACCAGTACTCACAAACGCCCGCCAACACACCAATATGAGTGAACCGGATTTTCTCAAGGAGCTACACAGCGACCTCGATCGAAAGTACAGACGTCATGGACCCAAGGTCGAGGAGATCTGGCGTACTTTCGGCCCAGACCGACGTGTGGAAGCCATGAAAGCTGGCGCTGCGGAGGGCATCGTCCTCAAGGATCCTTCAGACACATCATTAGGAAATGTCTACAAGTTCATCCCAGAGTGGAACTTGCGAGATATCGCAGCTGCAGAGTCCGATCTCTTCCTACAACTTCTCAAACACAGAGCAACTACATCCCTCGAGGAACAGTACATCTCCGGTTTCAACGGTCGACCTGGAGACCACGAGCATATTATGGAGATGATACATACAAGAAATCTCCGCCACGTAGATTCTTTCAGAAATGAATACACCTTCTTCTTGGACGGTGACAAGTACGCCGCGTCGTTTAAGTTCAAGGATAAGCATCGCGACGAAGTTCTATCAGATTTCGCGCCCGCCATCAATGCTGGCGTCTGTGTACCGCGATCCGTCGGTGAACTAATCATTGCGCGACAGTTAAATATCCTACAAATTCTCAACCTCATGGTCGAGGATGTCTTGGATGGTTCGACAAGCAGAGTCAAAAACAAGAAACCCAAGAAAAACCCTGTTACATCTACA
The DNA here is from genome assembly GCA_028571165.1 of Hypoxylon perforatum. Taxonomy (NCBI): domain Eukaryota; kingdom Fungi; phylum Ascomycota; class Sordariomycetes; order Xylariales; family Hypoxylaceae; genus Hypoxylon; species Hypoxylon perforatum. Next base: position 193,211 of record JAOXNQ010000007.1, read on the forward strand.
GCCGCAGCACTCTCGAATCTTGCTATCGCTACAACCCGGCCTCGCAAGGTAGAGCTGTCAGACCTGGTTGCTAGTTCACTTGATCGCAAGTCATTCTTTGACGAGTATCTTACTTTACTCTGCACAGAGCCTGTTGTCCTGGTCCACGAGGTCAACATCTTATTCTTTAGCAAGCCTGAGCAAGTTCCTGACGAAAAAGGACGTAGACTTCCAGCTCATACCGACAAGTACATCAGTTCATCGCTTTTAGAGGCTGTTCATAATACCGTCAACAGTGCTGCGACCTGGCATTACATCTATCGACTGCTAGACCTTTTGAAGGACTCCACGAACAAGGCATATCGATCCACCCTTCTCCAGGAAATTTCCAGTGTCTGTCATTCTGAATATCAACGCGCCCAGTCTATGTTGAAGAGGCACGTTTCAACAACAAGTGACGGCTCGAAATGGTTTCGACGTGTCTCAAACTCGACTGACAATCGTCTCATTGTCAAAGGGGATCCAGGACTCCTCACTCGAGAGAACCCCCAGCTCCATTACTTGCTTCGACTCTGTCAGCCGGAGACGAACGCCTCGAAGGCAGTAGACTGGATGAAGAAGCTAGACGATCTCCATGGCTCTCACTATTTAGAGCGTGAGAAACTAGAGGAGCGTGTAGCTGACTCCCTATGCGACTTAGCCGTCATTGTCGGCTTCATCCAAACTATTTCTTCGGTTGCTCCGCTGCCTCCTTTCAGTCGCAAGAAGGGACAGCTCTTCCTGTCAAAGGCCGCAGACCTTGGATCAGAGCTCACTGAGATAAAGAAAGGGATCGACCTTACAGAATTTGCTGCTCCGATCTATAACCTTTTGGAGCCAGGTATGGCCGCCAATGCTCTGAGAGCTCTCGATCAATGCATTCTCGATGGTATGGGTGCCAAGGTGGGATTCTTGTACGAAGACCTAATTTCGGATTGTGTTTCAAGTTTGCAGGAGAAGAATATCACAAAGGAAGCCGATTATACTGCCGCGGCCACCTCTATTTCATTCCCGCCCGAAGCACCTGTCAAGCCACGAGAAGCACTACTGCGCATCAGAAAGGAGAAGGAAAAAACACGACCCGCTCACTCATCCATATACGAAATCACGCCTCCCACGGGTGAAAAGGTTGAGCAACAAGCCATTCAGGACTTGCAGCAAGAGTTTCTGGTGGTGAAACGAACCACAGCGGACACATTCTCCACCCTCTTCGCGAAGTCCGAGGCTCGTGGCTCAATCTCATGGGCTGCTTTTGAATCCGCTATGGTGGACTTGGGGTTTTCAGCCATCGCAGAGTATGGATCCGTCTACACCTTCGCGCCTCCTAGCAACTTTTCGGTGCAGAGATCTATCAAATTGCATCGACCACACAAGTCACATATTGAAGGTCATCGTCTCCTCTTCTATGCACGGCGCTTGAACAAGAACTATGGATGGACTGCAAAAACCTTCCAAAGTTCATAGGTATCAGAAGCTTTGCTCTGCCATGGGAACGGCTATTGGTATGAGGTAACTACACCGACCTCCGTACTTAGAAGAGGGATCTACGTTGGGAGAACGAAGGAGGTGTTTCTATGTATACCTAGTAGCGAGGTACTTAATCAACTAGTGTTACACCCAGCATCCTAGCATACACAAGGCGAACAGTCTGTCCTCACTACAGTTCAGAGCCCTAAGAGCATCAGTCCAGACGCCGATCCTTCTTAAGCTAGTAACCTGTTGAACAACTGAGATGTTAATCCGGGGAAACGTTGTGGAAGTTTCATTCCCGGTGTAACAACTCAATAGGAAATTTCCTAGCATCTCGATCTGACTCTTGTTCATCTGCGGTAAGAACAGACCCCACAAGTTCTTCGGGTCTCGGATAGGCAACTTTATAGACAGTATACCAAGGCCTCTGGAATATACTATCCATCGATTCAAGCGAGCGGCCGGCCGTCTCCGGCATGGCGAAGTAGACATAAACGAGAGAGACGCAGCAGATCGAAGCAAAGAAGAAAAAAGCACCGTAACGATGAGTAGCAACAAGCAGCGAGGGCATAGCGCGAGAGCAGCCGAAAAAGAGGGCCCAGTGGAACGCCATAAGGATGGAGACGTTAAGCGAGCGGATGCGGACCGGAAACACCTCAGCCGACAACAGGTACGGGATGCAAAGCCAGCCAATCGACCACCCGACAGCATGAAGGTATATCGCGACAATGGAAACGGTACTGGCGGCTTTCGCCGACGGGCTCGCCGAGATCTGGGCCGCGCTCATATTATTTGTTTTGGCTAGATAGGCCCCGATAAATATGAGCGTCCCCATCTGCAACACGATGCCGGTCATCAAGGACCGTCTCCGACCGACGAAGTCGATAATGAAGATGGCAAAGAGGAGCGTAGAGACGAATTTGACTATTGCGTAAATTCCCGTCGCTAGGAACGTCGACTCAGTACCAACGATACCGAGGTAGCCGAAGATCGTGGGGCTGTACTGGGTGATGGCGTTGGCGCCAGACCACTGCGAGAAGACGTGGGCTAAGAGCATCAGGACGAAGCGTCGGCGGTTAGGAAGGTCGGTGAAAGTCTCCTTCAGCAGGTCCGACTTGGTGGCGCCAGCTACCAGTTCTATCTCGTGCTCGAGCTGATGCCGTATCCCGCAAAACTCGGTCTGGACGTACTCGTGAGTTTCGGGGAGGTTGCGGAGCCTCGCAAGTGTTTTCAGAGCTTCGCGCGGCTTTTTCATCGCTAGAAGAAACCTGGGAGACTCCGGTGTGAAAAAGGTGCCTAGACCCCAAATAACAGCAGGGACAACTTGTAGAACAGTCGGGAGCTGCCACTGCAGGTCTTGGTTTGCGTAGTGCTTGGTGACACCATAGTTGATGAAAAAGCCGAAGACGACCCCGAGTTGTTGGCAGACCGAGTATTGCAAGGCGAGAAGGCCGCGGATTGGACGAGGAGCAATCTGGCCAACGTTTAGTACCAGTCCAAGAGAAGGCAATTCTTGTGAAGTGAGTGATCACTCTTTTTTCTAACATACCTCAGAGATATAGATCGAAGGAAGGACGGTGGTAGTCCCAAAACCGATACCAGCTATGAAACGGGAAGCATATAGACCGGACAAGTTTCCGTTGCTCAAAGTCTGCCCTAGAATCCCCGCGATACAAACAACGGTGGAGACTTGCATAACGAGCTTCCGCCCGAGCCGCTCGGTCAGGTCGGTACAAGCGAGGCAGCCGAAGACGGCGCCGGCGGTTGAAATGGATACGATCCATCCCTTCGTGTCGGCGTACTCAGAATCGGACTGGCCTGCAACCCCGAACTTGCTCCTGAAGACACTCATGACCACGATCGAGGCGATGTTACCTGTGTGCTGCTGGTAAGCTTATCTTCTCTTCCCCTATTTCTTGGAGGGGGACGGTGGCGTTTCAAAACACAAGGGGGGTAAGCTGCGTGAAGACGAACCTTCGTCAAACCCCTTGGCAACTCCTGAGAAACTCCAGATGCATGTGCAAAGCACCAGGTACCAGTTGAAGACCTCTCGAGGACACTCGCGCAGGGCCGTGCGCGTAACGCTGATAAGAGAACCTTTGACCATACTTGCAACAATTTTGACAAGATTTCGAGAGATAGGGTAGCATCCTCACTTGGGACTACGAGTCTCTGGGCCAGGCACGCTTAAGTAGACATCCTATATATTATCTAAGGCTGCCTTGTCACGGGCCCGTGCTACCCAGCTACGACTCTCATACGACGCCATCTAGACCGCCACTCCCCAGATTTAGCGGGGTATTGGGGTATGAGGACGATGATGAAGCGACTTGAGGAACTAGGGGCAGCTATAGGCCTTGCCTCATGTTACGATCCCAATATTCCACGGCTTCCGGGCTGTCTGAAATTGCCGAATCGTTCACCGATTCCCCAGCTCTGGCAAGCTCATCTGGCTATATGTTGCAACGCTGCACAGCACTCTGTGTCCATATCGTATCGTAGGGTTTAGTCTGAGATGACTACGCCGTCTCGTTCTTGGGGTGTGCATATACGTGCACCTAGGTATCGTCTTTACCCTAGCAAAATGTGTATATTCCTGCCGTGTACTACTTACCAAAATCCATCTCAGCTTAATAGATACCGCGTGGATATTTATCTGTCCGGTGCTCGGACGTTGACCGAGTGGCCCCATGACGGGGACATATTGACGACCCAGCATCTAGCACCAGCTTGGGATGGACACCATAACTGAGTATCTTGTTGTTCATGGGTGCTAACTCATCTCTGCTTAAGGCACGCGATATCAACCAATTCTTGTTTCCTCTGCTATTATTTCATTCCCCTATTTCTCGTTGTGTATCACCCTGCCTCTCCTGGCTGCAGTATCAACTATGAACATCTATTCGCCACCTCCAGTCATCGAAGCCCAAATCGATGTTCGAAGTCCCGATGACATTAGGTGCATAGACCAAGCTGTCCAAGACACGGAACGGCGGGGTGGCTTCACACGGGAATTCAAGCCTAGGTATCTACTTAGAGGGGTTGGTCGTGGAAAGCCACCGTATGCGCGTCTTGGGACAGGGAGCCCAACGGTCTGGCTGCGGCACCCGTTGGGCATCTGCTCGCAGCAGACTACAACCAAGTATGGCTTTTTACCCGGAATGAATTATCTGCGATTCGTAACCTGAGCGACTTCTTTCTCGGTAAGGGTAATCTTATTTGTAATCCAGGGACAGGCTCTATCGAGAAACACTTAATCCGGCGCCATCTCGAAAGATTTGATAGTTAACTCCAAAGTCAGTCTGTACTTCAGACCGGGGCCCGACGGGCAGGACGGACCAGACCGGCAAGGTGTGTCGGTTGGGCTCGGACGGGAAGCTGGACATGCTCATGGACAACAGCATATCGCCTAACGGACTGATTCTACCTATCTGTCGACGAGAAGACCCTGTTCGTGGCGATGAGGGCCAACCAAATCTGGCGGCTGCCACTTCACCAAAGCCGGCGTTTTCTCTCAGTCTTTCGGCACGGCAGGTCTCGACAGACAGGCGATGGACAAGGAGTGAAATCTGTTTATATGCCACCCCAGCCTGGGCTCAGTGTTCGTGGTTGACCTGAGCGGGTTGTCGAAGGCTTGAATCGTGAGCGGGACTAGCGGGATCAACTTCCCGAAATGATATTTCAGCAGGCCCGAGTATAAAATATCGTAGATTACTGATAGCCTGGAGGGCTATATTCTTAGGGTCGAGTGGCACTGGAAAGGCTAACTCTGGGGGCAAATGTGAAAATAATGCCCTGTAACTATAAGGCACTTAGTGGACACAAGCGCTATACTTATAGGAGGATTAGTGAGTATGCTTCCTGTAGCTGTAGTGGACGTATAGAGGCTAGGCCCCTTATAAGCCCTGTAATTACAAAGGGATCTTTTCTCCAGGGTAGATGCGGTTGAACTCGTTGAGATTTCTATGGGTTATGTAAAGAATTATGAAGCTAAGAAAGGAACGCACATGTCCATTGTGTTAGACAATAAGAGTAAAATTTGAAAGCCTACGTGATGAATCTGAAGCCATTCAGAACGGCTCTCTGGGAATCATGAACAACAGCCACTTCATCTTCCGAACTAACTTCGTCCACAAGCCTTTCGAATCTGAAATCTGGTCTTAGCACGCTTCAGCGAGAACCGCAGAGCTAAGATGCAAGCCAGTCCCAGCACTTGAAATGCCAATACCGTCCCCTAAGACTGTCTGTGCTGAGGCTGATATTCATCCAGCCAAATGTACAGTACCTAAGTTGCCAAACAGGGAGGCAACATTAGCGAAGATATCAGCGCTTAAGCACGACGGACAACCACGTGTAGGTCGTCCAGTAGATAGCAAAAGTCCCGGCGCAGACGAGAAAGGTAAGTCCGTAACAAGCCTACGTCTGGTCGGTGCGGACGACTTCACATAGCGTGGCGGCAATGCCGAGGCGGCAGCGTAAGGGGGCCGCTTCTGCATCTGGTCTGTACAGTAGGCCATGCCCAGAGACCAGACTTAGGCAAGTATGTACGTCGGCGACGTGAAGAGAAGCGTAGTGGCAGTATTAGAGAAGCCGAGCTCCTTGATGGTGATGGGGGAAAAGTAGGAGAATAATGTAGCGGCCGTCGTCGCCATCTGCAGACACGCAAACAATCAGACGCGGTAGTCCTTTCCGACCTATTAAACACCTTTCCAGATCAACACGTCCTCGTCTAATACGTCCTCGCTGTTGGCGTCGGCCGCCAGGCGTTCCCAGGCTACAATCTTCTTCTCCTTGGTCAGCTACGTCGTGGTCGCCGGATAGTCTAGTAGGAGGAAGAAAGTGGTAGCGCCGTAGATAATCGTGGTTAGTCCCTTGAGGATAAGAGTAGATAATTCTCCTCCTGGAACATTTAACCCCTTATGAATAGGTAAGAAAAGAGATCAGGAAAAAAGGAGGGCAAATGGATGTCACTTTTTTTTTCATTATTTCATGTTAATAAAACCATTTCACGCTCTTAGTAATTGCTGTGGTGTCACTAAATGTATAATAGCAATGCAGCTTTCCATTCATCGCGACTTGGTTTATCCTAATAGTTACAATATCATAAGCCCTCCTCCGTTTGCTTTGTCTGTCTAGTATCACCTTTCTACAATTATTCGTAACAAGACCACCACTACCAACGAAAAAGCTGGCCCTTCCCTTTCGATACGCCTGCGGTAATTTCCGGTAAATTTTGCTACCAAATACGTCCCGAAGACTTTCCACGGCCGAACCCCCTGAACCTAAATCCCTTCCCCCCTTTCCTTGCCCTGTCCTGATCGTGATTAAATCAAGAATCACAAGCATTTTCATACCGGGTTAAATCATGGGTTTGGATCCTCTTCATCCTCTCGCCGGTCCTTAAGCAGGAGGACGAAAGACCCGTCCTATCGGGCTGCATCCGAGCCCTCGGTGCTGGCCAGGACCTCGTCCGCGCCGTCCTTTTTCGAGGGCGAGATATCCATGGGTTCCGCGGGGGCTACCGACTCGGGGTCTTCCTTGAGTTTCTTATTCTCGCCCTCGAGCGTCTCCTCGGCTTCCCTCTTGGGCTCCGCCTTGTCTTCTTCGGCGGTTTCGATATCCATCTTATCGTCCGCAACATCTCCAGCATCAGGCTGCTGCTGCTCCGCCGTAGGCGGCGACTTGCTGTTCGCGCGACCGGCCGGGGAATTTGCTTTCCGACCTACGGCCGCCTCGACGTCGATTCCTTGCATCTCGACGCCGCCGGGCCCGCCAACTGTAGAGCTGGTAGCGTGCTGGGGGCCCATATCTTCCGCTCCGAGTTCCTCGGGTCCGCGCATGTGCGGCTTCTCCTCCTCAGTGCCGGTTACAGATCCGACCACGCCTGCATTCGGGTCTTCGGGGGTAGTGGTGGCAGAAGCAGTATCTGGCCGGTTATTGGGTGGAGATTGTGATTTCTGTCTCTCCTCGGCCGGAGAGGCGGATGCTGATGAGGATCCTGCCGGGTTGGAGGACTCGAGAGTCGGCGGGGAACCAGATGATGCTCGTCTGTGGACTGGGGCGTGCGGGTTCCCGGCGCCGTGCACGTGGTGGCTCGGGACGAGCTGGCTGACGGGCACGACACCGGCGCGTTGCTCCTGCCTAAGTAGCTCACCCTGGGTGACACCTACACCGCGCGCGCCCATGGATGGGATGCCATTAACCGAGACCGAGACAGTCTCAATACTGCCCATGCCGTTAGGACCATCGATAGTTTCTGTGCTCTCTGTATGTACCTCGCCTTCGAAATCACTACCCATTCCCCCCGCAGAGCCGTTGTTTTGAGACCCAGTTGGGCTTCGTCTCGGGCTGCTTATTGATGATTGCGAATGGCCACCCATTCCGTGGTGGCTGGGTTGGAGCCAGGGAATGGGCGTCAAGAGCGCCCCGCCTAATGCTTCGTCGCTCCCAGGGCTCGCCCAGGGAGAGGGTGTGGCTAGAGCATCTGTAACTCCATTAGAAAGGAGAGAAGTCCTTCTCATGTCCGGTACCGCTGGGGGTAAGGGATAAATGTTAAGGCCGGACGTCACATGGACAACTCGATCGAGTGCATGGAGGTAGGTTGGTAATGTGCGGTAGTGGCGCTTAGGTTCTAAGACAAGCTCGGCGAGGCGTTGTATGGTGTGTGGTGGATATTTGTAGAATGTAGACATTAGGTGTTGAGTGATATCGCCGAGCATTCGTTCGATTGGCGTGGGCAGGCCGCCTTGGGGGAGCGGCTCGGTAGATCCTAGTTCAGTAGAGCGACTATATGAAATATCCCACGGGCCAATCCGGTGGGCAACAGGTGTATTCTCTTTATTTTCTTCAGAGGGGCTTGAGCTTGTCGGTTCGATGGGCGATGAGGAAAGAGGTGGGAGGAAGTTCTCTGCCGGGTCCGACTCGGGTTCTAGTGGTAGCCGTTCATATACGGGGCGCACATTCGACAATCGCGGTATGGGGTATTCATTATGGGCAATCTAATCTCCAGTGTGAGTAGGAAAGATATTCTGAGACTGGCAATCGTCTCTAACCTTTTCGATTCGTGCGACAACTCGCAACATGATCGGCGGCCAAGCAGCACTATAGACATAGTTAGAGAATTGAAAGGCTGGACGGTTGAAATTGGTCATCTTACTAATCGATTGACCCTCCAGCCGCGAGGGTGCGCAGGATACCGTCTTCATCGATATCCGTCATAGCGGTGTGTTTGAGGATATCCTGAGATATCCCACGGGTGATTGTTGGATATGGACGTGCTGCCGAAATCGCGTCTCAATGTCTCTGGACCTTTTTTTGACGTAGTCAGGCCCAAGCGCGTATCCACCCGCACTAATAGGAGGTACTCAAGTACGCACCGCCACAGCCTTAAATTACTGGACGATCTGTGGCTAAGATGATGTATCACTTTTGATTGGCTTGTGAATTCGGATGGTCGACGTTCGTCTGCATCACTTGCAGTTTTCGACCTGCAATGCACGTTGACGTTGTTTTACTAATATGTTCCTACGAAGAACCTTAGGTATGGGGTTTTATACCCTTCCGTTTCTCCTATCAAGCATCATTATCTATATGCACTTAAAAAGTAAGTTGTATCGATCATAGATCTAGTATCACTTCATAAACTCTTATCCAAAAGGCAGCCACGCATTCGATATATAATTCTTTACCAGCCCGTTAACCTACAGGTATCTCAGGAATGTATGCAGTTTCAACATTCGTGAAACTCTCTGTTTCAAGTTTCAAGTTGCGCGCCCCTTACATGCGGGTTTGAAAGTCTCGGCAGGATGCCTGGGGTACGTCCGAAGATGGATGATGCAAGTAAATTAGTCCATAGCTACCCATCTCAGAAGTTCCAAGATGCAGATGGTTGTATTTACATTTGATCAAGATTGTAACGGCTAATGCGGAGAACTTTGAAGAGAATCCAAGACATCGACTTGCTGACGTCGAAATGGTTGAGCATCCCGGTGGCTTAGCAACCTTGGCATTGGACTCACCGGACTCTGCCCTGTCGGGCCCTGTCAAGCCCTGTCTGCCTCACGATTACACGGATTGTTCCGTTTGTGGATCTCTAGTGTAGCCTTTAAAGGGCACAAATGTCCCTTTCTATGCGTCTCGAACAGCCTACTGGTAATCTGTTACAAAAGGGCCCGGACGAACCCTTTACAGGGCGGCAGGGTCCAAGGGATTGGGACACGCTACCGCATGTGCCTTTTTGGCTTTAGACTTCGGCAGGACTTTGAAAGCTTGTATGGCCCAAGTGACGACAACAAAAAGAGGGACGAAGGGGAAAGAAGATGCATAATGTGCCTCCAAGTTAGTATTTGGTAGTACAATGCGGCAGTGATAAAAATGCCAAGCAACTCAATACAATGAGGCGCACTTGGCGAACGGAAACTCGTGATGTGATGACCACAGACCGAGTCTTGATAGCTGGCAGACTTCACAGACCTCAATATGTACCTAGGTAGGTATTGACTCGTTGATTCGATTCCAACCTGGATAGTTAGGCAAGATGCGAAGTAAAATGACTTTAAAATGAGGTTACGAATCGTTACGAATCGCCTCAGTACATGTATATATCCACCGCTTCTTCAATTTCCTCCTCTTCTTTCTCTCCTTCCTCATCCTCTTCATTTTCGTTTTCTTGTCTTCTTAATTTGGTCGATATCTGGATTTTTCTTTTGAATACAACCAGGCAGCAAGGAAAAGGTCTCGTCTAACGGTTGCATCTCACTTCGTATTGCGGCAAGATGGGCTGGACGGGATGGCCAAAGATGGATTTAATAGGTGCATCGCTTTGCTAGTGGTGGCTGTACGCACAGGGAGCTACATGTATCTCCGCTATTGTAGCTGGAGCCCTCTAAAAGTAGAACTGCTAGAGCTCACTAATCGAACGCTAGCCATTTAGCTATTCCACTAACAAATGTTACCGCAACAGTCCCTGAGTCCTACTCCTAAGCACATGGCCGATCCCCGTAAAACCCCCAGTTCCAGTGTCAGCACAGCCCAAAAAAAGGCTCCATTGCATGCACCCGCTTGTTCCCCCGTCCCTGGTCCCGTCAGCAGACATACATCTGACAGATTTGGTTCCTAAGGAAAAAGAAGGGCCAAACTCAATTCTTCTTTTCGTCCCATTCAACAAAAACAATAACAACTTCTCTCGTTCATTTCTATCGTCCATCTCCTTACTGTATTCCCCAAAAGTAGGTCACCGACATCGACTCGACTCCTCTTTTTCAGCAAGCTGCATTGTCCATTGTCAAGTCACGCACGATACGAACCATCTAACCTAGCCACTCGGCCACTCTGCCACTTTTCCTTTTGCCGCTCGCTTAGACCCGTGTCGACTACAGCTATTGAATAATTCGGAACCGATCCTCCTGCGTAAAGTTGTGACAATAGAAACTCGACAATACCCAGACGTTTTCTCCTCGCACATAGACCTAAGACGTACAAGGCAGCCAAGCAACCAGTCTAGCCTGGCGGCCAGAACCGAATACCACCCCCTGCCTCACCCTCGTCACGGCTCAAACCAGTCAGCCTGTTTCAGCCGACCCAACACGTCCAACCATCTCTTCGACCTTCTAAGAACAATCAATTCTCACCATCGGGCATTCATCCTTCATCCGCCTATGTTACAATCACACATCGCGACCTTACACTAAATTGGCGTTGACGTCTTAAAACGAAGCTCAGGTCAATTATTTGGTCTGCGAAAAGCAGGGCCGAATTCTTTGTTCACTACACCACAGCCACGACGCTGGTCGCACCCTTGGCACCCCGCGGATTATCTGCAATTGAGGCAGTGGTAGAAACCGATTAATAGACAGGGGATTCCCGACCGAACCTTTGTAATCCATCACCAATAAGGGATTCCGATCGTTTTTATCGGCACTCGCTATTAATTCCGACTCCTCACCTTAGGAGGAGTCCAATACTTTCAATCTGGCGTTCAATCGAGATACGCAGTCATTTCTGGCTGGGGAATCTGGGGGCTTCCAACAAATCCCCTCTAACCAATCCTTCAATCACCCTTCTCAACAAGAATACGCCCAATACCCGCAAGCGCAGTATCAGTATCGCGAGTCATACGGAAACGGAGCCAATCCCACAATGGCCGCGACATCGTCTAGCCGGGCTAGCAGTCTGGTGAAGTCCACAGGCGAGATCTTCACTAGAAAATGGCCGCGCTTGTTTTTTATCGCCGCCGCCGTACAGGCCATCCTCGGCATCGCCTTTGAGTCGTAAGTTAGATACCAAGCATCAACTCGAATAAGGAACTAATGAATAATGATTTAAGGTACACATTTTCCCAATTCCAAACCGGACTTAAGGATATGACAGATGAAGAATGGGGTGCTAACAAGAAGGATGGCCAATCGCAACTTAAAACCATTCCCACCTTTCTCGGCCTGTTGATGCTTGCATTCATCTACGATATTGTGCTAGTTTGGGATGCACTTCGCATGAAAAATACGATTCAGGTTATTGGCCTCTGTATCGCGAACCTAGCCTTCCTCGTCTACGGCGCTCTTCAGATCGACCAGATCCATCAAGCTATCACTATTCTACGAGGATACAATGCTTTCACGGACCCCAACGTTTGGGATGAAGTTCAAGGTGTTCTCATTGCTATTCCGTGCATCATCGCACTAGACACAGTCGTTATTAGTTTCATAGCGTGGAAGCTATATCAGGAATTCGCTTGGGACATCTTGAAGCACATAGGAGCCGACTACAGGATGAAGAAGCGATTCCTACACTACCAGGTTTGTTCCCCATATACGCACGAACAAAGCTAGACAGGATACTAATGTGTCTGCTAGGTGTACATTGCCCTTCTCAAGTTCGATTTCTTCTTCTTCATTGGCTTTACGATTCAGTTCCTAGTCGTCGTTGGAGGAAAGACACCTGTCGAGTTCGGATTGACCGCTGCCGCCATTCCCATTACTATCGCCATCCTCCTGTGTGCCGCATGGTTTACCCGACGTGAGTGGAAGTTTGGTATGATCATCGTTATGATTCTCTATCTCGGCGGCCTTGCCTACTTCATCTACAAGCTCGCTCGAATTTACGACCCCGTCGAATCTCAGTACTATATGCCAGTCCGTAAGTCGCTGACGGCATTTGCTGTACTTACGATCATTCTCATCATCCTGACTATCATCAACGCGCTGGTTTGTCTGTTCAACTTCGGCCGTGGTCTGAAGCACCACCTGAACGGTTCGCGACAAGAGATCGATAAGGACCAGGCCAGCTATTCGATGAACGACGTCAAGCAGACCCCTCTGCCTACCAGAATGACGATCGACTAAGAGCCTAACGCAGAAGCGGGGCATATAGATGTACAAAGCGACACGATTACACGACTTTCCTTTCCGAGCATTTCCCCCTCAGATATCCAGCCTAGTGCGGCACCCTCTCGTGGAATAAGAAGGATGGCTTTCACGGACTTCACATTTCCTTTTCTGGCGTTTAGCGATCAAATCTAAGGTACAGCCTCCCGGGAGTTACAGGGCGGAATCATTTTATATGTGTCTTTTTTTTCTCTTTTCTACAAAAAGCCCTTGGCGTCTGTGTCCAGACTTGATGATCTGGATAGCAGTCTGGCCGCAGCTGGAAGAGGAGGAATACTATTGTATCAGTGCGTTTTCGAGGTTGAAGAAAGGAGGATACCCCAAAGTTCGATATTTCGGAACCGATTGCTTTCTCGCCAACAGAGATGATGGCCAATCGGATTCTTGCATCTAGATCAGATAGCTCAGCTTAATGAAAACTGAGATTCTGCCATTGATTGTGTTTTGCTCGTGCTGTGACCCCTGATTAAGCAATTATGTTCCAGATTGAGTCCGACTAACCTGGTTCTCCTGGTCAGTCACTTCTTAGTAAGGGTAAATTCAGCTTTTATACGTCAATAATCCAGACACACCAACTTAAGACCAAAGCCTACCAAAGACCACAAAGATTTGCTTGCTAATTCCCTTTGCAAATTCACTTCTATTAGTAATGTAAGCATGACGCAGATATATTAGATGTGTTATGCTAGTCATTACAGTTGCAATAAAAACTCAGCATATGACATATCATTACTACTTTCACCTGCTATAGCTTCATTTTGATATTAAAGAGGTTACCCTTATGTCTTTAGGAATGAGGTTCCAAAATTTTAATTAATCTCGGTTCTCAAAAATAAAATCATCGGCCCGTTGTTATTTGGGGGGGTAATAGACATTCCAATAAACTCAATCCAGAACTTTTAGCTCCCTATGTGCTTACTTGTTTTCAACTTTAGTTCTTTCCTACTTCAGGTACGCAATCGAGAAGCCGCCTCTCTGTAAATATAACTACGTTGTCTAAGGGTCTCCCTTTCCACAGGTAAATATTAAGCTCACAGCGTTCGTTTCTCGATGTAAGTTTTGGATTAGGCTCGAGAGTACTTAGCACAGAGATTGTTTAGATCTAAGTAAGAAGGCGAAAGGAAACAGCTTATCTGGTAGCTCAAGACTAAGTTAGACTTTCTTACGTCAAAATCTGCGTAACTTCTAGTTGAGAGGGATAATGCAACGCACTAGGGGTACGTCGTAGTTGCCGGGCAGGTTGAGTTTGCTAACTTTAAGCGGTACAGAAGCAAGCACATACCCTCCAGGGCATTTACCAATTCTAGGTACCTTAGGTAACCTATCCCAAATACTCAGTACAAAAGTTTTCCGAGCTTGTCTACGGCCGTATCATATACCCCTTGTTTTACAAAACATTAGTGTTGCTTGCTTATTTATAAGATGTAATAATATCTATCTCTAGCAACGTACCCGATCATCTTAATACCATGAGCCACTTGGCGCCGCGGCTTAAGCGCCTGGACAACTAACTTCCGTACCACGAGTACGGAGGCCTGTCGGTTGGTTCGAATCCAACAGTGGGGGGAGCCAGTACCTTTTATAGTTTTTGGTCCTTTGTTTAGATTGAGTTATTACGCGTAGAAATAACGCGATGCGTTCTTTACCCAGCGAGCGACGACGAGGTCGTATATACGCTTTGTCAGCCGGTAAGAGCGTAAGTCATTGTCTGACGTTACGCCTACCATGTGATTATCAGCCTTAACCCCTAAGTTCCAGCACGGTTCTTTCATTTCTCCTTTAGCTTTAAGCAGTTCCATACTACTCCACTACCTGAGTCTCTGTTTTTGCTGCACCAACCCAAATTTTTACTTCTCTATTATCCTACACGCCTTTCCACGCTTCATAGCATCGGGTCATACCCCAAGTTTGATCCGAAGCATGCCTACTGGGGAATTGAAGTTCATCCGGATGATCGACATCACTTCGCCTTCTGCGTGCCGAGATTTCCGCAGATGCAACCGACTAGGATGCCTCAAGGATCCCAGACAACTGGATTCTCAATGACTGAGCTGATGCACATAGCCCTTGGAGCTATACCGAAACCTCAACCGGAGCCCTCTCTGCTCAGATCCAAGAATCCGAGTCAGAACCATCCTCTGCCACCACAACTCTTACCTTTATATCTATTTGACTCTCACTTACCTACCCTAACCACGGCATAAGGCTTCTAAAGGACGGCGAAAGAGGCCCCTCCGCAGAACTGGTCCGACCTATCACGCCTTCGTATATAGTTGCTGTTGGCCGATATGCGATTCCTAGAGAAACGCTACCAGTTCTACGCCACCTGCCCTTATCGACCTAAACATCCCAGACCCTCTCAAGTAACCCGCTGCTGGATTTATTCCTTCACTTGAGTTCATCACAATGAAGTTTAGGCAGATAGGTTAGTAGCCAATCAGAAATCGGAACCTCTAACATCGACACTGAGATCTATTCCTTCATCCTAATACAGCCGTGAAGAAAAAGATCTCACGCATAGATTCGGAGACGGGCCGAGTCTTCTTCGACGACGTAGACCACATCATTTCCAACCTCATATATTTCTTTTCAACTCTTGGCTTCTACCTGTGTTCATCTTCGTTCTATAACACTCAATCCCCTCCGCGATGAATTGAAAGACTGCGAGGATAGCCTTGATGAGTCGGCGATCCGCTCAGGTGGCAGTAGGGAGGATAAGGAAGAAGAAGGAGAAGAAGAAGAAGGAGAAGGAGAAGAAGAAGAAGAAAGAGAGGAAGTGGAAAGGGGAGAGAGCGAGAAGGAGGGAAGGAGAATGGGAGAAGGGGGCTGGGAAGAAGGTGGTCTTGACGGTGATAAGAAGGTATTCGCGGCCGACGACAATTTTACATGAACGATGCTGGTGTTGACAGCTTGGACGTGGACTACAACGGCGACGATGGCTGGCATGGTGGGAACAAGCTACCTGAGAGGAGTGATCTCTCCAGCACGCAAGTACACAAACGGCGGAAATCTAGTCTCGTTCTGCACAGCTGTATTACGAGCGACTTCTCGTCGATCGTGGCAGTAGAGGTGATAAGCTGCATAGGATTGGGAGGGTATGAAGGATCACTCAAGCTTCTGAGAAAACACGGGCTCGAGTTCGTCAGGACGCTGTCGGTCATGCCATAGAACCATGTGGTCCCCAAGTAGGAGTGTATCCCACCCGGGAAATCGCCCGGCCCGTCGGGTTTTTTGGCGGTTCGGGAATGGCGAAATATGTGTTCGAAGGTTGGATCGCGCAGCATTATCCGGAATACTGTGTTCTGGCTTCGAGGCGACAATCACATGCACAATGTTGGGGTTACCGCTCGTTACATTAACCCATGGGGGCAGGCAGTGTCGACTGCAGCCGTGGATCCGCCTAGAACTCAACTCAAGATTCAGAAGGACCTAGAGTACTGGCATCAGGATGGGGAATGGCCACCGGTGACGAGCAAGCAGCAATTGGAATCTGAGAATGCAAGATTGGAGGCAGGAAAATGATATTATATGACTGTTCAAAGTGGAGCGTTCTTCAGTTTTGATGATGACCGAACAAATATGAATAGACTGATTTCAACCACAACCCCTGGGAAATAATATTGACCCTAGCTATCGAGGTTTATGAGTGAAGTGTTTAGCTATGAGATTCAAGTGAATTTGTATAGTTAATAGTAGCATAGTATAATTATGCTATTGAAGGCATGTATGTGGTATCTAAAGCTAGCAAGCTAGGAATGAGTGTTATAACGCCTGCTTACCCCGTCCGTCTCCGTTCTTACGACTCCCGATGATTGGAGATAAATTCATGATTCCTTTAGCTTAACTCGCCTGCCTTCCCAAAACCAAAGCCCCAAGGCCAGTTCTGATCCCTTAAACGCCGCGATCTCGCCTACCAAAGTTTCATTCCCAAAGAAGTTGCGCAATAGACGCCCCCAATAGAAAACACGCGCCTAAGCCGTCTCCGCCGATAACCGCAACTCGAGAATCACAATATGATCTCCTTGGCGTCCCTTATGACGCCCTCGCTGGGGCAGTAAGGGCACTTGTACCTGGTCCCCTTGGCCAGGCGCTGCAAGCTCTCGCGGGCGAGGACGTGGCCGCACGGCAGTATCACCGGGGGGTTCTCGTCCGTGGTCTGCTCCTTGCTGACGGGACACACGAAGATGGAATGATACAACATGCTGCGGGGCAGCGGGGTCTCGAACGCCAGCTCCTGGGCGGTCGTCCACTCGGTGCCCTTGGCCTTGGCCATGCTGGTGTACTTGACTAGCTGGGGCAGCGCCAGGGCGCCGGCCGTCGCCGCCACGTACAGCGGCGACTCGGCCGACAGGCCCAGCAGCGAGCAGAACTCGCGCGTGAACGACGAGGCTACCTCCTCGAACGCCGCCGAGATGTCGAAGATGGCGTTGTACGGCGAGTACTCGAGCGCCTGCGAGTACACCATCGCGCCGCTGAGCTGCTGGATCTCCCGCAGGTGGCGCTGCTGGAACCGCCCGAAATTGCTCCGCGCGTACTGCAGCGCGCCCTGCACCCCGTTGTCTATCGTGTCCGGCAGCCCGTTTACGGTAGGCCCTTTGAACAGCCATATGAATTGTAGCTTGCAGAGCTCGAATTCTAGGTTGGACCCCCGAGCCTCTAGTTCTATGCAGTTCTCCCTCGCCCAGTTTATAGCCGGTAGCAGGTTGTGTGCTTTAAGGGCCGAGAGGATCGAGTACATGTCGGCGAAGGAGGATTGCAGGGCTTGGGACTGGAGAGCTGTTAGGTCGGAGGGGATGTCGGCATCGGTTATCAGGGTGTCGGTCGGGTAGTCGGACGAAGACATATGCGACTGTAATATAGAAGGTGATTGCTGAGTGTGAGGAGTTGGTGCCGTTTGTGACTGCGGTTGGGCTTCATTTATGAACGTAGACGCTACACCAAATTGACCCTCCCGCAAGAGATGCATAGCGATAGCACGGTTGATTAGAGCGGTGTGTGAGGCCATAGGATCGAGGTCGGTAGGAAGTGATCCGTTGGCTTTAGAGAAAGCCGTCTTTAGGGACTTGTTGAACTCATTCTGCGCCTTGTATACATGTCTTAAGTTGGTATTCAGTCCATCTAGCTGCTCTTTAACGGGGTTTTGGAGTTTCGTAAGGGTCAAGCTCATCGTATGGGTATCGCTGGCTTCTGAAGAAAGAGTCAATATCCACGAAGAGAGTGCATGCGAGAGCGGTCGGAAAGCATTTCGGTTTACCTTGTGCTTTCGCTATCTTATCCCGCGCAGCGGTAAGAAGCTCTATGATCTCGTCAACATCTTCGACTGCATCGGCTAATTTAGCTGAGCCGGTCAGCTTTTGGAGGTCCCTCTGCAACTGGAGGTAGGCCATTGATATCTTCGGCGGCAGCTCGTGGATGTCTGTATGACCTCAAATGGTATTCGTCCCGACTTCTTGGCGTTGTCGCGTGTTGAGGTTGGCGTCGAACGTTGTTTAATCTTAGCTCGTCCACAGATCGTAAGCATATGTGGCTGGGCTGATTTTCATCTCGATTCTGAATATGCCACCATGAGCTGAAGAGGTAACGAGCGGCTTGAACTTTAATTTGAGCGTTGAAATATGGTTGTAGTCGAATTGACTCCGGACATACGCCGCTGGAGCCGATAAGGTGATAAAAGATACCGTTTACATGCTGTGACATGCCGACATCCTTGAACGACTGGGGTTTCAGAATGACAGTCAGAATGTTGGCCCAGTTGGCTCACTGATTGACTGTTTCTATATCGAAAAGCGGGGCTACTTTGTTCGGCCGGTCTTCCAATGACGCATAAAACCCCACTAACCAGCAGCTGCCCCTGGGCTTATTGCTGGCTGTATGTTGGCGAGCTTGGCGAGCTGTCTAGAATACCCGAGGCCTTGTTTCAGGGGCTATTCACCAGCTGAACAGCCTGACAGCTACTTCTCACTCGCCGTTTACCTGCATAAAGCTCTATTTCAAGCTACACCTCTAAATCATTAAAGCCAATGTAACATCCGGGCATCTATCTTCTTCACATGTCAATGCCAAGTTTGCCTATACGTGTACGACGGAAAAGTAGAGACATTCGTTGTAGTGACCAACACCACGACCTTATTGCTTTGCCAGACCCAGACTTAGTCGCAGTCGCTATGCTCCCTTTGTTACTTGTCCCCGACACAACATGAACATCGGAATAGTCCAGGATCGAGGGCCCGTAGTGCATGGATTCCAACCATGTCGTCAAGCATGTCGTTGCGACCACCTATACCCCCAAATGACGCCAGAGTCCAGAGAGAGGACGGAACTGCACTTTCCAGAGCCTCCTCGCGAGGAAATACTATTGCAAGCCAACTCGATGGGTCGATAACTCTTCTCTCCAACCTTTCTAAGACATCTTCACCGATCCCCCAACGTCATGTCATTATTCCCGACCCTGTGGCCTTTAGGTATGTATTTGAAACCAGATAGCCACACCACAAGTAGTTTGCGCAATGCCGTTAACATTCTTCCTCTTTTCAGGTATTTAGAAGAGGACCCGTGCGTTACCGTCGTCGAGCGAAGACAAGAACTCCAAGGTTACGAATTATACCTAGTTGAGCAATGGGCCTGCTCCCGCCAGTCGCCTACCCTCGTTATCGTCACATACACTGGAGATGAGAAGCACTTCGTTGTGGTCGGGGTCTTGGGCGTTCCTGCCGACGAAAAAGCTTGGTCGCCAAAGCTGCGTCTCTACTTCAAAGCCATCCAGCAATACCATGCGCGACCGAAAGATACAGATTTGGGGGAGTTGATGGTGACGAATCTAAGCAGCTTTCCTTCTGCTCTGACTGTTATACCGGTGCCCGATGGAGATATCAAGAAACATCGGAGAGAATTCATCGTCAATGAGGACCTCAAGAGACTAGGGTGCTCCGGCCGAGCTGGCATGACTTTGTCTGAGCCTAGTGGGGCAGCCAGGGCAAAGTTCTACCAGCTCTATAAAACCACGGACAAAATCCCCTTCTCTGATGCAGTGGTTGAGTTGGTGAAGATGTGTCAAGTGGCCCTGTTGATATTTGGGAAGCTCGAACAAGTATATATCGACGGACTATTGTGTGATGTCACTGAAACTGCTATCGGAGACTGGTGGACCGAATTTGGGGCTGAATACTACAACATTGAACCGACAGACGGCATTTTAGGACCAACTACTGTTGTTGCGCTGCTTGGCTTGTTAATGGGTGCTCGGAACCGATTAAGTTATTTAGGGGCTCCTGTCCCCAAGGACGCTTTCGATGTCGACGCAACTGAGAAAGGCATCTCAAATTTTCAAAAGTACCAGAAGCTGGAAAGAACTCGTCGCTTGGATCGGCAGACCATGCATAGACTCCACACCGTCACAGCGAAGGCAGCTGCTGGAGAAGGCTGGGGCGTGCAGAAAGCTGTTAAGTCAACAGTATCTGAAATAGGTGGGAAGCGTGGTGAAATCGTTCTCGGAATGGTTAGTGGGCGTGACAAAGGAGGGATCGGGGACATCGAGACTTTGGATCTTGACAGATTTATCAGCCTGGCTTCAGGAGAGCGCGCGAAATGGCTGTGGCTCGGCAAGCCAAAGCGGTCTACGGCGGATAGTCACGAAAAGCCTATTCCCGACATGGGCAATATCTTATTCGGCAAAGAAGACGGCACCAACCAAGCTAAGAGGACGCATAGCGCTCCCGTGGAGGAGGAACCAGAGATTCGTCGACGGGAGGATACTCCGGGTGTCTATTCCACGCCCGCGCCCGGATCCACGGCTAGCATAGGAGATAGCCCTGGGGATAGGGATGCTCGACGTGGCGTGTTCAAAAATGTTGCTCGGGATGCTCGCTCGGGTCTCGGACGAATAAAAGATGCAGTGTATAGCGGTGGCGGACTACGCGGCCACAATAGCCGGCCGTCGAAAGACGAGTCATCTGAAACTACAATCTCCGGACCGCGATCATCTATCCTTACCGACTCCTCAGCCGGGATACTGGCAAGCCCGAGCCCGGCACCTGGTCAGATTAATAGGGCGTTTACTTGGAAGAATAAGCCAGAAGAGTACAGAAATGGCATTAGGAGAGAAAGAGAAGCTGAATCGGCACCTGCCTCGGTTCTGTTGCTGGGCTCGGAGGACACACCCATTACAGAACCTCGAACAGCACTTCAAATGAATGGGGACGTACCGAAAGTAGCCGGCAGCGATGTCAAAAAGGTTTCAAACGCTAGCGAGATGCGAAATGAAGTGGCAGCAGCAGTCGAATCCATTACGAATTCAGTCTATGCGGAAAGTGATCTACAAGGTCCATTTGTTGAAGCAGAACAATTCAACTCGAACTTGTCTAATCTTCACAGACGGCACAGCATAGAGGTGGATAAGCCTCGAGAGCATGGTTGTCTAAACGAAGCCCGGTGGGCTCGAAGGCTGTCTTTTGGAGATGCTGAAGCGGCCCTTTCCCGAGAGGATGAAATAATGGACCTCGATCAGGAGAGAGACTTGGCAACGTCCGACAGGCACGCGTACCTCACGGAACTTGCCAAGAGTCTATACGTGAATATTCTTGATGTTAAGCATGGCATCGAGCCGTGGGTGAACGAGAAGATTAGGTTGATCGAAGGGATCGACGACGAGTACGGACGGCAACACGAGCAGTTACAACAACTGTACTATCAGCGCACTGATGCGTATAATCACACTAAGGAGAGCTCTCAGGAGACGATCAGCGAACAGAGGGCGTATATCACGGAGGCACTCAAGGAGGTCGAGGTACAGGCGGCCAAGCTGGAGTACGAGATTAACGCGCTAGTCTCCCGGGTCACGGACGTGGAAGACGGAGTCGCGCAGTTTGAGGCCCAGGTAGACGACGTCGAACGCAGGGCGGACGAGCTGAAAGCACACCTCGAGACTGAGAGCTGGCTTCACTGGGCTGTGCGGACGCTGACGGGGATCGGGACTGGTCCTAACATTACCAGGCCGCGACCACAACAGCAGCAACAGCAATGATGACGGCTCATTTATTAAAATCTCTACATGCTAACATTGCCTACCTTTTGGGAAGGGTTATTACTTTTTTTGAGTACTGGGATTGGTTGGTAAAAACAACTTGGGGAGCATAGCATTATGGGCAAAGCGAGCATTCGGAGTCCTGGCAAGTCGATTTTTACTTTATATTGTATATACCAATATTTTGAGTAATACGATAAATCCAATCGAATTGATTTATTTAAAGAACGCTGAGTGTTTCTCACCAGAAGCTTACCAACAGCGGCTGAGCCACCCTTGGATAAGCCGATGTTGGTAACACGAGACAGGATCTTGAAAGGCCGGCGAACTGAGTGGTTCGTAATTCTACGCGTCCGCCAACCTACCTACGTAGGTCTTCTGCTGGAAGCATAACTCACTAGGTAGGCGCCCCCTTTTAAATGATAGGCCATTCCAGTTAACTTCTAGCTCCTTAGATTTCAACATGGCGCCCGGCTCATTCGACGTAACAGCTGAAGAGCAGGCTAGCTTCCCTCGTTTCATGTACCAACAACTTACCGCCAAGCCTAAAGTAGTGAGCGATGTTGACCTTCACGGCAAAACAGCTCTAGTGACCGGGTCTAACTGCGGAGTCGGGCTTGAGACAAGCCGCCAGCTGCTCGACTTGGGCGTCAGCAAACTGATCCTAGCCGTGCGCAACGAGGAGAAAGGGAAGGCCGCCTCCGCGGATCTCCTAGCTGGCCGGAAAGACATACCGCCCGGCACCATCGAGGTCTGGAAGCTCGACCTTTCCGCCTACGACTCGGTCGTGTTGTTTGCGAAGCGTGTCGCCAAAACGCTTACGCGGCTCGACATCGCCATCCTTAATGCTGGCATAGGCCCCGCGAAACGCGTTGTGAACGCATCAACAGGTCACGACGAGATCATCCAGGTCAACTACCTCTCCACGGCGCTGCTGGCCATCTTGCTCCTGCCCGTTGCCAAGGCCGTCCGCGGAAACCAGCCGCAGCCGACCCGCATCACCCTCACCCTGTCCGAGGTGGCCGCCTGGGCCAAGTTTCCGCTCAGCGGTCACCAAGGACCGATTTTAGCAGCGCTCGACGCCCCGGGGAAGGCCGCCGACGATGTAACCGACCGTATGTTTGTGTCGAAGCTGTTGGGCCAATACTTTGTCTCGGAACTGGCCACCCGCGTACCTTCTTCGGTGGCGGTCATCAATGGCACGTCGCCTGGCTCGGTTTACGACACCCAGTTTAATCGAGAGCTTAACAAGACAACTATTGGGCCTATCTTGAAGACGGTTCTTCGCTGCGTTGGGAATAACTCAGTGGTTGGCGCGCGCATGATAACTGATGCGGCTGTTCACCACGGAGAGGAGACACATGGGCAGTTCTTGTCGTTCCAGAAACTCGTGCCGCAAGTCCCCTTTTTATCCCTTTTATTTCTCTGCCTATCCATTGCCCCTGTACTAACTATGACGTACCGCAGTCTCGTTCCTGCGATCTACACCGAAGAGGGGAAGAGAATTTCGGAACAGCTCTGGAAAGAGACAATGGACGAATTTTCTTTCGTGAAGGCCGAAGACGTGGTAAACGAAGTAAGTAAATGAATGCGACTTGGCTGGATTGTGGTTACGCAGGATAGGAGAAGATATATTGGTGTAGGCCGAGCAGTGCTCAATTATTCCTCATCTTATTGTGTATTCTCACCCCGATACCCAAGAGTCCATTAGTGAGCTATATGCAGCTATTTCGACCGAAGTAGTTGGATATCTCGATTGTGACGTTCGTCTCGGGCCGTGATACTTGTTCTAATCATACAACCTCCTTCAAAATAATAATAATGCGTAAATGTTAGGTACCGAGTTGTTGTAAAGCATGGGCTTCAAGTTTAAATTCGAAAGCGCGATCGCTCATATATCCTCGCCGGCAGGAAGCTGATCTGCTGGACCTCGATGGTGATGAGCAGCCGGGTGTATAGAAAGGGATAGGGAAGACGTTACACAACAAACCAAGCTCAGGCCCGTCACACTAAGTAATAAAAGGGGGGTAAATGACAAAGCAAAGTTAGGAACCTAACGCCAACGCCTTCCTGTACCTGCTCTAACGAGCCCAATTACCACATATTATGGCGAGGCCAAAGAGCGATGCTGCTACGCAGCCGTCACATAACTACCCCCTTCTACGCTCTGACGCCGGTGTTCGAGCAGACGGGCTTCTTGACGCTGCATCAGCTCATGGCCCTCTTCCCGCCGGCGACGCTGCCGCGCTTGACTTGGTACGCGTATGGGTTCAGGCCCGACGCGGCGCTGTATGACAAGCTAGCAGCGCTATACGCCACAGCGCCCGAGGTGGCTACTATCGGCGCGCTTCAGGCCGGCACGCTGATCGCCGCCGTGTAGCCCGTCAGCGCCGACTCGATGCGCGCCGGGCGCGCGAGCAACGGCGGCGTTGGCGCTTGCAACGCCGACGGAAGCTGTGACCCAGTAAGTTGACTTCAAAATTCGTAGCGGGTTGACTTGGGTCTCTCGTCTACAAGCTATCCCGCCGTAAGTTTTGCAGGCTGACAAGAGTCCAGCCGAATTCGAGATG